>CM002532.2:2567500-2923898 GCA_000338895.3 Oryza meridionalis | reverse complement strand
TTTTGTCTCTCTCACCTTTTGACTCGCGCCGTTACATCTCGTGCTTGTGATGTGTCGTCCCACGCACGAGAGCTGGGGAGAATCGGATGTAACATTTTCTGTAGATGTCCGTGGATATATTATTTGCCTGATTCCGAGTCCGTATGAGAAAGTTACGCCCATTTTAAGAAATGACACCCGAATGACGCCTAGGCCGGCACAGGTTTTCGCCGGCCGAACGAGGGAGCGAGGGCCGCCCGCGGCAGCCCGTTTCAGCAACGGGCGCACGGCTCACGCTCAGCCGCGCGCGGGGCGAGGAGCACAAGAGGGGCTGGGGCGCAAGACATGTCGGATGCGATCATACCAGCACTAAAGCACCGGATCCCATCAGAACTCCGAAGTTAAGCGTGCTTGGGCGAGAGTAGTACTAGGATGGGTGACCTCCTGGGAAGTCCTCGTGTTGCATCCGTCCTTTTTGACTCGCGCCGCTACATCCCTCGTGCTGTGTTGTGTCGTCCTTTTTGTCTCTCTCACCTTTTGACTCGCGCCGTTACATCTCTCGTGCTGTGATGTGTCGTCCCACGCACGAGAGCTGGGGAGAATCGGATGTAACATTTTCTGTAGATGTCCGTGGATATATTATTTGCCTGATTCCGAGTCCGTATGAGAAAGTTACGCCCATTTTAAGAAATGACACCCGAATGACGCCTAGGCCGGCACAGGTTTTCGCCGGCCGAACGAGGGAGCGAGGGCCGCCCGCGGCAGCCCGTTTCAGCAACGGGCGCACGGCTCACGCTCAGCCGCGCGCGGGGCGAGGAGCACAAGAGGGGCTGGGGCGCAAGACATGTCGGATGCGATCATACCAGCACTAAAGCACCGGATCCCATCAGAACTCCGAAGTTAAGCGTGCTTGGGCGAGAGTAGTACTAGGATGGGTGACCTCCTGGGAAGTCCTCGTGTTGCATCCGTCCTTTTTGACTCGCGCCGCTACATCCCTCGTGCTGTGTTGTGTCGTCCTTTTTGTCTCTCTCACCTTTTGACTCGCGCCGTTACATCTCTCGTGCTGTGATGTGTCGTCCCACGCACGAGAGCTGGGGAGAATCGGATGTAACATTTTCTGTAGATGTCCGTGGATATATTATTTGCCTGATTCCGAGTCCGTATGAGAAAGTTACGCCCATTTTAAGAAATGACACCCGAATGACGCCTAGGCCGGCACAGGTTTTCGCCGGCCGAACGAGGGAGCGAGGGCCGCCCGCGGCAGCCCGTTTCAGCAACGGGCGCACGGCTCACGCTCAGCCGCGCGCGGGGCGAGGAGCACAAGAGGGGCTGGGGCGCAAGACATGTCGGATGCGATCATACCAGCACTAAAGCACCGGATCCCATCAGAACTCCGAAGTTAAGCGTGCTTGGGCGAGAGTAGTACTAGGATGGGTGACCTCCTGGGAAGTCCTCGTGTTGCATCCGTCCTTTTTGACTCGCGCCGCTACATCCCTCGTGCTGTGTTGTGTCGTCCTTTTTGTCTCTCTCACCTTTTGACTCGCGCCGTTACATCTCTCGTGCTGTGATGTGTCGTCCCACGCACGAGAGCTGGGGAGAATCGGATGTAACATTTTCTGTAGATGTCCGTGGATATATTATTTGCCTGATTCCGAGTCCGTATGAGAAAGTTACGCCCATTTTAAGAAATGACACCCGAATGACGCCTAGGCCGGCACAGGTTTTCGCCGGCCGAACGAGGGAGCGAGGGCCGCCCGCGGCAGCCCGTTTCAGCAACGGGCGCACGGCTCACGCTCAGCCGCGCGCGGGGCGAGGAGCACAAGAGGGGCTGGGGCGCAAGACATGTCGGATGCGATCATACCAGCACTTAAGCACCGGATCCCATCAGAACTCCGAAGTTAAGCGTGCTTGGGCGAGAGTAGTACTAGGATGGGTGACCTCCTGGGAAGTCCTCGTGTTGCATCCGTCCTTTTTGACTCGCGCCGCTACATCCCTCGTGCTGTGTTGTGTCGTCCTTTTTGTCTCTCTCACCTTTTGACTCGCGCCGTTACATCTCTCGTGCTGTGATGTGTCGTCCCACGCACGAGAGCTGGGGAGAATCGGATGTAACATTTTCTGTAGATGTCCGTGGATATATTATTTGCCTGATTCCGAGTCCGTATGAGAAAGTTACGCCCATTTTAAGAAATGACACCCGAATGACGCCTAGGCCGGCACAGGTTTTCGCCGGCCGAACGAGGGAGCGAGGGCCGCCCGCGGCAGCCCGTTTCAGCAACGGGCGCACGGCTCACGCTCAGCCGCGCGCGGGGCGAGGAGCACAAGAGGGGCTGGGGCGCAAGACATGTCGGATGCGATCATACCAGCACTAAAGCACCGGATCCCATCAGAACTCCGAAGTTAAGCGTGCTTGGGCGAGAGTAGTACTAGGATGGGTGACCTCCTGGGAAGTCCTCGTGTTGCATCCGTCCTTTTTGACTCGCGCCGCTACATCCCTCGTGCTGTGTTGTGTCGTCCTTTTTGTCTCTCTCACCTTTTGACTCGCGCCGTTACATCTCTCGTGCTGTGATGTGTCGTCCCACGCACGAGAGCTGGGGAGAATCGGATGTAACATTTTCTGTAGATGTCCGTGGATATATTATTTGCCTGATTCCGAGTCCGTATGAGAAAGTTACGCCCATTTTAAGAAATGACACCCGAATGACGCCTAGGCCGGCACAGGTTTTCGCCGGCCGAACGAGGGAGCGAGGGCCGCCCGCGGCAGCCCGTTTCAGCAACGGGCGCACGGCTCACGCTCAGCCGCGCGCGGGGCGAGGAGCACAAGAGGGGCTGGGGCGCAAGACATGTCGGATGCGATCATACCAGCACTTAAGCACCGGATCCCATCAGAACTCCGAAGTTAAGCGTGCTTGGGCGAGAGTAGTACTAGGATGGGTGACCTCCTGGGAAGTCCTCGTGTTGCATCCGTCCTTTTTGACTCGCGCCGCTACATCCCTCGTGCTGTGTTGTGTCGTCCTTTTTGTCTCTCTCACCTTTTGACTCGCGCCGTTACATCTCTCGTGCTGTGATGTGTCGTCCCACGCACGAGAGCTGGGGAGAATCGGATGTAACATTTTCTGTAGATGTCCGTGGATATATTATTTGCCTGATTCCGAGTCCGTATGAGAAAGTTACGCCCATTTTAAGAAATGACACCCGAATGACGCCTAGGCCGGCACAGGTTTTCGCCGGCCGAACGAGGGAGCGAGGGCCGCCCGCGGCAGCCCGTTTCAGCAACGGGCGCACGGCTCACGCTCAGCCGCGCGCGGGGCGAGGAGCACAAGAGGGGCTGGGGCGCAAGACATGTCGGATGCGATCATACCAGCACTAAGCACCGGATCCCATCAGAACTCCGAAGTTAAGCGTGCTTGGGCGAGAGTAGTACTAGGATGGGTGACCTCCTGGGAAGTCCTCGTGTTGCATCCGTCCTTTTTGACTCGCGCCGCTACATCCCTCGTGCTGTGTTGTGTCGTCCTTTTTGTCTCTCTCACCTTTTGACTCGCGCCGTTACATCTCTCGTGCTGTGATGTGTCGTCCCACGCACGAGAGCTGGGGAGAATCGGATGTAACATTTTCTGTAGATGTCCGTGGATATATTATTTGCCTGATTCCGAGTCCGTATGAGAAAGTTACGCCCATTTTAAGAAATGACACCCGAATGACGCCTAGGCCGGCACAGGTTTTCGCCGGCCGAACGAGGGAGCGAGGGCCGCCCGCGGCAGCCCGTTTCAGCAACGGGCGCACGGCTCACGCTCAGCCGCGCGCGGGGCGAGGAGCACAAGAGGGGCTGGGGCGCAAGACATGTCGGATGCGATCATACCAGCACTTAAGCACCGGATCCCATCAGAACTCCGAAGTTAAGCGTGCTTGGGCGAGAGTAGTACTAGGATGGGTGACCTCCTGGGAAGTCCTCGTGTTGCATCCGTCCTTTTTGACTCGCGCCGCTACATCCCTCGTGCTGTGTTGTGTCGTCCTTTTTGTCTCTCTCACCTTTTGACTCGCGCCGTTACATCTCTCGTGCTGTGATGTGTCGTCCCACGCACGAGAGCTGGGGAGAATCGGATGTAACATTTTCTGTAGATGTCCGTGGATATATTATTTGCCTGATTCCGAGTCCGTATGAGAAAGTTACGCCCATTTTAAGAAATGACACCCGAATGACGCCTAGGCCGGCACAGGTTTTCGCCGGCCGAACGAGGGAGCGAGGGCCGCCCGCGGCAGCCCGTTTCAGCAACGGGCGCACGGCTCACGCTCAGCCGCGCGCGGGGCGAGGAGCACAAGAGGGGCTGGGGCGCAAGACATGTCGGATGCGATCATACCAGCACTTAAGCACCGGATCCCATCAGAACTCCGAAGTTAAGCGTGCTTGGGCGAGAGTAGTACTAGGATGGGTGACCTCCTGGGAAGTCCTCGTGTTGCATCCGTCCTTTTTGACTCGCGCCGCTACATCCCTCGTGCTGTGTTGTGTCGTCCTTTTTGTCTCTCTCACCTTTTGACTCGCGCCGTTACATCTCTCGTGCTGTGATGTGTCGTCCCACGCACGAGAGCTGGGGAGAATCGGATGTAACATTTTCTGTAGATGTCCGTGGATATATTATTTGCCTGATTCCGAGTCCGTATGAGAAAGTTACGCCCATTTTAAGAAATGACACCCGAATGACGCCTAGGCCGGCACAGGTTTTCGCCGGCCGAACGAGGGAGCGAGGGCCGCCCGCGGCAGCCCGTTTCAGCAACGGGCGCACGGCTCACGCTCAGCCGCGCGCGGGGCGAGGAGCACAAGAGGGGCTGGGGCGCAAGACATGTCGGATGCGATCATACCAGCACTAAGCACCGGATCCCATCAGAACTCCGAAGTTAAGCGTGCTTGGGCGAGAGTAGTACTAGGATGGGTGACCTCCTGGGAAGTCCTCGTGTTGCATCCGTCCTTTTTGACTCGCGCCGCTACATCCCTCGTGCTGTGTTGTGTCGTCCTTTTTGTCTCTCTCACCTTTTGACTCGCGCCGTTACATCTCTCGTGCTGTGATGTGTCGTCCCACGCACGAGAGCTGGGGAGAATCGGATGTAACATTTTCTGTAGATGTCCGTGGATATATTATTTGCCTGATTCCGAGTCCGTATGAGAAAGTTACGCCCATTTTAAGAAATGACACCCGAATGACGCCTAGGCCGGCACAGGTTTTCGCCGGCCGAACGAGGGAGCGAGGGCCGCCCGCGGCAGCCCGTTTCAGCAACGGGCGCACGGCTCACGCTCAGCCGCGCGCGGGGCGAGGAGCACAAGAGGGGCTGGGGCGCAAGACATGTCGGATGCGATCATACCAGCACTTAAGCACCGGATCCCATCAGAACTCCGAAGTTAAGCGTGCTTGGGCGAGAGTAGTACTAGGATGGGTGACCTCCTGGGAAGTCCTCGTGTTGCATCCGTCCTTTTTGACTCGCGCCGCTACATCCCTCGTGCTGTGTTGTGTCGTCCTTTTTGTCTCTCTCACCTTTTGACTCGCGCCGTTACATCTCTCGTGCTGTGATGTGTCGTCCCACGCACGAGAGCTGGGGAGAATCGGATGTAACATTTTCTGTAGATGTCCGTGGATATATTATTTGCCTGATTCCGAGTCCGTATGAGAAAGTTACGCCCATTTTAAGAAATGACACCCGAATGACGCCTAGGCCGGCACAGGTTTTCGCCGGCCGAACGAGGGAGCGAGGGCCGCCCGCGGCAGCCCGTTTCAGCAACGGGCGCACGGCTCACGCTCAGCCGCGCGCGGGGCGAGGAGCACAAGAGGGGCTGGGGCGCAAGACATGTCGGATGCGATCATACCAGCACTTAAGCACCGGATCCCATCAGAACTCCGAAGTTAAGCGTGCTTGGGCGAGAGTAGTACTAGGATGGGTGACCTCCTGGGAAGTCCTCGTGTTGCATCCGTCCTTTTTGACTCGCGCCGCTACATCCCTCGTGCTGTGTTGTGTCGTCCTTTTTGTCTCTCTCACCTTTTGACTCGCGCCGTTACATCTCTCGTGCTGTGATGTGTCGTCCCACGCACGAGAGCTGGGGAGAATCGGATGTAACATTTTCTGTAGATGTCCGTGGATATATTATTTGCCTGATTCCGAGTCCGTATGAGAAAGTTACGCCCATTTTAAGAAATGACACCCGAATGACGCCTAGGCCGGCACAGGTTTTCGCCGGCCGAACGAGGGAGCGAGGGCCGCCCGCGGCAGCCCGTTTCAGCAACGGGCGCACGGCTCACGCTCAGCCGCGCGCGGGGCGAGGAGCACAAGAGGGGCTGGGGCGCAAGACATGTCGGATGCGATCATACCAGCACTTAAGCACCGGATCCCATCAGAACTCCGAAGTTAAGCGTGCTTGGGCGAGAGTAGTACTAGGATGGGTGACCTCCTGGGAAGTCCTCGTGTTGCATCCGTCCTTTTTGACTCGCGCCGCTACATCCCTCGTGCTGTGTTGTGTCGTCCTTTTTGTCTCTCTCACCTTTTGACTCGCGCCGTTACATCTCTCGTGCTGTGATGTGTCGTCCCACGCACGAGAGCTGGGGAGAATCGGATGTAACATTTTCTGTAGATGTCCGTGGATATATTATTTGCCTGATTCCGAGTCCGTATGAGAAAGTTACGCCCATTTTAAGAAATGACACCCGAATGACGCCTAGGCCGGCACAGGTTTTCGCCGGCCGAACGAGGGAGCGAGGGCCGCCCGCGGCAGCCCGTTTCAGCAACGGGCGCACGGCTCACGCTCAGCCGCGCGCGGGGCGAGGAGCACAAGAGGGGCTGGGGCGCAAGACATGTCGGATGCGATCATACCAGCACTTAAGCACCGGATCCCATCAGAACTCCGAAGTTAAGCGTGCTTGGGCGAGAGTAGTACTAGGATGGGTGACCTCCTGGGAAGTCCTCGTGTTGCATCCGTCCTTTTTGACTCGCGCCGCTACATCCCTCGTGCTGTGTTGTGTCGTCCTTTTTGTCTCTCTCACCTTTTGACTCGCGCCGTTACATCTCTCGTGCTGTGATGTGTCGTCCCACGCACGAGAGCTGGGGAGAATCGGATGTAACATTTTCTGTAGATGTCCGTGGATATATTATTTGCCTGATTCCGAGTCCGTATGAGAAAGTTACGCCCATTTTAAGAAATGACACCCGAATGACGCCTAGGCCGGCACAGGTTTTCGCCGGCCGAACGAGGGAGCGAGGGCCGCCCGCGGCAGCCCGTTTCAGCAACGGGCGCACGGCTCACGCTCAGCCGCGCGCGGGGCGAGGAGCACAAGAGGGGCTGGGGCGCAAGACATGTCGGATGCGATCATACCAGCACTTAAGCACCGGATCCCATCAGAACTCCGAAGTTAAGCGTGCTTGGGCGAGAGTAGTACTAGGATGGGTGACCTCCTGGGAAGTCCTCGTGTTGCATCCGTCCTTTTTGACTCGCGCCGCTACATCCCTCGTGCTGTGTTGTGTCGTCCTTTTTGTCTCTCTCACCTTTTGACTCGCGCCGTTACATCTCTCGTGCTGTGATGTGTCGTCCCACGCACGAGAGCTGGGGAGAATCGGATGTAACATTTTCTGTAGATGTCCGTGGATATATTATTTGCCTGATTCCGAGTCCGTATGAGAAAGTTACGCCCATTTTAAGAAATGACACCCGAATGACGCCTAGGCCGGCACAGGTTTTCGCCGGCCGAACGAGGGAGCGAGGGCCGCCCGCGGCAGCCCGTTTCAGCAACGGGCGCACGGCTCACGCTCAGCCGCGCGCGGGGCGAGGAGCACAAGAGGGGCTGGGGCGCAAGACATGTCGGATGCGATCATACCAGCACTTAAGCACCGGATCCCATCAGAACTCCGAAGTTAAGCGTGCTTGGGCGAGAGTAGTACTAGGATGGGTGACCTCCTGGGAAGTCCTCGTGTTGCATCAGTCCTTTTTGACTCGCGCCGCTACATCCCTCGTGCTGTGTTGTGTCGTCCTTTTTGTCTCTCTCACCTTTTGACTCGCGCCGTTACATCTCTCGTGCTGTGATGTGTCGTCCCACGCACGAGAGCTGGGGAGAATCGGATGTAACATTTTCTGTAGATGTCCGTGGATATATTATTTGCCTGATTCCGAGTCCGTATGAGAAAGTTACGCCCATTTTAAGAAATGACACCCGAATGACGCCTAGGCCGGCACAGGTTTTCGCCGGCCGAACGAGGGAGCGAGGGCCGCCCGCGGCAGCCCGTTTCAGCAACGGGCGCACGGCTCACGCTCAGCCGCGCGCGGGGCGAGGAGCACAAGAGGGGCTGGGGCGCAAGACATGTCGGATGCGATCATACCAGCACTTAAGCACCGGATCCCATCAGAACTCCGAAGTTAAGCGTGCTTGGGCGAGAGTAGTACTAGGATGGGTGACCTCCTGGGAAGTCCTCGTGTTGCATCCGTCCTTTTTGACTCGCGCCGCTACATCCCTCGTGCTGTGTTGTGTCGTCCTTTTTGTCTCTCTCACCTTTTGACTCGCGCCGTTACATCTCTCGTGCTGTGATGTGTCGTCCCACGCACGAGAGCTGGGGAGAATCGGATGTAACATTTTCTGTAGATGTCCGTGGATATATTATTTGCCTGATTCCGAGTCCGTATGAGAAAGTTACGCCCATTTTAAGAAATGACACCCGAATGACGCCTAGGCCGGCACAGGTTTTCGCCGGCCGAACGAGGGAGCGAGGGCCGCCCGCGGCAGCCCGTTTCAGCAACGGGCGCACGGCTCACGCTCAGCCGCGCGCGGGGCGAGGAGCACAAGAGGGGCTGGGGCGCAAGACATGTCGGATGCGATCATACCAGCACTTAAGCACCGGATCCCATCAGAACTCCGAAGTTAAGCGTGCTTGGGCGAGAGTAGTACTAGGATGGGTGACCTCCTGGGAAGTCCTCGTGTTGCATCAGTCCTTTTTGACTCGCGCCGCTACATCCCTCGTGCTGTGTTGTGTCGTCCTTTTTGTCTCTCTCACCTTTTGACTCGCGCCGTTACATCTCTCGTGCTGTGATGTGTCGTCCCACGCACGAGAGCTGGGGAGAATCGGATGTAACATTTTCTGTAGATGTCCGTGGATATATTATTTGCCTGATTCCGAGTCCGTATGAGAAAGTTACGCCCATTTTAAGAAATGACACCCGAATGACGCCTAGGCCGGCACAGGTTTTCGCCGGCCGAACGAGGGAGCGAGGGCCGCCCGCGGCAGCCCGTTTCAGCAACGGGCGCACGGCTCACGCTCAGCCGCGCGCGGGGCGAGGAGCACAAGAGGGGCTGGGGCGCAAGACATGTCGGATGCGATCATACCAGCACTTAAGCACCGGATCCCATCAGAACTCCGAAGTTAAGCGTGCTTGGGCGAGAGTAGTACTAGGATGGGTGACCTCCTGGGAAGTCCTCGTGTTGCATCCGTCCTTTTTGACTCGCGCCGCTACATCCCTCGTGCTGTGTTGTGTCGTCCTTTTTGTCTCTCTCACCTTTTGACTCGCGCCGTTACATCTCTCGTGCTGTGATGTGTCGTCCCACGCACGAGAGCTGGGGAGAATCGGATGTAACATTTTCTGTAGATGTCCGTGGATATATTATTTGCCTGATTCCGAGTCCGTATGAGAAAGTTACGCCCATTTTAAGAAATGACACCCGAATGACGCCTAGGCCGGCACAGGTTTTCGCCGGCCGAACGAGGGAGCGAGGGCCGCCCGCGGCAGCCCGTTTCAGCAACGGGCGCACGGCTCACGCTCAGCCGCGCGCGGGGCGAGGAGCACAAGAGGGGCTGGGGCGCAAGACATGTCGGATGCGATCATACCAGCACTTAAGCACCGGATCCCATCAGAACTCCGAAGTTAAGCGTGCTTGGGCGAGAGTAGTACTAGGATGGGTGACCTCCTGGGAAGTCCTCGTGTTGCATCAGTCCTTTTTGACTCGCGCCGCTACATCCCTCGTGCTGTGTTGTGTCGTCCTTTTTGTCTCTCTCACCTTTTGACTCGCGCCGTTACATCTCTCGTGCTGTGATGTGTCGTCCCACGCACGAGAGCTGGGGAGAATCGGATGTAACATTTTCTGTAGATGTCCGTGGATATATTATTTGCCTGATTCCGAGTCCGTATGAGAAAGTTACGCCCATTTTAAGAAATGACACCCGAATGACGCCTAGGCCGGCACAGGTTTTCGCCGGCCGAACGAGGGAGCGAGGGCCGCCCGCGGCAGCCCGTTTCAGCAACGGGCGCACGGCTCACGCTCAGCCGCGCGCGGGGCGAGGAGCACAAGAGGGGCTGGGGCGCAAGACATGTCGGATGCGATCATACCAGCACTTAAGCACCGGATCCCATCAGAACTCCGAAGTTAAGCGTGCTTGGGCGAGAGTAGTACTAGGATGGGTGACCTCCTGGGAAGTCCTCGTGTTGCATCCGTCCTTTTTGACTCGCGCCGCTACATCCCTCGTGCTGTGTTGTGTCGTCCTTTTTGTCTCTCTCACCTTTTGACTCGCGCCGTTACATCTCTCGTGCTGTGATGTGTCGTCCCACGCACGAGAGCTGGGGAGAATCGGATGTAACATTTTCTGTAGATGTCCGTGGATATATTATTTGCCTGATTCCGAGTCCGTATGAGAAAGTTACGCCCATTTTAAGAAATGACACCCGAATGACGCCTAGGCCGGCACAGGTTTTCGCCGGCCGAACGAGGGAGCGAGGGCCGCCCGCGGCAGCCCGTTTCAGCAACGGGCGCACGGCTCACGCTCAGCCGCGCGCGGGGCGAGGAGCACAAGAGGGGCTGGGGCGCAAGACATGTCGGATGCGATCATACCAGCACTTAAGCACCGGATCCCATCAGAACTCCGAAGTTAAGCGTGCTTGGGCGAGAGTAGTACTAGGATGGGTGACCTCCTGGGAAGTCCTCGTGTTGCATCCGTCCTTTTTGACTCGCGCCGCTACATCCCTCGTGCTGTGTTGTGTCGTCCTTTTTGTCTCTCTCACCTTTTGACTCGCGCCGTTACATCTCTCGTGCTGTGATGTGTCGTCCCACGCACGAGAGCTGGGGAGAATCGGATGTAACATTTTCTGTAGATGTCCGTGGATATATTATTTGCCTGATTCCGAGTCCGTATGAGAAAGTTACGCCCATTTTAAGAAATGACACCCGAATGACGCCTAGGCCGGCACAGGTTTTCGCCGGCCGAACGAGGGAGCGAGGGCCGCCCGCGGCAGCCCGTTTCAGCAACGGGCGCACGGCTCACGCTCAGCCGCGCGCGGGGCGAGGAGCACAAGAGGGGCTGGGGCGCAAGACATGTCGGATGCGATCATACCAGCACTTAAGCACCGGATCCCATCAGAACTCCGAAGTTAAGCGTGCTTGGGCGAGAGTAGTACTAGGATGGGTGACCTCCTGGGAAGTCCTCGTGTTGCATCCGTCCTTTTTGACTCGCGCCGCTACATCCCTCGTGCTGTGTTGTGTCGTCCTTTTTGTCTCTCTCACCTTTTGACTCGCGCCGTTACATCTCTCGTGCTGTGATGTGTCGTCCCACGCACGAGAGCTGGGGAGAATCGGATGTAACATTTTCTGTAGATGTCCGTGGATATATTATTTGCCTGATTCCGAGTCCGTATGAGAAAGTTACGCCCATTTTAAGAAATGACACCCGAATGACGCCTAGGCCGGCACAGGTTTTCGCCGGCCGAACGAGGGAGCGAGGGCCGCCCGCGGCAGCCCGTTTCAGCAACGGGCGCACGGCTCACGCTCAGCCGCGCGCGGGGCGAGGAGCACAAGAGGGGCTGGGGCGCAAGACATGTCGGATGCGATCATACCAGCACTTAAGCACCGGATCCCATCAGAACTCCGAAGTTAAGCGTGCTTGGGCGAGAGTAGTACTAGGATGGGTGACCTCCTGGGAAGTCCTCGTGTTGCATCAGTCCTTTTTGACTCGCGCCGCTACATCCCTCGTGCTGTGTTGTGTCGTCCTTTTTGTCTCTCTCACCTTTTGACTCGCGCCGTTACATCTCTCGTGCTGTGATGTGTCGTCCCACGCACGAGAGCTGGGGAGAATCGGATGTAACATTTTCTGTAGATGTCCGTGGATATATTATTTGCCTGATTCCGAGTCCGTATGAGAAAGTTACGCCCATTTTAAGAAATGACACCCGAATGACGCCTAGGCCGGCACAGGTTTTCGCCGGCCGAACGAGGGAGCGAGGGCCGCCCGCGGCAGCCCGTTTCAGCAACGGGCGCACGGCTCACGCTCAGCCGCGCGCGGGGCGAGGAGCACAAGAGGGGCTGGGGCGCAAGACATGTCGGATGCGATCATACCAGCACTTAAGCACCGGATCCCATCAGAACTCCGAAGTTAAGCGTGCTTGGGCGAGAGTAGTACTAGGATGGGTGACCTCCTGGGAAGTCCTCGTGTTGCATCAGTCCTTTTTGACTCGCGCCGCTACATCCCTCGTGCTGTGTTGTGTCGTCCTTTTTGTCTCTCTCACCTTTTGACTCGCGCCGTTACATCTCTCGTGCTGTGATGTGTCGTCCCACGCACGAGAGCTGGGGAGAATCGGATGTAACATTTTCTGTAGATGTCCGTGGATATATTATTTGCCTGATTCCGAGTCCGTATGAGAAAGTTACGCCCATTTTAAGAAATGACACCCGAATGACGCCTAGGCCGGCACAGGTTTTCGCCGGCCGAACGAGGGAGCGAGGGCCGCCCGCGGCAGCCCGTTTCAGCAACGGGCGCACGGCTCACGCTCAGCCGCGCGCGGGGCGAGGAGCACAAGAGGGGCTGGGGCGCAAGACATGTCGGATGCGATCATACCAGCACTTAAGCACCGGATCCCATCAGAACTCCGAAGTTAAGCGTGCTTGGGCGAGAGTAGTACTAGGATGGGTGACCTCCTGGGAAGTCCTCGTGTTGCATCAGTCCTTTTTGACTCGCGCCGCTACATCCCTCGTGCTGTGTTGTGTCGTCCTTTTTGTCTCTCTCACCTTTTGACTCGCGCCGTTACATCTCTCGTGCTGTGATGTGTCGTCCCACGCACGAGAGCTGGGGAGAATCGGATGTAACATTTTCTGTAGATGTCCGTGGATATATTATTTGCCTGATTCCGAGTCCGTATGAGAAAGTTACGCCCATTTTAAGAAATGACACCCGAATGACGCCTAGGCCGGCACAGGTTTTCGCCGGCCGAACGAGGGAGCGAGGGCCGCCCGCGGCAGCCCGTTTCAGCAACGGGCGCACGGCTCACGCTCAGCCGCGCGCGGGGCGAGGAGCACAAGAGGGGCTGGGGCGCAAGACATGTCGGATGCGATCATACCAGCACTTAAGCACCGGATCCCATCAGAACTCCGAAGTTAAGCGTGCTTGGGCGAGAGTAGTACTAGGATGGGTGACCTCCTGGGAAGTCCTCGTGTTGCATCAGTCCTTTTTGACTCGCGCCGCTACATCCCTCGTGCTGTGTTGTGTCGTCCTTTTTGTCTCTCTCACCTTTTGACTCGCGCCGTTACATCTCTCGTGCTGTGATGTGTCGTCCCACGCACGAGAGCTGGGGAGAATCGGATGTAACATTTTCTGTAGATGTCCGTGGATATATTATTTGCCTGATTCCGAGTCCGTATGAGAAAGTTACGCCCATTTTAAGAAATGACACCCGAATGACGCCTAGGCCGGCACAGGTTTTCGCCGGCCGAACGAGGGAGCGAGGGCCGCCCGCGGCAGCCCGTTTCAGCAACGGGCGCACGGCTCACGCTCAGCCGCGCGCGGGGCGAGGAGCACAAGAGGGGCTGGGGCGCAAGACATGTCGGATGCGATCATACCAGCACTTAAGCACCGGATCCCATCAGAACTCCGAAGTTAAGCGTGCTTGGGCGAGAGTAGTACTAGGATGGGTGACCTCCTGGGAAGTCCTCGTGTTGCATCAGTCCTTTTTGACTCGCGCCGCTACATCCCTCGTGCTGTGTTGTGTCGTCCTTTTTGTCTCTCTCACCTTTTGACTCGCGCCGTTACATCTCTCGTGCTGTGATGTGTCGTCCCACGCACGAGAGCTGGGGAGAATCGGATGTAACATTTTCTGTAGATGTCCGTGGATATATTATTTGCCTGATTCCGAGTCCGTATGAGAAAGTTACGCCCATTTTAAGAAATGACACCCGAATGACGCCTAGGCCGGCACAGGTTTTCGCCGGCCGAACGAGGGAGCGAGGGCCGCCCGCGGCAGCCCGTTTCAGCAACGGGCGCACGGCTCACGCTCAGCCGCGCGCGGGGCGAGGAGCACAAGAGGGGCTGGGGCGCAAGACATGTCGGATGCGATCATACCAGCACTTAAGCACCGGATCCCATCAGAACTCCGAAGTTAAGCGTGCTTGGGCGAGAGTAGTACTAGGATGGGTGACCTCCTGGGAAGTCCTCGTGTTGCATCAGTCCTTTTTGACTCGCGCCGCTACATCCCTCGTGCTGTGTTGTGTCGTCCTTTTTGTCTCTCTCACCTTTTGACTCGCGCCGTTACATCTCTCGTGCTGTGATGTGTCGTCCCACGCACGAGAGCTGGGGAGAATCGGATGTAACATTTTCTGTAGATGTCCGTGGATATATTATTTGCCTGATTCCGAGTCCGTATGAGAAAGTTACGCCCATTTTAAGAAATGACACCCGAATGACGCCTAGGCCGGCACAGGTTTTCGCCGGCCGAACGAGGGAGCGAGGGCCGCCCGCGGCAGCCCGTTTCAGCAACGGGCGCACGGCTCACGCTCAGCCGCGCGCGGGGCGAGGAGCACAAGAGGGGCTGGGGCGCAAGACATGTCGGATGCGATCATACCAGCACTTAAGCACCGGATCCCATCAGAACTCCGAAGTTAAGCGTGCTTGGGCGAGAGTAGTACTAGGATGGGTGACCTCCTGGGAAGTCCTCGTGTTGCATCAGTCCTTTTTGACTCGCGCCGCTACATCCCTCGTGCTGTGTTGTGTCGTCCTTTTTGTCTCTCTCACCTTTTGACTCGCGCCGTTACATCTCTCGTGCTGTGATGTGTCGTCCCACGCACGAGAGCTGGGGAGAATCGGATGTAACATTTTCTGTAGATGTCCGTGGATATATTATTTGCCTGATTCCGAGTCCGTATGAGAAAGTTACGCCCATTTTAAGAAATGACACCCGAATGACGCCTAGGCCGGCACAGGTTTTCGCCGGCCGAACGAGGGAGCGAGGGCCGCCCGCGGCAGCCCGTTTCAGCAACGGGCGCACGGCTCACGCTCAGCCGCGCGCGGGGCGAGGAGCACAAGAGGGGCTGGGGCGCAAGACATGTCGGATGCGATCATACCAGCACTTAAGCACCGGATCCCATCAGAACTCCGAAGTTAAGCGTGCTTGGGCGAGAGTAGTACTAGGATGGGTGACCTCCTGGGAAGTCCTCGTGTTGCATCAGTCCTTTTTGACTCGCGCCGCTACATCCCTCGTGCTGTGTTGTGTCGTCCTTTTTGTCTCTCTCACCTTTTGACTCGCGCCGTTACATCTCTCGTGCTGTGATGTGTCGTCCCACGCACGAGAGCTGGGGAGAATCGGATGTAACATTTTCTGTAGATGTCCGTGGATATATTATTTGCCTGATTCCGAGTCCGTATGAGAAAGTTACGCCCATTTTAAGAAATGACACCCGAATGACGCCTAGGCCGGCACAGGTTTTCGCCGGCCGAACGAGGGAGCGAGGGCCGCCCGCGGCAGCCCGTTTCAGCAACGGGCGCACGGCTCACGCTCAGCCGCGCGCGGGGCGAGGAGCACAAGAGGGGCTGGGGCGCAAGACATGTCGGATGCGATCATACCAGCACTTAAGCACCGGATCCCATCAGAACTCCGAAGTTAAGCGTGCTTGGGCGAGAGTAGTACTAGGATGGGTGACCTCCTGGGAAGTCCTCGTGTTGCATCAGTCCTTTTTGACTCGCGCCGCTACATCCCTCGTGCTGTGTTGTGTCGTCCTTTTTGTCTCTCTCACCTTTTGACTCGCGCCGTTACATCTCTCGTGCTGTGATGTGTCGTCCCACGCACGAGAGCTGGGGAGAATCGGATGTAACATTTTCTGTAGATGTCCGTGGATATATTATTTGCCTGATTCCGAGTCCGTATGAGAAAGTTACGCCCATTTTAAGAAATGACACCCGAATGACGCCTAGGCCGGCACAGGTTTTCGCCGGCCGAACGAGGGAGCGAGGGCCGCCCGCGGCAGCCCGTTTCAGCAACGGGCGCACGGCTCACGCTCAGCCGCGCGCGGGGCGAGGAGCACAAGAGGGGCTGGGGCGCAAGACATGTCGGATGCGATCATACCAGCACTTAAGCACCGGATCCCATCAGAACTCCGAAGTTAAGCGTGCTTGGGCGAGAGTAGTACTAGGATGGGTGACCTCCTGGGAAGTCCTCGTGTTGCATCAGTCCTTTTTGACTCGCGCCGCTACATCCCTCGTGCTGTGTTGTGTCGTCCTTTTTGTCTCTCTCACCTTTTGACTCGCGCCGTTACATCTCTCGTGCTGTGATGTGTCGTCCCACGCACGAGAGCTGGGGAGAATCGGATGTAACATTTTCTGTAGATGTCCGTGGATATATTATTTGCCTGATTCCGAGTCCGTATGAGAAAGTTACGCCCATTTTAAGAAATGACACCCGAATGACGCCTAGGCCGGCACAGGTTTTCGCCGGCCGAACGAGGGAGCGAGGGCCGCCCGCGGCAGCCCGTTTCAGCAACGGGCGCACGGCTCACGCTCAGCCGCGCGCGGGGCGAGGAGCACAAGAGGGGCTGGGGCGCAAGACATGTCGGATGCGATCATACCAGCACTTAAGCACCGGATCCCATCAGAACTCCGAAGTTAAGCGTGCTTGGGCGAGAGTAGTACTAGGATGGGTGACCTCCTGGGAAGTCCTCGTGTTGCATCAGTCCTTTTTGACTCGCGCCGCTACATCCCTCGTGCTGTGTTGTGTCGTCCTTTTTGTCTCTCTCACCTTTTGACTCGCGCCGTTACATCTCTCGTGCTGTGATGTGTCGTCCCACGCACGAGAGCTGGGGAGAATCGGATGTAACATTTTCTGTAGATGTCCGTGGATATATTATTTGCCTGATTCCGAGTCCGTATGAGAAAGTTACGCCCATTTTAAGAAATGACACCCGAATGACGCCTAGGCCGGCACAGGTTTTCGCCGGCCGAACGAGGGAGCGAGGGCCGCCCGCGGCAGCCCGTTTCAGCAACGGGCGCACGGCTCACGCTCAGCCGCGCGCGGGGCGAGGAGCACAAGAGGGGCTGGGGCGCAAGACATGTCGGATGCGATCATACCAGCACTTAAGCACCGGATCCCATCAGAACTCCGAAGTTAAGCGTGCTTGGGCGAGAGTAGTACTAGGATGGGTGACCTCCTGGGAAGTCCTCGTGTTGCATCAGTCCTTTTTGACTCGCGCCGCTACATCCCTCGTGCTGTGTTGTGTCGTCCTTTTTGTCTCTCTCACCTTTTGACTCGCGCCGTTACATCTCTCGTGCTGTGATGTGTCGTCCCACGCACGAGAGCTGGGGAGAATCGGATGTAACATTTTCTGTAGATGTCCGTGGATATATTATTTGCCTGATTCCGAGTCCGTATGAGAAAGTTACGCCCATTTTAAGAAATGACACCCGAATGACGCCTAGGCCGGCACAGGTTTTCGCCGGCCGAACGAGGGAGCGAGGGCCGCCCGCGGCAGCCCGTTTCAGCAACGGGCGCACGGCTCACGCTCAGCCGCGCGCGGGGCGAGGAGCACAAGAGGGGCTGGGGCGCAAGACATGTCGGATGCGATCATACCAGCACTTAAGCACCGGATCCCATCAGAACTCCGAAGTTAAGCGTGCTTGGGCGAGAGTAGTACTAGGATGGGTGACCTCCTGGGAAGTCCTCGTGTTGCATCAGTCCTTTTTGACTCGCGCCGCTACATCCCTCGTGCTGTGTTGTGTCGTCCTTTTTGTCTCTCTCACCTTTTGACTCGCGCCGTTACATCTCTCGTGCTGTGATGTGTCGTCCCACGCACGAGAGCTGGGGAGAATCGGATGTAACATTTTCTGTAGATGTCCGTGGATATATTATTTGCCTGATTCCGAGTCCGTATGAGAAAGTTACGCCCATTTTAAGAAATGACACCCGAATGACGCCTAGGCCGGCACAGGTTTTCGCCGGCCGAACGAGGGAGCGAGGGCCGCCCGCGGCAGCCCGTTTCAGCAACGGGCGCACGGCTCACGCTCAGCCGCGCGCGGGGCGAGGAGCACAAGAGGGGCTGGGGCGCAAGACATGTCGGATGCGATCATACCAGCACTTAAGCACCGGATCCCATCAGAACTCCGAAGTTAAGCGTGCTTGGGCGAGAGTAGTACTAGGATGGGTGACCTCCTGGGAAGTCCTCGTGTTGCATCAGTCCTTTTTGACTCGCGCCGCTACATCCCTCGTGCTGTGTTGTGTCGTCCTTTTTGTCTCTCTCACCTTTTGACTCGCGCCGTTACATCTCTCGTGCTGTGATGTGTCGTCCCACGCACGAGAGCTGGGGAGAATCGGATGTAACATTTTCTGTAGATGTCCGTGGATATATTATTTGCCTGATTCCGAGTCCGTATGAGAAAGTTACGCCCATTTTAAGAAATGACACCCGAATGACGCCTAGGCCGGCACAGGTTTTCGCCGGCCGAACGAGGGAGCGAGGGCCGCCCGCGGCAGCCCGTTTCAGCAACGGGCGCACGGCTCACGCTCAGCCGCGCGCGGGGCGAGGAGCACAAGAGGGGCTGGGGCGCAAGACATGTCGGATGCGATCATACCAGCACTTAAGCACCGGATCCCATCAGAACTCCGAAGTTAAGCGTGCTTGGGCGAGAGTAGTACTAGGATGGGTGACCTCCTGGGAAGTCCTCGTGTTGCATCAGTCCTTTTTGACTCGCGCCGCTACATCCCTCGTGCTGTGTTGTGTCGTCCTTTTTGTCTCTCTCACCTTTTGACTCGCGCCGTTACATCTCTCGTGCTGTGATGTGTCGTCCCACGCACGAGAGCTGGGGAGAATCGGATGTAACATTTTCTGTAGATGTCCGTGGATATATTATTTGCCTGATTCCGAGTCCGTATGAGAAAGTTACGCCCATTTTAAGAAATGACACCCGAATGACGCCTAGGCCGGCACAGGTTTTCGCCGGCCGAACGAGGGAGCGAGGGCCGCCCGCGGCAGCCCGTTTCAGCAACGGGCGCACGGCTCACGCTCAGCCGCGCGCGGGGCGAGGAGCACAAGAGGGGCTGGGGCGCAAGACATGTCGGATGCGATCATACCAGCACTTAAGCACCGGATCCCATCAGAACTCCGAAGTTAAGCGTGCTTGGGCGAGAGTAGTACTAGGATGGGTGACCTCCTGGGAAGTCCTCGTGTTGCATCAGTCCTTTTTGACTCGCGCCGCTACATCCCTCGTGCTGTGTTGTGTCGTCCTTTTTGTCTCTCTCACCTTTTGACTCGCGCCGTTACATCTCTCGTGCTGTGATGTGTCGTCCCACGCACGAGAGCTGGGGAGAATCGGATGTAACATTTTCTGTAGATGTCCGTGGATATATTATTTGCCTGATTCCGAGTCCGTATGAGAAAGTTACGCCCATTTTAAGAAATGACACCCGAATGACGCCTAGGCCGGCACAGGTTTTCGCCGGCCGAACGAGGGAGCGAGGGCCGCCCGCGGCAGCCCGTTTCAGCAACGGGCGCACGGCTCACGCTCAGCCGCGCGCGGGGCGAGGAGCACAAGAGGGGCTGGGGCGCAAGACATGTCGGATGCGATCATACCAGCACTTAAGCACCGGATCCCATCAGAACTCCGAAGTTAAGCGTGCTTGGGCGAGAGTAGTACTAGGATGGGTGACCTCCTGGGAAGTCCTCGTGTTGCATCAGTCCTTTTTGACTCGCGCCGCTACATCCCTCGTGCTGTGTTGTGTCGTCCTTTTTGTCTCTCTCACCTTTTGACTCGCGCCGTTACATCTCTCGTGCTGTGATGTGTCGTCCCACGCACGAGAGCTGGGGAGAATCGGATGTAACATTTTCTGTAGATGTCCGTGGATATATTATTTGCCTGATTCCGAGTCCGTATGAGAAAGTTACGCCCATTTTAAGAAATGACACCCGAATGACGCCTAGGCCGGCACAGGTTTTCGCCGGCCGAACGAGGGAGCGAGGGCCGCCCGCGGCAGCCCGTTTCAGCAACGGGCGCACGGCTCACGCTCAGCCGCGCGCGGGGCGAGGAGCACAAGAGGGGCTGGGGCGCAAGACATGTCGGATGCGATCATACCAGCACTTAAGCACCATTGCTTTTGTTTGATCTGTTGCCGATAGCTTTTGTGAGTTGCCTTGTATCCTGCCGCCGCTGGAAAGGAAATAGAACCCTGATTTGAGTGACCTTCCTTAAAACAGTCATATCTTTTTCATACGGACTCGAAATTAGGCTTATAATATATCCACGGACATCTACAAAAAAAGTTACATCCGATTCTCCCCAGCTTTGCCGGGTTCGGCAAATTTAAAATCGCCAAATTCCTCTTGCAAAATTCTGTTTTTGTGGCGAGAAGCTTCGGGACCTATTCGCATAGAACTTTGAAAAAATTCTACAAGCTTCATTCTTTGTCCGTTTGAGATAAGATTTCCTGTGGTTGGTTCTAATGTGCTCCTGGTTGTGAAAAAAAAATATCAAAAAAATAAAATAAAAAAAGTTGTGTCTCTCTCCTCAGCACTAGAGAGAGCCAGCAAAAAAAAAAAAGGATCCAGCGAGCACACCCCACCATTCCCCCTTTGTCACCACCTTCCACCACCGGTTCTTGTTTTCGTTGCTGTTTGGGTTTGTGTTTTGTGGCGTCCTTTGTGGTTAGGCTCGCGTCTCTACTTCGACTAGCCTAGGACCAGCACTGTACACTATACCCTTGAGCGATTATTCAATTTGCTTTGGCTAACGTGGTTTCTAGTTTTCTCTTCAGCATTGCTTTCAGCCCACCAACAGCTCCACCACAAACCCGACTACAGCTTGACAGGTCTTGTTGCTACAGCACCGATACACCTCGTTCCACGGTTGCTAACTTGTGGGTTGCTGTCCCCCTCCTGTGGGCAACGTAAGAACTGGTAAGAGCTTGTGAGACAAGCTGCGAGTGAAGTGAGAGTGAGCGTCTTGCAAAAGCTACATCTCAATAGTTGTGTAGGGCTTATATTACATCCTCCATTGTTTTGTTGTCCTTCATTTCTAAACCATGGCAGGTCCAGAGGATAAAGATGAGGAGGGTGCATCTCATTCCCCACGCACCAAAGGCATCATCCAATACTTTACAAGGCAAGTGAAGCAGCACACAGAAGGACTTGATACAGATTTGCAGGTGACAAATGAGAAGATTGGACAATTGAAGTCCACGCAGATCTCCACCAACACTAAGCTTACAGGGCTGGAGACAGCGGTCGCCCGCATTGACACTAGCCTTGCTGCTCTTGTGAGGCATTTTGATGCTCTCAATGCTGGAGGCAATGGTGGGGGTAATGACGATGACATTGACGGAGAGTACGTCGAGGATAATTTAGAGGATGAATATATTGCTAACACTGAACAAGATGATCGAGATGCTCGAGATCGTCGACGGCTACACAACAATCGACGAGGTATGGGTGGTCGCCGCCGACGCGAGGTACGCAACAATGATGATGCTTTTTCTAAAATTAAATTTAAGATTCCTCCTTTTGATGGAAAATATGATCCTGATGCGTACCTCTCTTGGGAGATTGCTGTTGACCAAAAATTTGCATGCCATGAGTTTCCTGAGAACACTAGAGTTAGAGCTGCTACGAGTGAGTTCACCGATTTTGCTTCGGTTTGGTGGATAGAACATGGCAAGAAAAATCCTAATAACATGCCACAAACTTGGGATGCTTTGAAACGGGTCATGCGGGCTAGATTTGTTCCTTCTTACTATGCACGTGACTTGCTGAATAGGTTGCAACAATTGAGACAGGGTGCGAAAAGTGTAGAGGAATATTATCAGGAGTTACAAATGAGCTTGCTTCGTTGTAATTTAGAGGAAACTGAGGACGCTGCCATGGCTAGATTTTTGGGTGGGTTAAACCGCGAGATTTATGACATCGTAGACTATAAAGATTACACTAATATGACCCGATTGTTTCATCTTGCTTGTAAGGCTGAAAGGGAAGTGCAGGGACGATGTGCTAGTGCCAAGGCTAATTTTTCTGCAGGTAAAACTTCATCATGGCAGACACGCACCACTCCTCCGGCCGGCCGTACTGCTTCTCCTTCTTCCACACCCACAACCAGTCGAGCAGCACCTCCTCCATCTAGTGACAAGTCAGCGACAAAGGCTGCTCAGCCAGTACCGAGTGCTTCTTCAATGGCATCCACAGGCCGAATGAGAGATGTTCAGTGCCACCGTTGCAAGGGCTTTGGGCATGTGCAGCGTGACTGCCCTAGCAAGCAAGTTTTGGTAGTCAAAAACGATGGTGACTACTCCTCTGCTAGTGATTTCGATGATGATACACTTGCTTTGCTTGCGGCTGACCATGCAGATAATGAGCCACCGGAAGAGCACATTGGGGCTGCATTTGCGGATCACTATGAGAGCCTCATTGTGCAGCGTGTCCTTAGCGCACATATGGAGAAGGCGGAGCAAAATCAGCGACACACGTTGTTCCAAACAAAGTGTGTCGTCAAAGAGCGTTGTTGCCGCATGATCATTGATGGAGGTAGCTGCAACAACTTGGCTAGCAGCTAGATGGTGGAGAAGCTTGCACTTAGCACCAAACCGCACCCACATCCATACTACATCCAATGGCTGAACAACAGTGGTAAGGCGAAGGTAACAAAACTGGTGCACATTAATTTTGCAATTGGAAATTACCATGATGTTGTTGAATGTGATGTTGTGCCCATGCAAGCATGTAATATTCTGCTAGGTAGACCATGGCAATTTGATAGGGATTCTATGCATCATGGTAGGTCAAACCAGTACTCTTTTCTGTACCATGATAAGAAAATTGTGTTGCATCCCATGTCTCCTGAAGATATTTTGCGTGATGATGTTGCTAAGGCTGCCAAATCCAAATGTGAGAGTGATAAAAAAGCCCAATCTGATGGCAAGAAACCTGAGACAATCAATTTGAAACCCAAATGCTTACTTGCTACTAAATCTGATATTAATGAGTTGATTGCATCACCTTCAGTTGCCTATGCTTTGGTATGCAAAGATGCTTTGATTTCACTTCACGATATGCAGCATTCTTTACCCCCTGCTGTTGCTAACATTTTGCAGGAGTACTCTGATGTGTTTCCCAAGGAAGTGCCACCGGGGCTGCCACCGGTGCGCGGCATTGAGCATCAAATCGACTTGATCCCAGGTGCTTCCCTACCGAACCGTGCGCCATACCGAACCAACCCTGAGGAAACCAAGGAGATTCAGCGTCAAGTTCATGAGTTGCTTGATAAAGGGTATGTACGCGAGTCTCTTAGTCCATGTGCGGTTCCGGTCATTTTGGTACCAAAGAAAGATGGTTCATGGCGTATGTGTGTTGATTGTAGAGCTATTAATAACATTACCATTCGATATCGTCATCCTATTCCTAGGTTAGATGATATGCTTGATGAATTGAGTGGCTCTATTGTGTTCTCCAAAGTTGATTTGTGTAGTGGTTACCACCAGATTCGTATGAAGTTGGGTGATGAATGGAAAACAGCATTTAAAACGAAGTTTGGGTTGTATGAGTGGTTAGTGATGCCTTTTGGTTTAAGTAATGCACCCAGCACTTTCATGAGGTTGATGAATGAGGTTTTGCGTCCTTTCATTGGAAAATTTGTGGTGGTCTACTTTGATGATATCTTGATTTATAGCAAGTCTATGGGTGAACATTTTAATCATTTACGTGCTGTTTTTAATGCTCTTCGTGATGCACGTTTATTTGGTAACCTTGAGAAGTGCACCTTTTGCACAGATCGAGTTTCTTTTCTTGGCTATGTTGTAACTCCGCAGGGGATTGAGGTTGATCAAGCCAAGGTCGAGGCAATTCAGAGTTGGCCGACTCCTAAAACGGTCTCACAAGTGCGGAGCTTTCTAGGACTCGCGGGGTTCTATCGCCGCTTTGTGCAGGATTTCAGCACCATTGCTGCACCATTGAATGCGCTTACAAAGAAGGGAGTGCCTTTCACTTGGGGCACATCACAAGAGAACGCCTTCCACATGTTGAAAGATAAGTTGACCCATGCACCTCTCTTCCAACTTCCTAATTTTAATAAGACTTTTGAACTTGAATGTGATGCTAGTGGGATTGGATTGGGTGGTGTTTTGTTACAAGAAGGAAAACCTGTTGCATATTTTAGTGAAAAGTTGAGTGGGCCTGTTCTGAATTATTCTACTTATGATAAGGAATTGTATGCTCTTGTGCGAACTTTAGAAACATGGCCACATTATTTGTGGCCCAAGGAATTTGTCATACATTCTGATCATGAGTCTTTGAAGCATATTCGTAGTCAAGGGAAGCTGAACCGTAGACATGCTAAATGGGTTGAATTTATTGAATCTTTTCCTTATGTTATCAAACACAAGAAAGGGAAGGAGAACATCATTGCTGATGCTTTGTCTAGGAGATATACTTTGTTGACACAACTTGACTACAAGATTTTTGGCCTGGAAACAATCAAAGACCAATATGCGCATGATGCTGATTTTAATGATGTGTTGCTGCATTGTAAGGATGGAAGAACATGGAACAAATTCGTCATCCATGATGGGTTTGTTTTCAGAGCTAACAAGCTATGCATTCCAGCTAGCTCCGTTCGCTTGTTGTTGTTGCAGGAAGCGCATGGAGGCGGTTTGATGGGACATTTTGGTGCCAAGAAGACACATGACATCCTTGCTAGTCATTTCTTTTGGCCACAGATGCGAAGAGATGTTGGCAGGTTCGTTGCTCGCTGCGCTACATGTCAAAAGGCTAAGTCACGCTTACATCCACATGGTTTGTATATGCCTCTTCCTGTTCCTACTGTTCCTTGGGAAGATATTTCAATGGATTTTGTGTTAGGATTGCCTAGGACCAAGAGGGGGCGTGATAGCATTTTTGTGGTTGTGGATAGATTTTCTAAAATGGCACATTTCATACCATGTCATAAAACTGATGATGCTTCTCATATCGCTGATTTGTTCTTTCGAGAAATTGTTCGCTTGCATGGTGTGCCAAACATAATTGTTTCTGATCGTGACACAAAATTTCTTAGCCATTTTTGGAGAACTTTGTGGGCTAAATTGGGGACTAAACTTTTGTTTTCTACTACTTGTTATCCCCAAACTGATGGACAAACTGAAGTGGTGAATAGAACCTTGTCTACTATGCTTAGGGCTGTTTTGAAGAAAAATATCAAGATGTGGGAAGAATGCTTGCCTCATATTGAATTTGCTTATAATCGTTCCTTGCATTC
Organism: Oryza meridionalis; assembly: GCA_000338895.3. Taxonomy (NCBI): domain Eukaryota; kingdom Viridiplantae; phylum Streptophyta; class Magnoliopsida; order Poales; family Poaceae; genus Oryza; species Oryza meridionalis. The sequence goes on along the minus strand of CM002532.2, from coordinate 2,898,437 downwards.
TACTACAAAAATGTGCCCATTTCAGATTGTGTATGGTTTGTTGCCTCGTGCTCCAATTGATTTGATGCCTTTACCATCTTCTGAAAAACTGAATTTTGATGCTAAGCAACGTGCTGAGTTGATGTTAAAACTGCATGAGACAACTAAAGAAAACATAGAGCGCATGAATGCTAAGTATAAGTTTGCTGGTGACAAAGGTAGAAGGGAATTGAATTTTGAACCTGGAGATTTGGTTTGGTTGCATTTGCGAAAAGAACGATTTCCTGATTTGAGAAAGTCTAAATTGATGCCTAGAGCTGATGGACCATTTAAAGTGTTAGCAAAGATTAATGAGAATGCATATAAGCTTGATTTGCCTGCAGATTTCGGGGTTAGTCCCACATTTAACGTTGCAGATTTGGAGCCGTATTTGGGAGAAGAAGATGAGCTTGAGTCGAGGACGACTCAAATGCAAGAAGGGGAGGATGATGAGGACATCAACACCATCAATACATCCACGTCCCCCCATGTACAGCATGATGGTCCTATTACCCGCGCTCGTGCACGTCAACTAAATTATCAGGTGAGTTCTTTCTTGAGTTCATATTCCTCGTCTTTATACCCCGGAGACGCGTGTACTCGTGTTTTACTCAGGAACGATGGAGAGGATCCAAAGGGAAGAGGATTCGCGCGGGGTGGATTCGGACTGCAGGGCAGCGCCAACTTCTGACGGCCGCCACGACTTCATGCGAACTCCGATTTGGGCGTGCAAGTATTTCATGGAAAGCTTATCAAGTCTACTTTCAAATGGATCCAGCCACATGTCCATATCTGTTCTGGAGCGGCCGCAATTGTCATTTTACTCCCGACTGTTTTCTGTCCATGGTGCTGCGTCACCTCTTTTGGCCCAATGGGCTGTGTATCCAAGTTGGGCCCATTAGGGGTGCGTCCTAGGGTTGGAGCACGACCCTATGGTCGTTCTTCCCCTCTTCTTATACCTCTAGTCGCCGCCAAGAACAGGCGGGTTTTGATGATAGAGATAGCTTCTTGCTACCGGCTCGCAGCGCGCGCGTTGGCTAAACCGCCCGTCTGCCTGTAATCGGAACCCCACCATATTGTGTTTGATAGTGAAACTTTCATATTTATCTAGCAATTTCAGTGCTTGTCCTACTTGTTCTTGCTTGTTCTTCGATTGCTTGCAGGACGAGTGCCCTCGTGGCCGGGTTGACGCGCACCACAAGTTCGCGGCGACCATTGGAGACGGTGTATCGGTTGCTAAGGCGCAGCGTCTTTGGACAGTTGTAGTCGGGCCGTGAATGTCGTCTTCATCCAATCGAGTTATCCCTTACCTCTCATCGAAAGATCGGGCCACAAACCCTAGCGGGTTCGCATCACCCGCGGCAGCCCGTTTCAGCAACGGGCGCCCGGCTCACCTTTTGACTCGCGCCGCTACATCCCTCGTGCTGTGTTGTGTCGTGCCACGCACAAGAGCTAGAGAGAATCGGATGTAACATTTTCTATAGATGTCCGTGGATATATTATTTGCCTGATTCCGAGTCCGTATGAGAAAGTTACGCCTATTTTAAGAAATGACACCCGAATGACGCCTTTTGACTCGCGCCGCTACATCCCTCGTGCTGTGTTGTGTCGTCCATGCACGAGAGCTGGGGAGAATCGGATGTAATTCGGAATCAGGCAAATAATATATCCACGGACATCTACGGAAAATGTTACATCCGATTCTCCCCAGCTCTCGTGCGTGGGACGACACAACACAGCACGAGGGATGTAGCGGCGCGAGTCAAAAGGTGATAGAGACAAAAAGGACGAATGATCACCCATCCTAGTACTACTCTCGCCCAAGCACGCTTAACTTCGGAGTTCTGATGGGATCCGGTGCTTTAGAGCTAGTATAATAGCATCCGAAATGTCTTGCGCCCCTGCCCCTCTTGTGCTCCTCGCCCCGCGCGCTGCTGAGCGTGAGCCGTGCGCCCGTTACTGAAACGGGCTGCCGCGGGCGGCCCTCGCTCCCTCGTTCGGCCGGCGAAAACCTATGCCGGCCTAGGCGTCATTCGAGTGTCATTTCTTAAAATAGGCGTAACTTTCTCATACGGACTCGGAATCAGGCAAATAATATATCCACGGACATCTACAGAAAATGTTACATCCGATTCTCCCCACCTCTCGTGCATGGGACGACACAACAAAGCACGAGGGATGTAGCTGCGCGAGTCAAAAGGCGTCATTCGGGTGTCATTTCTTAAAATAGGCGTAACTTTCTCATACGGACTCGGAATCTGCCAAATAATATATCCACGGATATCTACAGAAAATGTCACATCCGATTCTCCCCAGCTCTCGTGCGTGGGACGACATAACATAGCACGAGGGATGTAGCGGCGCGAGTCAAAAGGCGTCATTCGGGAGTCATTTCTTAAAATAGGCGTAACTTTCTCATACGGACTCGGAATCAGGCAAATAATATATCCACGGACATCTACAGAAAATGTTACATCCGATTCTCCCCAGCTCCAGCACGAGGGATGTAGCGGCGCGAGTCAAAAGGTGAGAGAGACAAAAAGGACGAATGCAACACGAGGACTTCCCAGGAGGTCACCCATCCGAGTACTACTCTCGCCAAAGCACGCTTAACTTTACAGTTCTAACGGGATCCGGTAGTTTAGTGCTGGTATGATCGTATCCGACATGTTTTGCGCCCCAGCCCCTCTTGTGCTCCTCGCCCCGCGCGCGGGTGAGCGTGAGCCATGCGCCCGTTGCTAAAACGGGCTGCCGCGGGCGGCCCTCGCTCCCTCGTTCGGCCGGCGAAAACCTGTGCCGGCCTAAGCGTCATTCGGGTGTCATTTCTTAAAATAGGCGTAACTTTCTCATACGGACTCGGAATCAGGCAATTAATATATCCACGGACATCTACAGAAAATGTTACATCCGATTCTCCCCAGCTCTCGTGCGTGGGACGACACAACACAGCACGAGGGATGTAGCGGCGCGAGTACCAGCTGTCGTGCGTGGGACGACACAACACAGCACGAGGGATGTAGCGGCGCGAGTACCAGCTGTCGTGCGTGGGACGACACAACACAGCACGAGGGATGTAGCGGCGCGAGTCAAAAGGTGAGAGAGACAAAAAGGACGGATACAACACGAGGACTTCCAGGAGGTCACCCATCCGAGTACTACTCTCGCCCAAGCAGGCTTAACTTTACAGTTCTAACAGGATCCGGTAGTTTAGTGCTGGTATGATCGTATCCGACATGTCTAGCGCCCCAGCCCCTCTTGTGCTCCTCGCCCCACGCACGGCTGAGCGTGAGCCATGCGCCCGTTGCTAAAACGGGCAGCCGCGGGCGGCCCTCGCTCCCTCGTTCGGCCGGCGAAAACCTGTGCCGGCCTAAGCGTCATTCGGGTGTCATTTCTTAAAATAGGCGTAACTTTCTCATACGGACTCGGAATCAGGCAAATAATATATCCACGGACATCTACAGAAAATGTTACATCCGATTCTCCCCAGCTCTCGTGCGTGGGACGACACAACAGAGCACGAGGGATGTAGCGGCGCGAGTCAAAAGGCGTCATTCGGGTGTCATTTCTTAAAATAGGCGTAACTTTCCCATACGGACTCGGAATCAGGCAAATAATATATCCACGGACATCTACAGAAAATGTTACATCCGATTCTCCCCAGCCCTCGTGCGTGGGACGACACAACACAGCACGAGGGATGTAGCGGCGCGAGTCAAAAGGCGTCATTCGGGTGTCATTTCTTAAAATAGGCGTAACTTTCCCATACGGACTCGGAATCAGGCAAATAATATATCCACGGACATTTACAGAAAATGTTACAAACGATTCTCCCCAGCACTCATGCGTGGGACGACACAACACAGCACGAGGGATGTAGCGGCGCGAGTCAAAAGGCGTCATTCGGGTGTCATTTCTTAAAATAGGCGTAACTTTCTCATACGGCCTCGGAATCAGGCAAATAATATATCCACGGACATCTACAGAAAATGTTACATCCGATTCTCCCCAGCTCTCGTGCGTGGGACGACACAACACAGCACGAGGAATGTAGCGGCGCGAGTCAAAAGGCGTCATTCGGGTGTCATTTCTTAAAATAGGCATAACTTTCTCATACGGACTCGGAATCAGGCAAATAATATATCCACGGACATCTACGGAAAATGTTACATCCGATTCTCCCCAGCTCTCGTGCGTGGGACGACACAACATAGCACGAGGGATGTAGCGGCGCGAGTGAAAAGGCGTCATTCGGGTGTCATTTCTTAAAATAGGCGTAACTTTCTCATACGGACTCGGAATCAGGAAAATAATATATCCACGGACATAACGGATACAACACGAGCACTTCCCAGGAGGTCACCCATCCTAGTACTACTCTCGCCCAAGCAAGCTTAACTTTAGAGTTCGTTTGCTCGTATATTGTGTCGTCCATGCACGAGTTGTATCGTCCCACGCACGAGAGCTGGTACTCGCGCCGCTACATCCCTCGTGCTGTGTTGTGTCGTCCCACGCACGAGAGCTGGTACTCGCGCCGCTACATCCCTCGTGCTGTGTTGTGTCGTCCCACGCACGACAGCTGGTACTCGCGCCGCTACATCCCTCGTGCTGTGTTGTGTCGTCCCACGCACGAGAGCTGGGGAGAATCAGATGTAACATTTTCTGTAGATGTCCGTGGATATATTATTTGCCTGATTCCGAGTCCGTATGGGAAAGTTATGCCTATTTTAAGAAATGAAACCCGAATGACGCCTTTTGACTCGCGTCGCTACATCCCTCGTGCTCTGTTGTGTCGTCCCATGCACGAGAGCTGGGGAGAATCGGATGTAACATTTTCTGTAGATGTCCGTGGATATATTATTTGCCTGATTCCGAGTCCGTATGAGAAAGTTACGCCTATTTTAAGAAATGACACCCGAATGACGCTTAGGCCGGCACAGGTATTCGCCGGCCGAACGAGGGAGCGAGGGCCACCCGCGGCAGCCCGTTTCAGCAACGGGCGCACGGCTCACGCTCAGCCGCGCGTGGGGCGAGGAGCACAAGAGGGGCTGGGGCGCAAGACATGTCGTGTACGATCATACCAGCACTAAACTACCGGATCCCGTTAGAACTCTAAAGTTAAGCTTGCTTGGGCGAGAGTAGTTCTAGGATGGGTGACCTCCTGGGAAGTCCTCGTGTTGTATTCGTCCTTTTTGTCTCTCTCACTTTTTGACTCGCGCCGCTACATCCCTCGTGCTGTGTTGTGTCGTCCCACGCACGAGAGCTGGGGAGAATCGGAGGTAACATTTTCTGTAGATGTCCATGGATATATTATTTGCCTGATTCCGAGTCCGTATGGGAAAGTTACGCCTATTTTAAGAAATGATACCCGAATGGCGCCTTTTGACTCGCGCCGCTACATCCCTCGTGCTTTGTTGTGTCGTCCCATGCACGAGAGCTGGGGAGAATCGGATGTAACATTTTCTATAGATGTCCGTGGATATATTATTTGCCTGATTCCGAGTCCGTATGAGAAAGTTACGCCTATTTTAAGAAATGACACCCGAATGATGCCTTTTGAGTCGCGCCGCTACATCCCTCGTGCTGTGTTGTGTCGTCCCACGCACGAGAGCTGGGGAGAATCGGATGTAACATTTTCTGTAGATGTCCGTGGATATATTATTTGCCTGATTCCGAGTCCGTAAGGGAAAGTTATGCCTATTTTAAGAAATGAGACCCGAATGACGCCTTTTGACTCGCGCCGCTACATCCCTCGTGCTTTGTTGTGTCAACGCATGCACGAGAGCTGGGGAGAATCGGATGTAACATTTTCTGTAGATGTCCGTGGATATATTATTTGCCTGATTCCGAGTCCGTTTGAGAAAGTTACGCCTATTTTAAGAAATGACACCCAAATGACGCCCAGGCCGGCACAGATTTTCGCCGGCCGAACGAGGGAGCGAGGGCCGCCCGCGGCAGCCCGTTTCAGCAACGGTTGCACGGCTCACGCTCAGCCGTGCGCGGGGCGAGGAGCACAAGAGGGGCAGGCGCGCAAGACATGTCGGATGCGATAATACCAGCACTAAACTACCGGATCCCATTAGAAGTCAGAAGTTAAGCATGCTTTTGCGAGAGTAGTACTAGGATGGGTGTCCTCCTGGGAAGTCCTCGTGTTGTATCCGTCCTTTTTGTCTCTCTCACCTTTTAACTCGCGCCGCTACATCCCTCGTGCTGTGTTGTGTCGTCCCACGCACGAGAGCTGGGGAGAATCGGATGTAACATTTTCTGTAGATGTCCGTGGATATATTATTTGCCTGATTCCGAGTCCGTATGGGAAAGTTATGCCTATTTTAAGAAATGAAACCCGAATGACGCCTTTTGACTCGCGCCGCTACATCCCTCGTGCTCTGTTGTGTCGTGCCATGCACGAGAGCTGGGGAGAATCGGATGTAACATTTTCTGTAGATGTCCGTGGATATATTATTTGCCTGATTCCGAGTCCGTATGAGAAAGTTACGCCTGTTTTAAGAAATGACACCCGAATGACGCCCAGGCCGGCATAGGTTTTCGCCGGCCGAACGAGGGAGCGAGGGCCGCCCGCGGCAGCCCGTTTCAGCAACGGTTGCACGGCTCACGCTCAGCCGTGCGCGGGGCGAGGAGCACAAGAGGGGCTGGGGCGCAAGACATGTCGGATGCGATCATACCAGCACTAAACTACCGGATCCCATTAGAAGTCAGAAGTTAAGCATGCTTTTGCGAGAGTAGTACTAGGATGGGTGACCACCTGGGAAGTCCTCGTGTTGTATCCGTCCTTTTTGTCTCTCTCACCTTTTAACTCGCGCCGCTACATCCCTCGTGCTGTGTTGTGTCGTCCGACGCACGAGAGCTGGTGAGAATCGGATGTAACATTTTCTGTAGATATCCGTGGTATTTGCCTGTTTCCGAGTTCGTATGAGAAAGTTACGCCTATTTTAAGAAATGACACCCGAATGACGCCTTTTGACTCGCGCCGCTACATCCCTCGTGCTGTGTTGTGTCGTCCCACGCACGAGAGCTGGGGAGAATCGGATGTAACATTTTCTGTAGATGTCCGTGGATATATTATTTGCCTGATTCCGAGTCCGTATGGGAAAGTTACGCCTATTTTAAGAAATGACACCCGAATGACACCTTTTGACTCACGCCGCTACATCCCTCGTGCTATGTTGTGTCGTCCCATGCACGAGAGCTGGGGAGAATCGGATGTAACATTTTCTGTAGATGTCCGTGGATATATTATTTGCCTGATTCCGAGTCCGTATGAGAAAGTTACGCCTATTTTAAGAAATGACACCCGAATGACGCTTAGGCCGGCACAGGTTTTCGCCGGCCGAACGAGGGAGCGAGGGCCGCCCGCGGCAGCCCGTTTCAGCAACGGGCGCACGGCTCACGCTCAGCCGCGCGTGGGGCGAGGAGCACAAGAGAGGCTGGGGCGCAAGACATGTCGTATACGATCATACCAGCACTAAACTACCGGATCCCGTTAGAACTCTAAAGTTAAGCTTGCTTGGGCGAGGGTAGTTCTAGGATGGGTGACCTCCTGGGAAGTCCTCGTGTTGTATCTGTCCTTTTTGTCTCTCTCACCTTTTGACTCGCGCCGCTACATCCCTCGTGCTGTGTTGTGTCGTCCCACGCACGAGAGCTGGGGAGAATCGGATGTAACATTTTCTGTAGATGTCCGTGGATATATTAATTGCCTGATTCCGAGTCCGTATGAGAAAGTTACGCCTATTTTAAGAAATGACACCCGAATGACGCTTAGGCCGGCACAGGTTTTCGCCGGCCGAACGAGGGAGCGAGGGCCGCCCGCGGCAGCCCGTTTCAGCAACGGGCGCACGGCTCACGCTCAGCCGCGCGTGGGGCGAGGAGCACAAGAGAGGCTGGGGCGCAAGACATGTCGTATACGATCATACCAGCACTAAACTACCGGATCCCGTTAGAACTCTAAAGTTAAGCTTGCTTGGGCGAGGGTAGTTCTAGGATGGGTGACCTCCTGGGAAGTCCTCGTGTTGTATCTGTCCTTTTTGTCTCTCTCACCTTTTGACTCGCGCCGCTACATCCCTCGTGCTGTGTTGTGTCGTCCCACGCACGAGAGCTGGGGAGAATCGGGTGTAACATTTTCTAAAGATGTCCGTGGATATATTATTTTCCTGATTCCGAGTCCGTATGAGAAAGTTACGCCTATTTTAAGAAATGACACCCGAATGACGCCTTTTGACTCGCGCCGCTACATCCCTCGTGCTGTGTTGTGTCGTCCCACGCACGAGAGCTGGGGAGAATCGGATGTAACATTTTCTGTAGATATCCGTGGATATATTATTTGCCTGATTCCGAGTCCGTATGGGAAAGTTACGCCTATTTTAAGAAATGACACCCGAATGGCGCCTTTTGACTCGCGCCGCTACATCCCTCGTGCTTTGTTGTGTCGTCCCATGCACGAGAGCTGGGGAGAATCGGATGTAACATTTTCTATAGATGTCCGTGGATATATTATTTGCCTGATTCCGAGTCCGTATGAGAAAGTTACGCCTATTTTAAGAAATGACACCCGAATGGCGCCTTTTGACTCGCGCCGCTACATCCCTCGTGCTTTGTGGTGTCGTCCCATGCACGAGAGCTGGGGAGAATCGGATGTAACATTTTCTATAGATGTCCGTGGATATATTATTTGCCTGATTCCGAGTCCGTATGAGAAAGTTACGCCTATTTTAAGAAATGACACCCGAATGATGCCTTTTGACTCGCGCCGCTACATCCCTCGTGCTGTGTTGTGTCGTCCCACGCACGAGAGCTAGGGAGAATCGGATGTAACATTTTTTGTAGATGTCCGTGGATATATTATTTGCCTGATTCCGAGTCCGTGCGGGAAAGTTACACCTATTTTAAGAAATGACACCCGAATGGCGCCTTTTGACTCGCGCCGCTACATCCCTCGTGCTTTGTTGTGTCGTCCCATGCACGAGAGCTGGGGAGAATCGGATGTAACATTTTCTGTAGATGTCCGTGGATATATTACTTGCCTGATTCCGAGTCCGTATGGGAAAGTTACGCCTATTTTAAGAAATGACACCCGAATGACGCCTTTTGACTCACGCCGCTACATCCCTCATGCTCTGTTGTGTCGTCCCATGCACGAGAGCTGGGGAGAATCGGATGTAACATTTTCTGTAGATGTCCGTGGATATATTATTTGCCTGATTCCGAGTCCGTATGAGAAAGTTACGCCTATTTTAAGAAATGACACCCGAATGACGCTTAGGCCGGCACAGGTTTTCGCCGGCCGAACGAGGGAGCGAGGGCCGCCCGCGGCAGCCCGTTTCAGCAACGGGCGCACGGCTCACGCTTAGCCGTGCGTGGGGCGAGGAGCACAAGAGGGGCTGGGGCGCAAGACATGTCGGATACGATCATACCAGCACTAAACTACCGGATCCCGTTAGAACTCTAAAGTTAAGCTTGCTTGGGCGAGAGTTGTACTAGGATGGGTGACCTCCTGGGAAGTCCTCGTGTTGTAGTGCTGGGGAGAATCGGATGTAACATTTTCTGTAGATGTCCGAGGATATATTATTTGCCTGATTCCGAGTCCGTGTGGGAAAGTTATGCCTATTTTAAGAAATGAAACCCGAATGACGCCTTTTGACTCGCGCCGCTACATACCTCGTGCTGTGTTGTGTCGTCCCACGCACGAGAGCTAGGGAGAATCGGATGTAACATTTTCTGTAGATGTCCGTGGATATATTATTTGCCTGATTCCGAGTCCGTGCGGGAAAGTTACGCCTATTTTAAGAAATGACACCCGAATGGCGCCTTTTGACTCGCGCCGCTACATCCCTCGTGCTTTGTTGTGTCGTCCCATGCACGAGAGCTGGGGAGAATCGGATGTAACATTTTCTATAGATGTCCGTGGATATATTATTTGCCTGATTCCGAGTCCGTATGAGAAAGTTACGCCTATTTTAAGAAATGACACCCGAATGATGCCTTTTGACTCGCGCCGCTACATCCCTCGTGCTGTGTTGTGTCGTCCCACGCACGAGAGCTAGGGAGAATCGGATGTAACATTTTCTGTAGATGTCCGTGGATATATTATTTGCCTGATTCCGAGTCCGTGCTGGAAAGTTACGCCTATTTTAAGAAATGACACCCGAATGGCGCCTTTTGACTCGCGCCGCTACATCCCTCGTGCTTTGTTGTGTCGTCCCATGCACGAGAGCTGGGGAGAATCGGATGTAACATTTTCTGTAGATGTCCGTGGATATATTACTTGCCTGATTCCGAGTCCGTATGGGAAAGTTACGCCTATTTTAAGAAATGACACCCGAATGACGCCTTTTGACTCACGCCGCTACATCCCTCGTGCTCTGTTGTGTCGTCCCATGCACGAGAGCTGGGGAGAATCGGATGTAACATTTTCTGTAGATGTCCGTGGATATATTATTTGCCTGATTCCGAGTCCGTATGAGAAAGTTACGCCTATTTTAAGAAATGACACCCGAATGACGCTTAGGCCGGCACAGGTTTTCGCCGGCCGAACGAGGGAGCGAGGGCCGCCCGCGGCAGCCCGTTTCAGCAATGGGCGCACGGCTCACGCTCAGCCGCGCGTGGGGCGAGGAGCACAAGAGGGGCTGGGGTGCAAGACATGTCGTATACGATCATACCAGCACTAAACTTCCAGATCTCGTTAGAACACTAAAGTTAAGCTTGCTTGGGCGAGAGTAGTTCTTGGATGGGGGACCTCCTGGGAAGTCCTCGTGTTGTATCCGTCCTTTTTGTCTCTCTCACCTTTTGACTCGCGCCGCTACATCTCTCGTGCTGTGTTGTGTCGTCCCACGCACGAGAGCTGGGGAGAATCGGGTGTAACATTTTCTAGAGATGTCCGTGGATATATTATTTTCCTGATTCCGAGTCCGAATGAGAAAGTTACGCCTATTTTAAGAAATGACACCCGAATGACGCCTTTTGACTCGCGCCGCTACATCCCTCGTGCTGTGTTGTGTCGTCCCACGCACGAGAGCTGGGGAGAATCGGATGTAACATTTTCTGTAGATGTCCGTGGATATATTATTTGCCTGATTCCGAGTCCGTATGGGAAAGTTACGCCTATTTTAAGAAGTGACACCCGAATGGCGCCTTTTGACTCGCGCCGATACATCTCTCGTGCTTTGTTGTGTCGTCCCATGCACGAGAGCTGGGGAGAATCGGATGTAACATTTTCTATAGATGTCCGTGGATATATTATTTGCCTGATTCCGAGTCCGTGTGAGAAAGTTACGCCTATTTTAAGAAATGACACCCAAATGACGCCCAGGCCGGCACAGGTTTTCGCCGGCCGAACGAGGGAGCGAGGGCCGCCCGCGGCAGCCCGTTTCAGCAACGGTTGCACGGCTGACGCTCAGCCGTGCGCGGGGCGAGGAGCACAAGAGGGGCTGTGGCGCAAGACATGTCGGATGCGATCATACCAACACTAAACTACTGGATCCCATTAGAAGTCAGAAGTTAAGCATGCTTTTGCGAGAGTAGTACTAGGATGGGTGACCTCCTGGGAAGTCCTCGTGTTGTATCCGTCCTTTTTGTCTCTCTCACCTTTTAACTCGCGCCGCTACATCCCTCGTGCTGTGTTGTGTCGTCCCACGCACGAGAGCTGGCGAGAATCGGATGTAACATTTTCTGTAGATGTCCGTGGTATTTGCCTGTTTCCGAGTCCGTATGAGAAAGTTGCGCCTATTTTAAGAATTGACACCCGAATGATGCCTTTTGACTCGCGCCGCTACATCCCTCGTGCTGTGTTGTGTCGTCCCACGCACGAGAGCTGGGGAGAATCGGATGTAACATTTTCTGTAGATGTCCGTGGATATATTATTTGCCTGATTCCGAGTCCGTATGGGAAAGTTACGCCTATTTTAAGAAATGACACCCGAATGGCGCCTTTTGACTCGCGCCGCTACATCCCTCGTGCTTTGTTGTGTCGTCCCATGCACGAGAGCTGGGGAGAATCGGATGTAACATTTTCTATAGATGTCCGTGGATATATTATTTGCCTGATTCCGAGTCCGTATGAGAAAGTTACGCCTATTTTAAGAAATGATACCCGAATGATTCCTTTTGACTCGCGCCGCTACATCCCTCGTGCTGTGTTGTGTCGTCCCACGCACGAGAGCTGGGGAGAATCGGATGTAACATTTTCTATAGATGTCCGTGGATATATTATTTGCCTGATTCCGAGTCCGTATGGGAAAGTTATGCCTATTTTAAGAAATGAAACCCGAATGACGCCTTTTGACTCGCGCCGCTACATCCCTCGTGCTTTGTTGTGTCGTCCCATGCACGAGAGCTGGGGAGAATCGGATGTAACATTTTCTGTAGATGTCCGTGGATATATTATTTGCCTGATTCCGAATCCGTTTGAGAACGTTACGCCTATTTTAAGAAATGACACCCGAATGACGCTTAGGCCGGCACAGGTTTTCGCCGGCCGAACGAGGGAGCGAGGGCCGCCCGCGGCAGCCCGTTTCAGCAACGGGCGCACGGCTCACGCTCAGCCGCGCGTGGGGCGAGGAGGACAAGAGGGGCTGGGGCGCAAGACTTGTCGGATACGATCATACCAGCACTGGACTACTGGATCTCGTTAGTACTCTAAAGTTAAGCTTGCTTGGGCGAGAGTAATACTAGGATGGGTGACCTCCTGGGAAGTCCTCGTGTTGTATCCGTCCTTTTTGTCTCTCTCTCACCTTTTGACTCGCGCAGCTACAGCCCTCGTGCTGTGTTGTGTCGTCCCACGCACGAGAGCTGGGGAGAATCCGGTGTAAAATTTTCTAGAGATGTCCGTGGATATATTATTTTCCTGATTCCGAGTCCGTATGAGAAAGTTACGCGTATTTTAAGAAATGTCTCCCAAATGACGCCTTTTGACTCGCGCCGCTACATCCCTCGTGCTGTGTTGTGTCGTCCCACGCACGAGAGCTGGGGAGAATCGGATGTAACATTTTCTGTAGATGTCCGTGGATATATTATTTGCCTGATTCCGAGTCCGTATGGGAAAGTTACGCCTATTTTAAGAAATGACACCCGAATGGCGCCTTTTGACTCGCGCCGCTACATCCCTCGTGCTTTGTTGTGTCGTCCCATGCACGAGAGCTGGGGAGAATCGGATGTAACATTTTCTGTAGATGTCCGTGGATATATTATTTGCCTGATTCCGAGTCCGTATGAGAAAGTTACGCCTATTTTAAGAAATGACACCCGAATGATGCCTTTTGACTCGCGCCGCTACATCCCTCGTGCTGTGTTGTGTCGTCCCACGCACGAGAGCTGGGGAGAATCCGGTGTAACATTTTCTAGAGATGTCCGTGGATATATTATTTTCGTGATTCCGAGTCCGTATGAGAAAGTTACGCGTATTTTAAGAAATGACTCCCGAATGACGCCTTTTGACTTGCGCCGCTACATCCCTCGTGCTGTGTTGTGTCGTCCCACGCACGAGAGCTGGGGAGAATCCGGTGTAACATTTTCTAGGGATGTCCGTGGATATATTATTTTCCTGATTCCGAGTCCGTATGAGAAAGTTACGCGTATTTTAAGAAATGACTCCCGAATGACGCCTTTTGACTCGCGCCGCTACATCCCTCGTGCTATGTTGTGTCGTCCCACGCACGAGAGCTGGGGAGAATCGGATGTAACATTTTCTGTAGATGTCCGTGGATATATTATTTGCCTGATTCCGAGTCCGTATGGGAATGTTACGCCTATTTTAAGAAATGACACCCGAATGGCGCCTTTTGACTCGCGCCGCTACATCCCTCGTGCTTTGTTGTGTCGTCCCATGCACGAGAGCTGGGGAGAATCGGATGTAACATTTTCTGTAGATGTCCGTGGATATATTATTTGCCTGATTCCGAGTCCGTATGAGAAAGTTACGCCTATTTTAAGAAATGACACCCGAATGATGCCTTTTGACTCGCGCCGCTACATCCCTCGTGCTGTGTTGTGTCGTCCCACGCACGAGAGCTGGGGAGAATCGGATGTAACATTTTCTGTAGATGTCCGTGGATATATTATTTGCCTGATTCCGAGTCCGTATGGGAAAGTTATGCCTATTTTAAGAAATGAAACCCGAATGACGCCTTTTGACTCGCGCCGCTACATCCCTCGTGCTTTGTTGTGTCGTCCCATGCACGAGAGCTGGGGAGAATCGGATGTAACATTTTCTGTAGATGTCCGTGGATATATTATTTGCCTGATTCCGAGTCTGTTTGAGAACGTTACGCCTATTTTAAGAAATGACACCCGAATGACGCCCAGGCCGGCACAGGTTTTCGCTGGCCGAACGAGGGAGCGAGAGCCGCCAGCGGCAGCCCGTTTCAGCAACGGTTGCACGACTCACGCTCAGCCGTGCGCGGGGCGAGGAGCACAAGAGGGGCTGGGACGCAAGACATGTCGGATGCGATCATACCAGCACTAAAGCACCGGATCCCATCAGAACTCCGAAGTTAAGCTCCGAAGTTAAGCGTGCTTGGGCGAGAGTAGTACTGGGATGGGTGACCTCTTGGGAAGTCCTCGTGTTGCATCCGTCCTTTTTGTCTCTCTCTCCTTTTGACTCGCGCCGCTACATCGCTCGTGCTGTGTTGTGTCGTCCCACGCACGAGAACTGGGGAGAATCGGATGTAACATTTTCTGTAGATGTCCGTGGATATATTATTTGCCTGATTCCGAGTCCGTATGAGAAAGTTACGCCTATTTTAAGAAATGACACCCGAATGACGCATTTTGACTCGCGCTGCTACATCCCTCGTGCTGTGTTGTGTCGTCCCATGCACGAGAGCTGGGGAAAATCGGATGTAACATTTTCTGTAGATGTCCTGTCACGCCCAGAAATTCACTAGTAATTTCCGAACTAATTTGTGCATTAAATCCTCGTCCAGGAATCAGCCGAGGTACACAAACTGACAATTTAATGTACAAATCCATCATAATAATAACATTGCATACTTACAAAAGAAAAGAAAACAGCAGCGGAATAACGGTCTAGTGATGGCTTCAGCACCACTCCCACAGGCAGCTCAACTGGGGTATAAGCCAAACGTCTTCTCCTTCTGGATCCTTTTTCTTCAACTGAGGTTGATTGATTATTGCAAGAATGAGCATATGACATACTCAACAAGCCACACAGCAAATATGCAAGTGCACAAGGATACCAAAGGATGGCATAATATAGGCTCATTTGTAAAAGCAGCATTTAGCAAAACATTTAAGAGAAGTAAAACAGTGGAGTAATTAATCAGAAATTTTAATCAACACTGAACAGCACACCCATGCTGCACAGGCCCAACCATCCTGAACAACCATACCCGGCTGTACAGATCTAACTCCAAACCAGGAGCTAAGCAAATTATTACCAGGTATAACATCCATAATTATTGTGAGAGGTGTGAGACTAATCACAAAAAACATTGCTCAACCCGCCCATAACCGCGGGCACGGCTATTCGAATAGTTTTACTCTGGCCAGAGGTGTACCACTGTACCCACAAGACACAATCCCACAACATGTCACCATGCGCCTCAGCACCACCACGGTACCTCGGAAAGGAACTGTGACAATACCCTTCGCACAACACAACTCACCACAGTGCACCGTTCCTGGATCATAATCTCCCCCTCAAAACCAGAGGCAATAGACTCCCCAACGACCCCCACGGACTTCTCGCCGCTTCTCAGCCTGGCACACCATAATGAATCATGCTATACAAAAGATAAAGCCGTTGCCCACGCTGGCTTGTGGTTGGCACGGTAAATGTTTCACAACAGTAGCTCGCGAACCGGTCCTTAATTGCCATGAGCACGACCTTCAAAACCATGTGCTCACAACCCACCATTAATCATATTTTAATTACCAATTTAATTAATTAACCAATCACGATTGACCATCGTGAACTATCATTAAGCCATCATTAAATAATAGTGAGTCATAAGTTATCCCAATAGTGTGCTAATGTTTCTAAGCATGACTAAGCAATCATATCTAATATCTAGCTGAACCAATATATAAAGCTCAACTAGTCAAGTTATAATAACCCAAGGTATCAAGGAATAAAGTAATCAAGAACGAAAGGGCTATAACAAACAATAGGTTAATTCCACCCAATGACATTCGAAAATAAATGCAATAGTTGAATAGAAACAATAGCTTTAAACGGGATCAACATGCTCAAAGGGTTGTTTGGGATCTGTGTGACTTGCCTTGAGCTTCTGCAAACGCTTCCGAACCTTCTTCAACGAAAATGCTCTCCTCAGGAACGTCGGAAACTAAAGCAAATAGACAAAATCAACAAAACAGTACAAAAACAAGCATAAACAGTACATGTGGATATTTTTAACATGTAGATCTAAATTTTAGAAAAATTTAGCAACTTGAACCACTCGAATCGGAGCTACGGTTAATTAGTTATGATTTTCCGAAGATTTAATCTATTAGAAAAACAGGAAAAAGAAAAACGATGATGACGTCATGATGACCTCATCAAAGGCCGGACCAAGATGGCGACCTCACCGGAGATTGGATGGTCGGCTGCGACTTTGGAGGACATGAACACGTAGAGGACGACGAGACGAACCCAACGGTACTCACCCTCGAACCAAACGACGAACGACGACGGCCGGCGACGAGGTCTAGCGGCGGCGGCTTCGGTCGGCGGTGGCGACGGCGCTACGACGACCGGCGACAGCGGGGAGGGAGCGGCCGAGCTTGCCCACACCTCGGCGCACCTTACGGCGATGACGGCGACCGGCGGCAACGGCGGAGGCGACGGCACGACACGGCTGAAGTTCGGCCGGCGGCGGCGGCGAACTTGGTGGCGGCGGCGGAGAGGCTACGGGGCACGGGAGACCACGGGAGAGGGGGCAAACGAAAGAGGACGACTAGGGGGTCCTATTTATAGCCTTGGATCGAAGAGATCGGGCTCCAACCGAGAGGAATCGAACCCGGAAAATCGAAATTCGGTTTTAGGGATAAACTCGAAAACGAGTTCGATTCCGCGTTGATTTCTTCGGGATAAAGTCCGATTCTCGGGGGAAAGGATAAAGGAGGATAAGAGGAATATTTCCCCTCAACTAATTTTGCAAACGGAGCACGGGATGCTACGGATTTGGAGGAGGAAGCGGCGGCACTGTGCACGGCACGGCTGGCTCGGGCTCTGCCTGAGCTGGAAGATGAACAGTAGCGCAGGGAGGGAAAGTAGACTTCTTCCGGGCTTTTCTTTTCTCAGCCTGATTAGAAGAGGAAGCAAAAACGGACTTTGGCTGAGAGAAGAAGAGAGGATGCAGGCTCGGGTTGGGCCGACGGAAGAGAGAGGAAGGAAAGGAATGGGCCGATTCAGCCTAAGACAAGGGAGGAGAATTACTTTTCGAATTAAAATAATCACTTAAATGATCTTTGAATTGTTAAAAATACTTCCAATGCTCAAATAATTTCAAGAAAAATCCTGAAAATACTTGGACACTCAAAGTACTTAACAAAATTATAATTAGACCATTTCATGACTAATTTAATATGTGGGTAATTACTGAAATGCTCTTTGTATGATTAAAAAATTAGGAATTGAGCTCCGAAAAATCCGAGAATATTCCAGAGAGTATAATTAACCATGGAGAATTTAATAAAAATTAAATCCATCCATGCTTTATATTTAGGAAATTTTATTACCCACATTTAACTTCACTTGTAAATTAATGAACATTTAATATAAATTCTAATAATAATTTATTAAATAATTTATAAATCCGAAAACAAAAATCAGGATGTGACATGTCCGTGGATATATTATTTGCCTGATTATGAGTCCGTATAAGAAAGTTACGCCTATTTTAAGAAATGACACCCGAATGACGCCTAGGCCGGCACAGGTTTTCGCCGGCCGAACGAGGGAGCGAGGGCCGCCCGCGGCAGCCCATTTCAGCAACGGGCGCACGGCTCATGCTCAGCCGCGCACAGGGCGAGGAGCACAAGAGGGGCTGGGGCGCAAGACATGTCGGATGCGATCATACCAGCACTAAAGCACTGGATCCCATCAGAACTCCAAAGTTAAGCGTGCTTGGGCGAGAGTAGTACTAGGATGCCGGTGACCTCCTGGGAAGTCCTCGTGTTGCATCTGTCTTTTTTGTCTCTCTCACCTTTTGACTCGCGCCGCTACATCCCTCGTGCTGTGTTGTGTCGTCCCACGCACGAGAGCTGGGGAGAATCGGATGTAACATTTTCTGTAGATGTCCGTGGATATATTATTTGCCTGATTCCGAGTCCGTATGAGAAAGTTACGCCTATTTTAAGAAATGACACCCGAATGACGCCTTTTGACTCGCGCCGCTACATCCCTCGTGCTGTGTTGTGTCGTCCCATGCACGAGAGCTGGGGAGAATCGGATGTAACATTTTCTGTAGATGTCCGTAGATATATTATTTGCCTGATTCCGAGTCCGTATGGGAAAGTTACGCCTATTTTAAGAAATGACACCCGAATGACGCCTTTTGACTCGCGCCGCTACATCCCTCGTGCTACGTTGTGTCGTCCCATGCACGAGAGCTGGGGAGAATCGGATGTGACATTTTCTGTAGATGTCCGTGGATATATTATTTGCCTGATTCCGAGTCCGTATGAGAAATTTACGCCTATTTTAAGAAATGACACCCGAATGACGCCTACGCCGGCACAGGTTTTCGCCGGCCGAACGAGGGAGCGAGGGCCGCCCGCGGCAGCCCATTTCAGCAACGCGCACATGGCTCACGCTCAGCCGCGCGCGTGGCGAGGAGCACAAGAGGGGCTGGGGCGCAAGACATGTCGGATGCGATCATACCAGCACAAAAAGCACTGGATCCCATTAGAACTCCGAAGTTAAGCGTGCTTGGGCGAGAGTAGTACTAGGATGCCGGTGACCTCCTGGGAAGTCCTCGTGTTGCATCTGTCCTTTTTATCTCTCTCACCTTTTGACTCGCGCCGCTACATCCCTCGTGCTTTTTTGTATCGTCCCATGCACGAGAGCTGGGGAGAATCGGATGTAACATTTTCTGTAGATGTCCGTGGATATATTATTTGCCTGATTCCGAGTCCGTATGAGAAAGTTATGCCTATTTTAAAAAATGACACCCGAATGACGCCTTTTGACTCGCGCCGCTACATTCCTCGTGCTGTGTTGTGTCGTCCCATGCACGAGAGCTGGGGAGAATCGGATGTAACATTTTCTGTAGATGTCCGTGGATATATTATTTGCCTGATTCCGAGTCCGTATGAGAAAGTTACGCCTCTTTTAAGAAATGACACCCGAATGACGCCTAGGCCGGCACAGGTTTTCGCCGGCCGAACGAGGGAGCGAGGGCCGCGCGCGGTAGCCCGTTTCAGCAACGGGCGCATGGCTCACGCTCACCCACGCGCGGGGCGAGGAGCACAAGAGGGGCTGGGGCGCAAAAATTGTCGGATGTGTTCATACCAGCACTAAAGCACTGAATCCCATCAGAACTCCAAAGTTAAGCGTGTTTGGGCGAGAGTAGTATTAGGATGGGTGACCTCCTTGGGAAGTCCTCGTGTTGTATCCCTCCTTTTTGTCTCTCTCACCTTACTCGCGCCGCTACATCCCTCATGCTACATCCCTCGTGCTGTGTTGTGTCGTCCCATGCAAGAGAGCTGGGGAGAATCGGATGTAACATTTTCTGTAGATGTCCGTGGATATATTATTTGCCTGATTCCGAGTCCGTATGAGAAAGTTACGCCTATTTTAAGAAATGACACCCGAATGACGCCTTTTCACTCGCGCCGCTACATTCCTCGTGCTATGTTGTGTCGTCCCATGCACGAGAGCTGGGGAGAATCGGATGTAACATTTTCTGTAGATGTCCGTGGATATATTATTTGCCTGATTCCGAGTCCGTATGAGAAAGTTACGCCTATTTTAAGAAATGACACCCGAATGACGCCTTTTGACTCGCGCCGCTACATCCCTCGTGCTGTGTTGTGTCGACCCATGCACAAGAGCTGGGGAGAATCGGATGTAAGATTTTCTGTAGATGTCCGAGGATATATTATTTGCCTGATTCCGAGTCCGTATGAGAAAGTTGCGCCTATTTTAAGAAATGACACCCGAATGACGCCTTTTGACTCGCGCCGCTACATCCCTCGTGCTTTTTTGTGTCGTCCCATGCACGAGAGCTGGGGAGAATCGGATATAACATTTTCTGTTGATGTCCGTGGATATATTATTTGCCTGATTCCGAGTCCGTATGAGAAAGTTATGCCTATTTTAAGAAATGACACCCGAATAACGCCTTTTAACTCGCACCGCTACATCCCTCGTGCTATGTTGTGTCGTCCCATGCACGAGACCTGGGGAGAATCGGATGTAACATTTTCTGTAGATGTCCGTGGATATAGTATTTGCCTGATTCCGAGTCCGTATGAGAAAGTTACGCCTATTTTAAGAAATGACACCCGAATGACGCCTTTTGACTCGTGCCGCTACATCCCTCGTGCTGTGTTGTGTCGTCCCATGCACAAGAGCTGGGGAGAATCGGATGTAACATTCTCTATAGATGTCCGTGGATATATTATATGCCTGATTCTGAGTCCGTATGAGAAAGTTACGCCTATTTTAAGAAATGACACTCGAATGACGCCTTTTGACTCGCGCCGCTACATCCCTCGTGCTGTGTTGTGTCGTCCCATGCACGAGAGCTGGGGAGAATCGGATGTAACATTTTCTGTAGATGTCCGTGGATATATTATTTGCCTGATTCCGAGTCCGTATGAGAAAGTTACGCCTATTTTAAGAAATGACACCCGAATGACGCCTTTTGACTCGCGCGCTACATCCCTCGTGCTGTGTTGTGTCGACCCATGCACAAGAGCATCCCTCGTGCTATGTTGTGTCGTCCCATGCACGAGAGCTGGGGAGAATCGGATGTAACATTTTCTGTAGATGTCCGTGGATATATTATTTGCCTGATTCCGAGTCCGTATGAGAAAGTTACGCCTATTTTAAGAAATGACACCCGAATGACGCCTTTTGACTCGCGCCGCTACATCCCTCGTGCTGTGTTGTGTCGACCCATGCACAAGAGCTGGGGAGAATCGGATGTAAGATTTTCTGTAGATGTCCGAGGATATATTATTTGCCTGATTCCGAGTCCGTATGAGAAAGTTACGCCTATTTTAAGAAATGACACCCGAATGACGCCTTTTGACTCGCGCCGCTACATCCCTCGTGCTGTGTTGTGTCGACCCATGCACAAGAGCTGGGGAGAATCGGATGTAACATTTTCTATAGATGTCCGTGGATATATTATATGCCTGATTCTGAGTCCGTATGAGAAAGTTACGCCTATTTTAAGAAATGACACTCGAATGACGCCTTTTGACTCGCGCCGCTACATCCCTCGTGCTGTGTTGTGTCGTCCCATGCACAAGAGCTGGGGAGAATCGGATGTAACATTTTCTATAGATGTCCGTGGATATATTATATGCCTGATTCTGAGTCCGTATGAGAAAGTTACGCCTATTTTAAGAAATGACACTCGAATGACGCCTTTTGACTCGCGCCGCTACATCCCTCGTGCTGTGTTGTGTCGTCCCATGCACGAGAGCTGGGGAGAATCGGATGTAACATTTTCTGTAGATGTCCGTGGATATATTATTTGCCTGATTCCGAGTCCGTATGAGAAAGTTACGCCTATTTTAAGAAATGACACCCGAATGACACCTTTTGACTCGCGCGCTACATCCCTCGTGCTGTGTTGTGTCGACCCATGCACAAGAGCATCCCTCGTGCTATGTTGTGTCGTCCCATGCACGAGAGCTGGGGAGAATCGGATGTAACATTTTCTGTAGATGTCCGTGGATATATTATTTGCCTGATTCCGAGTCCGTATGGGAAAGTTACGCCTATTTTAAGAAATGACACCCGAATGGCGCCTTTTGACTCGCGCCGCTACATCCCTCGTGCTGTGTTGTGTCGACCCATGCACAAGAGCTGGGGAGAATCGGATGTAAGATTTTCTGTAGATGTCCGAGGATATATTATTTGCCTGATTCCGAGTCCGTATGAGAAAGTTACGCCTATTTTAAGAAATGACACCCGAATGACGCCTTTTGACTCGCGCCGCTACATCCCTCGTGCTATGTTGTGTCGTCCCATGCACGAGAGCTGGGGAGAATCGGATATAAAATTTTCTGTAGATGTCCGTGGATATATTATTTGCCTGATTCCGAGTCCGTATGAGAAATTTACGCCTATTTTAAGAAATGACACCCGAATGACGCCTTTTGCCTCGCGCCGCTACATCCCTCATGCTTTTTTGTATCGTCCCATGCACGAGAGCTGGGGAGAATCGGATGTAACATTTTCTGTAGATGTCCGTGGATATATTATATGCCTGATTCCGAGTCCGTATGAGAAAGTTACGCCTATTTTAAGAAATGACAGCCGAATGACGCCTTTTAACTCGCGCCGCTACATCCCTCGTGCTATGTTGTGTCGTCCCATGCACGAGAACTGGGGAGAATCGGATGTAACATTTTCTGTAGATGTCCGTGGATATATTATTTGCCTGATTCCGAGTCCGTATGAGAAAGTTACGCCTATTTTTAGAAATGACACCCGAATGACGCCTTTTGACTCGCGCCGTTACATCCCTCGTGCTGTGTTGTGTCGTCCCATGCACAAGAGCTGGGGAGAATCGGATGTAACATTTTCTGTAGATGTCCGAGGATATATTATTTGCCTGATTCCGAGTCCGTATGAGAAAGTTACGCCTATTTTAAGAAATGACACCCGAATGACGCCTTTTAACTCGCGCCGCTACATCCCTCGCGCTATGTTGTGTCGTCCCATGCACGAGAGCTGGGGAGAATCGGATGTAACATTTTCTGTAGATGTCCGTGGATATATTATTTGCCTGATTCCGAGTCCGTATGAGAAATTTACGCCTATTTTAAGAAATGACACCCGAATGACGCCTTTTGACTCGCGCCACTACATCCCTCGTGCTTTTTTGTGTCGTCCCATGCACGAGGGCTGGGGAGAATCGGATGTAACATTTTCTGTAGATGTCCGAGGATATATTATTGGCCTGATTCCGAGTCCGTATGAGAAAGTTGCTCCTATTTTAAGAAATGACACCCGAATGACGCCTTTTGACTCGCGCCGCTACATCCCTCGTGCTTTTTTGTGTCGTCCCATGCACGAGTGCTGGGGAGAATCGGATATAACATTTTCTGTAGATGTCCGTGGATATATTATTTGCCTGATTCCGAGTCCGTATGAGAAAGTTATGCCTATTTTAAGAAATGACACCCGAATAACGCCTTTTAATTCGCACCGCTACATCCCTCGTGCTCTGTTGTGTCGTCCCATGCACGAGACCTGGGGAGAATCGGATGTAACATTTTCTGTAGATGTCCGTGGATATAGTATTTGCCTGATTCCGAGTCCGTATGAGAAAGTTACGCCTATTTTAAAAAAATGACACCCGAATGACGCCTTTTGACTCGTGCCGCTACATCCCTCGTGCTGTGTTGTGTCGTCCCATGCACAAGAGCTGGGGAGAATCGGATGTAACATTTTCTATAGATGTCCGTGGATATATTATATGCCTGATTCTGAGTCCGTAAGAGAAAGTTACGCCTATTTTAAGAAATGACACCCGAATGACGCCTTTTGACTCGCGCCGCTACATCCCTCGTGCTGTGTTGTGTCGACCCATGCACAAGAGCATCCCTCGTGCTATGTTGTGTCGTCCCATGCACGAGAGCTGGGGGGAATCGGATGTAACATTTTCTGTAGATGTCCGTGGATATATTATTTGCCTGATTCCGAGTCCGTATGGGAAAGTTACGCCTATTTTAAGAAATGACACCCGAATGGCGCCTTTTGACTCGCGCCGCTACATCCCTCGTGCTGTGTTGTGTCGACCCATGCACAAGAGCTGGGGAGAATCGGATGTAAGATTTTCTGTAGATGTCCGAGGATATATTATTTGCCTGATTCCGAGTCCGTATGAGAAAGTTACGCCTATTTTAAGAAATGACACCCGAATGACGCCTTTTGACTCGCGCCGCTACATCCCTCGTGCTATGTTGTGTCGTCCCATGCACGAGAGCTGGGGAGAATCGGATATAAAATTTTCTGTAGATGTCCGTGGATATATTATTTGCCTGATTCCGAGTCCGTATGAGAAATTTACGCCTATTTTAAGAAATGACACCCGAATGACGCCTTTTGCCTCGCGCCGCTACATCCCTCATGCTTTTTTGTATCGTCCCATGCACGAGAGCTGGGGAGAATCGGATGTAACATTTTCTGTAGATGTCCGTGGATATATTATATGCCTGATTCCGAGTCCGTATGAGAAAGTTACGCCTATTTTAAGAAATGACAGCCGAATGACGCCTTTTAACTCGCGCCGCTACATCCCTCGTGCTATGTTGTGTCGTCCCATGCACGAGAACTGGGGAGAATCGGATGTAACATTTTCTGTAGATGTCCGTGGATATATTATTTGCCTGATTCCGAGTCCGTATGAGAAAGTTACGCCTATTTTTAGAAATGACACCCGAATGACGCCTTTTGACTCGCGCCGTTACATCCCTCGTGCTGTGTTGTGTCGTCCCATGCACAAGAGCTGGGGAGAATCGGATGTAACATTTTCTGTAGATGTCCGAGGATATATTATTTGCCTGATTCCGAGTCCGTATGAGAAAGTTACGCCTATTTTAAGAAATGACACCCGAATGACGCCTTTTAACTCGCGCCGCTACATCCCTCGCGCTATGTTGTGTCGTCCCATGCACGAGAGCTGGGGAGAATCGGATGTAACATTTTCTGTAGATGTCCGTGGATATATTATTTGCCTGATTCCGAGTCCGTATGAGAAATTTACGCCTATTTTAAGAAATGACACCCGAATGACGCCTTTTGACTCGCGCCACTACATCCCTCGTGCTTTTTTGTGTCGTCCCATGCACGAGGGCTGGGGAGAATCGGATGTAACATTTTCTGTAGATGTCCGAGGATATATTATTGGCCTGATTCCGAGTCCGTATGAGAAAGTTGCTCCTATTTTAAGAAATGACACCCGAATGACGCCTTTTGACTCGCGCCGCTACATCCCTCGTGCTTTTTTGTGTCGTCCCATGCACGAGTGCTGGGGAGAATCGGATATAACATTTTCTGTAGATGTCCGTGGATATATTATTTGCCTGATTCCGAGTCCGTATGAGAAAGTTATGCCTATTTTAAGAAATGACACCCGAATAACGCCTTTTAATTCGCACCGCTACATCCCTCGTGCTCTGTTGTGTCGTCCCATGCACGAGACCTGGGGAGAATCGGATGTAACATTTTCTGTAGATGTCCGTGGATATAGTATTTGCCTGATTCCGAGTCCGTATGAGAAAGTTACGCCTATTTTAAAAAAATGACACCCGAATGACGCCTTTTGACTCGTGCCGCTACATCCCTCGTGCTGTGTTGTGTCGTCCCATGCACAAGAGCTGGGGAGAATCGGATGTAACATTTTCTATAGATGTCCGTGGATATATTATATGCCTGATTCTGAGTCCGTAAGAGAAAGTTACGCCTATTTTAAGAAATGACACCCGAATGACGCCTTTTGACTCGCGCCGCTACATCCCTCGTGCTGTGTTGTGTCGACCCATGCACAAGAGCATCCCTCGTGCTATGTTGTGTCGTCCCATGCACGAGAGCTGGGGGGAATCGGATGTAACATTTTCTGTACATGTCCGTGGATATATTATTTGCCTGATTCCGAGTCCGTATGAGAAAGTTACGCCTATTTTAAGAAATGACACCCGAATGACGCCTTTTGACTCGCGCCGCTACATCCCTCGTGCTGTGTTGTGTCGACCCATGCACAAGAGCTGGGGAGAATCGGATGTAAGATTTTCTGTAGATGTCCGAGGATATATTATTTGCCTGATTCCGAGTCTGTATGAGAAAGTTACGCCTATTTTAAGAAATGACACCCGAATGACGCCTTTTGACTCGCGCCGCTACATCCCTCGCGCTATGTTGTGTCGTCCCATGCACGAGAGCTGGGGAGAATCGGATGTAACATTTTCTGTAGATGTCCGTGGATATATTATTTGCCTGATTCCGAGTCCGTATGAGAAATTTACGCCTATTTTAAGAAATGACACCCGAATGACGCCTTTTGACTCGCGCCGCTACATCCCTCGCGCTATGTTGTGTCGTCCCATGCACGAGAGCTGGGGAGAATCGGATGTAACATTTTCTGTAGATGTGCGTGGATATATTTTTTGCCTGATTCCGAGTCCGTATGAGAAAGTTATGCCTATTTTAAGAAATGACACCCGAATGACGCCTTTTAACTCGCGCCGCTACATCCGATGCTGTGTTGTGTCGTCCCACGCACGAGTGCTGGGGAGAATCGGATGTAACATTTTCTGTAGATGTCCGTGGATATATTATTTGCCTGATTCCGAGTCCGTATGAGAAAGTTACGCCTATTTTAAGAAATGACACCCGAATGACGCCTTTTGACTCGTGCCGCTACATCCCTCGTGCTGTGTTGTGTGGTCCCATGCACAAGAGCTGGGGAGAATCGGGTGTAACATTTTCTGTAGATGTCCGCAGATATATTATATGCCTGATTCTGAGTCCGTATAAGAAAGTTACGCCTATTTTAAGAAATGACACTCGAATGACGCCTTTTGACTCGCGCCGCTACATCCCTCGTGCTGTGTTGTGTCGTCCCACGCACGAGTGCTGGGGAGAATCGGATGTTACATTTTCTGTAGATGTCCGTCGATATATTATTTGCTTGATTCCGAGTCCGTATGAGAAAGTTACGCCTATTTTAAGAAATGACACCCGAATGACGCCTTTTAACTCGCGCCGCTACATCCCTCGTGCTATGTTGTGTCGTCCCATGCACGAGAACTGGGGAGAATCGGATGTAACATTTTCTGTAGATGTCCGTGGATATATTATTTGCCTGATTCCGAGTCCGTATGAGAAAGTTACGCCTATTTTTAGAAATGACACCCGAATGACGCCTTTTGACTCGCGCCGTTACATCCCTCGTGCTGTGTTGTGTCGTCCCATGCACAAGAGCTGGGGAGAATCGGATGTAACATTTTCTGTAGATGTCCGAGGATATATTATTTGCCTGATTCCGAGTCCGTATGAGAAAGTTACGCCTATTTTAAGAAATGACACCCGAATGACGCCTTTTAACTCGCGCCGCTACATCCCTCGCGCTATGTTGTGTCGTCCCATGCACGAGAGCTGGGGAGAATCGGATGTAACATTTTCTGTAGATGTCCGTGGATATATTATTTGCCTGATTCCGAGTCCGTATGAGAAATTTACGCCTATTTTAAGAAATGACACCCGAATGACGCCTTTTGACTCGCGCCACTACATCCCTCGTGCTTTTTTGTGTCGTCCCATGCACGAGGGCTGGGGAGAATCGGATGTAACATTTTCTGTAGATGTCCGAGGATATATTATTGGCCTGATTCCGAGTCCGTATGAGAAAGTTGCGCCTATTTTAAGAAATGACACCCGAATGACGCCTTTTGACTCGCGCCGCTACATCCCTCGTGCTTTTTTGTGTCGTCCCATGCACGAGTGCTGGGGAGAATCGGATATAACATTTTCTGTAGATGTCCGTGGATATATTATTTGCCTGATTCCGAGTCCGTATGAGAAAGTTATGCCTATTTTAAGAAATGACACCCGAATAACGCCTTTTAATTCGCACCGCTACATCCCTCGTGCTCTGTTGTGTCGTCCCATGCACGAGACCTGGGGAGAATCGGATGTAACATTTTCTGTAGATGTCCGTGGATATAGTATTTGCCTGATTCCGAGTCCGTATGAGAAAGTTACGCCTATTTTAAAAAAATGACACCCGAATGACGCCTTTTGACTCGTGCCGCTACATCCCTCGTGCTGTGTTGTGTCGTCCCATGCACAAGAGCTGGGGAGAATCGGATGTAACATTTTCTATAGATGTCCGTGGATATATTATATGCCTGATTCTGAGTCCGTAAGAGAAAGTTACGCCTATTTTAAGAAATGACACCCGAATGACGCCTTTTGACTCGCGCCGCTAAATCCCTCGTGCTGTGTTGTGTCGACCCATGCACAAGAGCATCCCTCGTGCTATGTTGTGTCGTCCCATGCACGAGAGCTGGGGGGAATCGGATGTAACATTTTCTGTACATGTCCGTGGATATATTATTTGCCTGATTCCGAGTCCGTATGAGAAAGTTACGCCTATTTTAAGAAATGACACCCGAATGACGCCTTTTGACTCGCGCCGCTACATCCCTCGTGCTGTGTTGTGTCGACCCATGCACAAGAGCTGGGGAGAATCGGATGTAAGATTTTCTGTAGATGTCCGAGGATATATTATTTGCCTGATTCCGAGTCCGTATGAGAAAGTTACGCCTATTTTAAGAAATGACACCCGAATGACGCCTTTTGACTCGCGCCGCTACATCCCTCGCGCTATGTTGTGTCGTCCCATGCACGAGAGCTGGGGAGAATCGGATGTAACATTTTCTGTAGATGTCCGTGGATATATTATTTGCCTGATTCCGAGTCCGTATGAGAAATTTACGCCTATTTTAAGAAATGACACCCGAATGACGCCTTTTGACTCGCGCCGCTACATCCCTCGCGCTATGTTGTGTCGTCCCATGCACGAGAGCTGGGGAGAATCGGATGTAACATTTTCTGTAGATGTGCGTGGATATATTTTTTGCCTGATTCCGAGTCCGTATGAGAAAGTTATGCCTATTTTAAGAAATGACACCCGAATGACGCCTTTTAACTCGCGCCGCTACATCCGATGCTGTGTTGTGTCGTCCCACGCACGAGTGCTGGGGAGAATCGGATGTAACATTTTCTGTAGATGTCCGTGGATATATTATTTGCCTGATTCCGAGTCCGTATGAGAAAGTTACGCCTATTTTAAGAAATGACACCCGAATGACGCCTTTTGACTCGTGCCGCTACATCCCTCGTGCTGTGTTGTGTGGTCCCATGCACAAGAGCTGGGGAGAATCGGGTGTAACATTTTCTGTAGATGTCCGCAGATATATTATATGCCTGATTCTGAGTCCGTATAAGAAAGTTACGCCTATTTTAAGAAATGACACTCGAATGACGCCTTTTGACTCGCGCCGCTACATCCCTCGTGCTGTGTTGTGTCGTCCCACGCACGAGTGCTGGGGAGAATCGGATGTAACATTTTCTGTAGATGTCCGTGGATATATTATTTGCCTGATTCCGAGTCCGTACGAGAAAGTTACGCCTATTTTAAGAAATGACACCCGAATGACGCCTTTTGACTCGCGCCGCTACATCCCTCGTGCTGTGTTGTGTCGTCCCACGCACGAGAGCTGGGGAGAATCGGATGTAACATTTTCGGTAGATGTCCGTGGATATATTATTTGCCTGATTCCGAGTCCGTATGAGAAAGTTACGCCCATTTTAAGAAATGACAACCGAATGACGCCTTTTGACTCGCGCCGCTACATCCGATGCTGTGTTGTGTCGTCCCACGCACGAGTGCTGGGGAGAATCGGATGTAACATTTTCTGTAGATGTCCGTGGATATATTATTTGCCTGATTCCGAGTCCGTATGATAAAGTTACGCCTATTTTAAGAAATGACACCCGAATGACGCCTTTTGACTCGCGCCGCTACATCCCTCGTGCTGTGTTGTGTCGTCCCACGCACGAGAGCTGGGGAGAATCGGATGTAACATTTTCGGTAGATGTCCGTGGATATATTATTTGCCTGATTCCGAGTCCGTTTGAGAAAGTTACGCCCATTTTAAGAAATGACACCCGAATGACGCCTTTTGACTCGCGCCGCTACATCCGATGCTGTGTTGTGTCGTCCCACGCACGAGTGCTGGGGAGAATCGGATGTAACATTTTCTGTAGATGTCCGTGGATATATTATTTCCCTGATTCCGAGTCCGTATGAGAAAGTTACGCCTATTTTAAGAAATGACACCCGAATGACGCCTTTTGACTCGCGCCGCTACATCCCTCGTGCTGTGTTGTGTCGTCCCACGCACGAGCGCTGGGGAGAATCGGATGTAACATTTTCGGTAGATGTCCGTGGATATATTATTTGCCTGATTCCGAGTCCGTATGAGAAAGTTACGCCCATTTTAAGAAATGACACCCGAATCACGCCTTTTGACTCGCGCCGCTACATCCGATGCTGTGTTGTGTCGTCCCACGCACGAGTGCTGGGGAGAATCGGATGTAACATTTTCTGTAGATGTCCGTGGATATATTATTTGCCTGATTCCGAATCCGTATGATAAAGTTACGCCTATTTTAAGAAATGACACCCGAATGACGCCATTTGACTCGCGCCGCTACATCCCTCGTGCTGTGTTGTGTCATCCCACGCACGAGAGCTGGGGAGAATCGGATGTAATATTTTCTGTAGATGTCCGTGGATATATTATTTGCCTGATTCCGAGTCCGTATGAGAAAGTTACGCCCATTTTAAGAAATGACACCCGAATCACGCCTTTTGACTCGCGCCGCTACATCCGATGCTGTGTTGTGTCGTCCCACGCACGAGTGCTGGGGAGAATCGGATGTAACATTTTCTGTGGATGTCCGTGGATATATTATTTGCCTGATTCCGAGTCCGTATGAGAAAGTTACGCCTATTTTAAGAAATGACACCCGAATGACGCCTTTTGACTCGCGCCGCTACATCCCTCGTGCTGTGTTGTGTCGACCCATGCACAAGAGCTGGGGAGAATCGGATGTAAGATTTTCTGTAGATGTCCGAGGATATATTATTTGCCTGATTCTGAGTCCGTATGAGAAAGTTACGCCTATTTTAAGAAATGACACCCGAATGACGCCTTTTGACTCGCGCCGCTACATCCCTCGCGCTATGTTGTGTCGTCCCATGCACGAGAGCTGGGGAGAATCGGATGTAACATTTTCTGTAGATGTGCGTGGATATATTTTTTGCCTGATTCCGAGTCCGTACGAGAAAGTTATGCCTATTTTAAGAAATGACACCCGAATGACGCCTTTTAACTCGCGCCGCTACATCCGATGCTGTGTTGTGTCGTCCCACGCACGAGTGCTGGGGAGAATCGGATGTAACATTTTCTGTAGATGTCCGTGGATATATTATTTGCCTGATTCCGAGTCCGTATGAGAAAGTTACGCCTATTTTAAGAAATGACACCCGAATGACGCCTTTTGACTCGTGCCGCTACATCCCTCGTGCTGTGTTGTGTGGTCCCATGCACAAGAGCTGGGGAGAATCGGGTGTAACATTTTCTGTAGATGTCCGCAGATATATTATATGCCTGATTCTGAGTCCGTATAAGAAAGTTACGCCTATTTTAAGAAATGACACTCGAATGACGCCTTTTGACTCGCGCCGCTACATCCCTCATGCTGTGTTGTGTCGTCCCACGCACGAGTGCTGGGGAGAATCGGATGTAACATTTTCTGTAGATGTCCGTGGATATATTATTTGCCTGATTCCGAGTCCGTACGAGAAAGTTACGCCTATTTTAAGAAATGACACCCGAATGACGCCTTTTGACTCGCGCCGCTACATCCCTCGTGCTGTGTTGTGTCGTCCCACGCACGAGAGCTGGGGAGAATCGGATGTAACATTTTCGGTAGATGTCCGTGGATATATTATTTGCCTGATTCCGAGTCCGTATGAGAAAGTTACGCCCATTTTAAGAAATGACAACCGAATGACGCCTTTTGACTCGCGCCGCTACATCCGATGCTGTGTTGTGTCGTCCCACGCACGAGTGCTGGGGAGAATCGGATGTAACATTTTCTGTAGATGTCCGTGGATATATTATTTGCCTGATTTCGAGTCCGTATGATAAAGTTACGCCTATTTTAAGAAATGACACCCGAATGACGCCTTTTGACTCGCGCCGCTACATCCCTCGTGCTGTGTTGTGTCGTCCCACGCACGAGCGCTGGGGAGAATCGGATGTAACATTTTCGGTAGATGTCCGTGGATATATTATTTGCCTGATTCCGAGTCCGTATGAGAAAGTTACGCCCATTTTAAGAAATGACACCCGAATCACGCCTTTTGACTCGCGCCGCTACATCCGATGCTGTGTTGTGTCGTCCCATGCACGAGTGCTGGGGAGAATCGGATGTAACATTTTCTGTAGATGTCCGTGGATATATTATTTGCCTGATTCCGAATCCGTATGATAAAGTTACGCCTATTTTAAGAAATGACACCCGAATGACGCCATTTGACTCGCGCCGCTACATCCCTCGTGCTGTGTTGTGTCATCCCACGCACGAGAGCTGGGGAGAATCGGATGTAATATTTTCTGTAGATGTCCGTGGATATATTATTTGCCTGATTCCGAGTCCGTATGAGAAAGTTACGCCCATTTTAAGAAATGACACCCGAATCACGCCTTTTGACTCGCGCCGCTACATCCGATGCTGTGTTGTGTCGTCCCACGCACGAGTGCTGGGGAGAATCGGATGTAACATTTTCTGTGGATGTCCGTGGATATATTATTTGCCTGATTCCGAGTCCGTATGAGAAAGTTACGCCTATTTTAAGAAATGACACCCGAATGACGCCTTTTGACTCGCGCCGCTACATCCCTCGTGCTGTGTTGTGTCGTCCCATGCACGAGAGCTGGGGAGAATCGGATGTAACATTTTCTGTAGATGTGCGTGGATATATTTTTTGCCTGATTCCGAGTCCGTATGAGAAAGTTATGCCTATTTTAAGAAATGACACCCGAATGACGCCTTTTAACTCGCGCCGCTACATCCGATGCTGTGTTGTGTCGTCCCACGCACGAGTGCTGGGGAGAATCGGATGTAACATTTTCTGTAGATGTCCGTGGATATATTATTTGCCTGATTCCGAGTCCGTATGAGAAAGTTACGCCTATTTTAAGAAATGACACCCGAATGACGCCTTTTGACTCGTGCCGCTACATCCCTCGTGCTGTGTTGTGTGGTCCCATGCACAAGAGCTGGGGAGAATCGGGTGTAACATTTTCTGTAGATGTCCGCAGATATATTATATGCCTGATTCTGAGTCCGTATAAGAAAGTTACGCCTATTTTAAGAAATGACACTCGAATGACGCCTTTTGACTCGCGCCGCTACATCCCTCGTGCTGTGTTGTGTCGTCCCACGCACGAGTGCTGGGGAGAATCGGATGTAACATTTTCTGTAGATGTCCGTGGATATATTATTTGCCTGATTCCGAGTCCGTACGAGAAAGTTACGCCTATTTTAAGAAATGACACCCGAATGACGCCTTTTGACTCGCGCCGCTACATCCCTCGTGCTGTGTTGTGTCGTCCCACGCACGAGAGCTGGGGAGAATCGGATGTAACATTTTCGGTAGATGTCCGTGGATATATTATTTGCCTGATTCCGAGTCCGTATGAGAAAGTTACGCCCATTTTAAGAAATGACAACCGAATGACGCCTTTTGACTCGCGCCGCTACATCCGATGCTGTGTTGTGTCGTCCCACGCACGAGTGCTGGGGAGAATCGGATGTAACATTTTCTGTAGATGTCCGTGGATATATTATTTGCCTGATTTCGAGTCCGTATGATAAAGTTACGCCTATTTTAAGAAATGACACCCGAATGACGCCTTTTGACTCGCGCCGCTACATCCCTCGTGCTGTGTTGTGTCGTCCCACGCACGAGAGCTGGGGAGAATCGGATGTAACATTTTCGGTAGATGTCCGTGGATATATTATTTGCCTGATTCCGAGTCCGTTTGAGAAAGTTACGCCCATTTTAAGAAATGACACCCGAATGACGCCTTTTGACTCGCGCCGCTACATCCGATGCTGTGTTGTGTCGTCCCACGCACGAGTGCTGGGGAGAATCGGATGTAACATTTTCTGTAGATGTCCGTGGATATATTATTTCCCTAATTCCGAGTCCGTATGAGAAAGTTACGCCTATTTTAAGAAATGACACCCGAATGACGCCTTTTGACTCGCGCCGCTACATCCCTCGTGCTGTGTTGTGTCGTCCCACGCACGAGCGCTGGGGAGAATCGGATGTAACATTTTCGGTAGATGTCCGTGGATATATTATTTGCCTGATTCCGAGTCCGTATGAGAAAGTTACGCCCATTTTAAGAAATGACACCCGAATCACGCCTTTTGACTCGCGCCGCTACATCCGATGCTGTGTTGTGTCGTCCCACGCACGAGTGCTGGGGAGAATCGGATGTAACATTTTCTGTGGATGTCCGTGGATATATTATTTGCCTGATTCCGAGTCCGTATGAGAAAGTTACGCCTATTTTAAGAAATGACACCCGAATGACGCCTTTTGACTCGCGCCGCTACATCCCTCGTGCTGTGTTGTGTCGACCCATGCACAAGAGCTGGGGAGAATCGGATGTAAGATTTTCTGTAGATGTCCGAGGATATATTATTTGCCTGATTCTGAGTCCGTATGAGAAAGTTACGCCTATTTTAAGAAATGACACCCGAATGACGCCTTTTGACTAACGCCGCTACATCCCTCGCGCTATGTTGTGTCGTCCCATGCACGAGAGCTGGGGAGAATCGGATGTAACATTTTCTGTAGATGTCCGTGGATATATTATTTGCCTGATTCCGAGTCCGTATGAGAAATTTACGCCTATTTTAAGAAATGACACCCGAATGACGCCTTTTGACTCGCGCCACTACATCCCTCGTGCTTTTTTGTGTCGTCCCATGCACGAGAGCTGGGGAGAATCGGATGTAACATTTTCTGTAGATGTGCGTGGATATATTTTTTGCCTGATTCCGAGTCCGTATGAGAAAGTTATGCCTATTTTAAGAAATGACACCCGAATGACGCCTTTTAACTCTCGCCGCTACATCCCTCGTGCTATGTTGTGTCGTCCCATGCACGAGACCTGGGGAGAATCGGATGTAACATTTTCTGTAGATGTCCGTGGATATATTATTTGCCTGATTCCGAGTCCGTATGAGAAAGTTACGCCTATTTTAAGAAATGACACCCGAATGACGCCTTTTGACTCGTGCCGCTACATCCCTCGTGCTGTGTTGTGTGGTCCCATGCACAAGAGCTGGGGAGAATCGGGTGTAACATTTTCTGTAGATGTCCGCAGATATATTATATGCCTGATTCTGAGTCCGTATAAGAAAGTTACGCCTATTTTAAGAAATGACACTCGAATGACGCCTTTTGACTCGCGCCGCTACATCCCTCGTGCTGTGTTGTGTCGTCCCACGCACGAGTGCTGGGGAGAATCGGATGTAACATTTTCTGTAGATGTCCGTGGATATATTATTTGCCTGATTCCGAGTCCGTACGAGAAAGTTACGCCTATTTTAAGAAATGACACCCGAATGACGCCTTTTGACTCGCGCCGCTACATCCCTCGTGCTGTGTTGTGTCGTCCCACGCACGAGAGCTGGGGAGAATCGGATGTAACATTTTTGGTAGATGTCCGTGGATATATTATTTGCCTGATTCCGAGTCCGTATGAGAAAGTT
Source organism: Oryza meridionalis (assembly GCA_000338895.3). Taxonomy (NCBI): domain Eukaryota; kingdom Viridiplantae; phylum Streptophyta; class Magnoliopsida; order Poales; family Poaceae; genus Oryza; species Oryza meridionalis. The sequence goes on along the minus strand of CM002532.2, from coordinate 2,862,832 downwards.
ACGCCCATTTTAAGAAATGACAACCGAATGACGCCTTTTGACTCGCGCCGCTACATCCGATGCTGTGTTGTGTCGTCCCACGCACGAGTGCTGGGGAGAATCGGATGTAACATTTTCTGTAGATGTCCGTGGATATATTATTTGCCTGATTCCGAGTCCGTATGATAAAGTTACGCCTATTTTAAGAAATGACACCCGAATGACGCCTTTTGACTCGCGCCGCTACATCCCTCGTGCTGTGTTGTGTCGTCCCACGCACGAGAGCTGGGGAGAATCGGATGTAACATTTTCGGTAGATGTCCGTGGATATATTATTTGCCTGATTCCGAGTCCGTTTGAGAAAGTTACGCCCATTTTAAGAAATGACACCCGAATGACGCCTTTTGACTCGCGCCGCTACATCCGATGCTGTGTTGTGTCGTCCCACGCACGAGTGCTGGGGAGAATCGGATGTAACATTTTCTGTAGATGTCCGTGGATATATTATTTCCCTGATTCCGAGTCCGTATGAGAAAGTTACGCCTATTTTAAGAAATGACACCCGAATGACGCCTTTTGACTCGCGCCGCTACATCCCTCGTGCTGTGTTGTGTCGTCCCACGCACGAGAGCTGGGGAGAATCGGATGTAACATTTTCGGTAGATGTCCGTGGATATATTATTTGCCTGATTCCGAGTCCGTATGAGAAAGTTACGCCCATTTTAAGAAATGACACCCGAATCACGCCTTTTGACTCGCGCCGCTACATCCGATGCTGTGTTGTGTCGTCCCACGCACGAGTGCTGGGGAGAATCGGATGTAACATTTTCTGTAGATGTCCGTGGATATATTATTTGCCTGATTCCGAATCCGTATGATAAAGTTACGCCTATTTTAAGAAATGACACCCGAATGACGCCATTTGACTCGCGCCGCTACATCCCTCGTGCTGTGTTGTGTCATCCCACGCACGAGAGCTGGCGAGAATCGGATGTAATATTTTCTGTAGATGTCCGTGGATATATTATTTGCCTGATTCCGAGTCCGTATGAGAAAGTTACGCCTATTTTAAGAAATGACACCCGAATGACGCCTTTTGACTCGCGCCGCTACATCCCTCGCGCTATGTTGTGTCGTCCCATGCACGAGAGCTGGGGAGAATCGGATGTAACATTTTCTGTAGATGTCCGTGGATATATTATTTGCCTGATTCCGAGTCCGTATGAGAAATTTACGCCTATTTTAAGAAATGACACCCGAATGACGCCTTTTGACTCGCGCCACTACATCCCTCGTGCTTTTTTGTGTCGTCCCATGCACGAGAGCTGGGGAGAATCGGATGTAACATTTTCTGTAGATGTGCGTGGATATATTTTTTGCCTGATTCCGAGTCCGTATGAGAAAGTTATGCCTATTTTAAGAAATGACGCCCGAATGACGCCTTTTAACTCGCGCCGCTACATCCCTCGTGCTATGTTGTGTCGTCCCATGCACGAGAGCTGGGGAGAATCGGATGTAACATTTTCTGTAGATGTCCGTGGATATATTATTTGCCTGATTCCGAGTCCGTATGAGAAATTTACGCCTATTTTAAGAAATGACACCCGAATGACGCCTTTTGACTCGCGCCACTACATCCCTCGTGCTTTTTTGTGTCGTCCCATGCACGAGAGCTGGGGAGAATCGGATGTAACATTTTCTGTAGATGTGCGTGGATATATTTTTTGCCTGATTCCGAGTCCGTATGAGAAAGTTATGCCTATTTTAAGAAATGACACCCGAATGACGCCTTTTAACTCGCGCCGCTACATCCCTCGTGCTATGTTGTGTCGTCCCATGCACGAGACCTGGGGAGAATCGGATGTAACATTTTCTGTAGATGTCCGTGGATATATTATTTGCCTGATTCCGAGTCCGTATGAGAAAGTTACGCCTATTTTAAGAAATGACACCCGAATGACGCCTTTTGACTCGTGCCGCTACATCCCTCGTGCTGTGTTGTGTGGTCCCATGCACAAGAGCTGGGGAGAATCGGGTGTAACATTTTCTGTAGATGTCCGCAGATATATTATATGCCTGATTCTGAGTCCGTATAAGAAAGTTACGCCTATTTTAAGAAATGACACTCGAATGACGCCTTTTGACTCGCGCCGCTACATCCCTCGTGCTGTGTTGTGTCGTCCCACGCACGAGTGCTGGGGAGAATCGGATGTAACATTTTCTGTAGATGTCCGTGGATATATTATTTGCCTGATTCCGAGTCCGTACGAGAAAGTTACGCCTATTTTAAGAAATGACACCCGAATGACGCCTTTTGACTCGCGCCGCTACATCCCTCGTGCTGTGTTGTGTCGTCCCACGCACGAGAGCTGGGGAGAATCGGATGTAACATTTTCGGTAGATGTCCGTGGATATATTATTTGCCTGATTCCGAGTCCGTATGAGAAAGTTACGCCCATTTTAAGAAATGACAACCGAATGACGCCTTTTGACTCGCGCCGCAACATCCGATGTTGTGTTGTGTCGTCCCACGCACGAGTGCTGGGGAGAATCGGATGTAACATTTTCTGTAGATGTCCGTGGATATATTATTTGCCTGATTCCGAGTCCGTATGATAAAGTTACGCCTATTTTAAGAAATGACACCCGAATGACGCCTTTTGACTCGCGCCGCTACATCCCTCGTGCTGTGTTGTGTCGTCCCACGCACGAGAGCTGGGGAGAATCGGATGTAACATTTTCGGTAGATGTCCGTGGATATATTATTTGCCTGATTCCGAGTCCGTATGAGAAAGTTACGCCCATTTTAAGAAATGACACCCGAATCACGCCTTTTGACTCGCGCCGCTACATCCGATGCTGTGTTGTGTCGTCCCACGCACGAGTGCTGGGGAGAATCGGATGTAACATTTTCTGTAGATGTCCGTGGATATATTATTTGCCTGATTCCGAATCCGTATGATAAAGTTACGCCTATTTTAAGAAATGACACCCGAATGACGCCATTTGACTCGCGCCGCTACATCCCTCGTGCTGTGTTGTGTCATCCCACGCACGAGAGCTGGGGAGAATCGGATGTAATATTTTCTGTAGATGTCCGTGGATATATTATTTGCCTGATTCCGAGTCCGTATGAGAAAGTTACGCCTATTTTAAGAAATGACACCCGAATGATGCCATTTGACTCGCGCCGCTACATCCCTCGTGCTGTGTTGTGTCGTCCCACGCACGAGAGCTGGGGAGAATCGGATGTAACATTTTCTGTGGATGCCCGTGGATATATTATTTGCCTGATTCCGAGTCCGTATGAGAAAGTTACGCCTATTTTAAGAAATGACACCCGAGTGACGCCTTTTGACTCGCGCCGCTACATCCCTCGTGCTGTGTTGTGTCGACCCATGCACAAGAGCATCCCTCGTGCTATGTTGTGTCGTCCCATGCACGAGAGCTGGGGGGAATCGGATGTAACATTTTCTGTACATGTCCGTGGATATATTATTCGCCTGATTCCGAGTCCGTATGAGAAAGTTACGCCTATTTTAAGAAATGACACCCGAATGACGCCTTTTGACTCGCGCCGCTACATCCCTCGTGCTGTGTTGTGTCGACCCATGCACAAGAGCTGGGGAGAATCGGATGTAAGATTTTCTGTAGATGTCCGAGGATATATTATTTGCCTGATTCCGAGTCCGTATGAGAAAGTTACGCCTATTTTAAGAAATGACACCCGAATGACGCCTTTTGACTCGCGCCGCTACATCCCTCGCGCTATGTTGTGTCGTCCCATGGACGAGAGCTGGGGAGAATCGGATGTAACATTTTCTGTAGATGTCCGTGGATATATTATTTGCCTGATTCCGAGTCCGTATGAGAAATTTACGCCTATTTTAAGAAATGACACCCGAATGACGCCTTTTGACTCGCGCCACTACATCCCTCGTGCTTTTTTGTGTCGTCCCATGCACGAGAGCTGGGGAGAATCGGATGTAACATTTTCTGTAGATGTGCGTGGATATATTTTTTGCCTGATTCCGAGTCCGTATGAGAAAGTTATGCCTATTTTAAGAAATGACACCCGAATGACGCCTTTTAACTCGCGCCGCTACATCCCTCGTGCTATGTTGTGTCGTCCCATGCACGAGACCTGGGGAGAATCGGATGTAACATTTTCTGTAGATGTCCGTGGATATATTATTTGCCTGATTCCGAGTCCGTATGAGAAAGTTACGCCTATTTTAAGAAATGACACCCGAATGACGCCTTTTGACTCGTGCCGCTACATCCCTCGTGCTGTGTTGTGTGGTCCCATGCACAAGAGCTGGGGAGAATCGGGTGTAACATTTTCTGTAGATGTCCGCAGATATATTATATGCCTGATTCTGAGTCCGTATAAGAAAGTTACGCCTATTTTAAGAAATGACACTCGAATGACGCCTTTTGACTCGCGCCGCTACATCCCTCGTGCTGTGTTGTGTCGTCCCACGCACGAGTGCTGGGGAGAATCGGATGTAACATTTTCTGTAGATGTCCGTGGATATATTATTTGCCTGATTCCGAGTCCGTACGAGAAAGTTACGCCTATTTTAAGAAATGACACCCGAATGACGCCTTTTGACTCGCGCCGCTACATCCCTCGTGCTGTGTTGTGTCGTCCCACGCACGAGAGCTGGGGAGAATCGGATGTAACATTTTCGGTAGATGTCCGTGGATATATTATTTGCCTGATTCCGAGTCCGTATGAGAAAGTTACGCCCATTTTAAGAAATGACAACCGAATGACGCCTTTTGACTCGCGCCGCAACATCCGATGTTGTGTTGTGTCGTCCCACGCACGAGTGCTGGGGAGAATCGGATGTAACATTTTCTGTAGATGTCCGTGGATATATTATTTGCCTGATTCCGAGTCCGTATGATAAAGTTACGCCTATTTTAAGAAATGACACCCGAATGACGCCTTTTGACTCGCGCCGCTACATCCCTCGTGCTGTGTTGTGTCGTCCCACGCACGAGAGCTGGGGAGAATCGGATGTAACATTTTCGGTAGATGTCCGTGGATATATTATTTGCCTGATTCCGAGTCCGTATGAGAAAGTTACGCCCATTTTAAGAAATGACACCCGAATCACGCCTTTTGACTCGCGCCGCTACATCCGATGCTGTGTTGTGTCGTCCCACGCACGAGTGCTGGGGAGAATCGGATGTAACATTTTCTGTAGATGTCCGTGGATATATTATTTGCCTGATTCCGAATCCGTATGATAAAGTTACGCCTATTTTAAGAAATGACACCCGAATGACGCCATTTGACTCGCGCCGCTACATCCCTCGTGCTGTGTTGTGTCATCCCACGCACGAGAGCTGGGGAGAATCGGATGTAATATTTTCTGTAGATGTCCGTGGATATATTATTTGCCTGATTCCGAGTCCGTATGAGAAAGTTACGCCTATTTTAAGAAATGACACCCGAATGATGCCATTTGACTCGCGCCGCTACATCCCTCGTGCTGTGTTGTGTCGTCCCACGCACGAGAGCTGGGGAGAATCGGATGTAACATTTTCTGTGGATGCCCGTGGATATATTATTTGCCTGATTCCGAGTCCGTATGAGAAAGTTACGCCTATTTTAAGAAATGACACCCGAGTGACGCCTTTTGACTCGCGCCGCTACATCCCTCGTGCTGTGTTGTGTCGACCCATGCACAAGAGCATCCCTCGTGCTATGTTGTGTCGTCCCATGCACGAGAGCTGGGGGGAATCGGATGTAACATTTTCTGTACATGTCCGTGGATATATTATTCGCCTGATTCCGAGTCCGTATGAGAAAGTTACGCCTATTTTAAGAAATGACACCCGAATGACGCCTTTTGACTCGCGCCGCTACATCCCTCGTGCTGTGTTGTGTCGACCCATGCACAAGAGCTGGGGAGAATCGGATGTAAGATTTTCTGTAGATGTCCGAGGATATATTATTTGCCTGATTCCGAGTCCGTATGAGAAAGTTACGCCTATTTTAAGAAATGACACCCGAATGACGCCTTTTGACTCGCGCCGCTACATCCCTCGCGCTATGTTGTGTCGTCCCATGCACGAGAGCTGGGGAGAATCGGATGTAACATTTTCTGTAGATGTCCGTGGATATATTATTTGCCTGATTCCGAGTCCGTATGAGAAATTTACGCCTATTTTAAGAAATGACACCCGAATGACGCCTTTTGACTCGCGCCACTACATCCCTCGTGCTTTTTTGTGTCGTCCCATGCACGAGAGCTGGGGAGAATCGGATGTAACATTTTCTGTAGATGTGCGTGGATATATTTTTTGCCTGATTCCGAGTCCGTATGAGAAAGTTATGCCTATTTTAAGAAATGACACCCGAATGACGCCTTTTAACTCGCGCCGCTACATCCCTCGTGCTATGTTGTGTCGTCCCATGCACGAGACCTGGGGAGAATCGGATGTAACATTTTCTGTAGATGTCCGTGGATATATTATTTGCCTGATTCCGAGTCCGTATGAGAAAGTTACGCCTATTTTAAGAAATGACACCCGAATGACGCCTTTTGACTCGTGCCGCTACATCCCTCGTGCTGTGTTGTGTGGTCCCATGCACAAGAGCTGGGGAGAATCGGGTGTAACATTTTCTGTAGATGTCCGCAGATATATTATATGCCTGATTCTGAGTCCGTATAAGAAAGTTACGCCTATTTTAAGAAATGACACTCGAATGACGCCTTTTGACTCGCGCCGCTACATCCCTCGTGCTGTGTTGTGTCGTCCCACGCACGAGTGCTGGGGAGAATCGGATGTAACATTTTCTGTAGATGTCCGTGGATATATTATTTGCCTGATTCCGAGTCCGTATGATAAAGTTACGCCTATTTTAAGAAATGACACCCGAATGACGCCTTTTGACTCGCGCCGCTACATCCCTCGTGCTGTGTTGTGTCGTCCCACGCACGAGAGCTGGGGAGAATCGGATGTAACATTTTCGGTACATGTCCGTGGATATATTATTTGCCTGATTCCGAGTCCGTTTGAGAAAGTTACGCCCATTTTAAGAAATGACACCCGAATGACGCCTTTTGACTCGCGCCGCTACATCCGATGCTGTGTTGTGTCGTCCCACGCACGAGTGCTGGGGAGAATCGGATGTAACATTTTCTGTAGATGTCCGTGGATATATTATTTCCCTGATTCCGAGTCCGTATGAGAAAGTTACGCCTATTTTAAGAAATGACACCCGAATGACGCCTTTTGACTCGCGCCGCTACATCCCTCGTGCTGTGTTGTGTCGTCCCACGCACGAGAGCTGGGGAGAATCGGATGTAACATTTTCGGTAGATGTCCGTGGATATATTATTTGCCTGATTCCGAGTCCGTATGAGAAAGTTACGCCCATTTTAAGAAATGACACCCGAATCACGCCTTTTGACTCGCGCCGCTACATCCGATGCTGTGTTGTGTCGTCCCACGCACGAGTGCTGGGGAGAATCGGATGTAACATTTTCTGTAGATGTCCGTGGATATATTATTTGCCTGATTCCGAGTCCGTATGATAAAGTTACGCCTATTTTAAGAAATGACACCCGAATGACGCCTTTTGACTCGCGCCGCTACATCCCTCGTGCTGTGTTGTGTCGTCCCACGCACGAGAGCTGGGGAGAATCGGATGTAACATTTTCGGTACATGTCCGTGGATATATTATTTGCCTGATTCCGAGTCCGTTTGAGAAAGTTACGCCCATTTTAAGAAATGACACCCGAATGACGCCTTTTGACTCGCGCCGCTACATCCGATGCTGTGTTGTGTCGTCCCACGCACGAGTGCTGGGGAGAATCGGATGTAACATTTTCTGTAGATGTCCGTGGATATATTATTTCCCTGATTCCGAGTCCGTATGAGAAAGTTACGCCTATTTTAAGAAATGACACCCGAATGACGCCTTTTGACTCGCGCCGCTACATCCCTCGTGCTGTGTTGTGTCGTCCCACGCACGAGAGCTGGGGAGAATCGGATGTAACATTTTCGGTAGATGTCCGTGGATATATTATTTGCCTGATTCCGAGTCCGTATGAGAAAGTTACGCCCATTTTAAGAAATGACACCCGAATCACGCCTTTTGACTCGCGCCGCTACATCCGATGCTGTGTTGTGTCGTCCCACGCACGAGTGCTGGGGAGAATCGGATGTAACATTTTCTGTAGATGTCCGTGGATATATTATTTGCCTGATTCCGAATCCGTATGATAAAGTTACGCCTATTTTAAGAAATGACACCCGAATGACGCCATTTGACTCGCGCCGCTACATCCCTCGTGCTGTGTTGTGTCATCCCACGCACGAGAGCTGGGGAGAATCGGATGTAATATTTTCTGTAGATGTCCGTGGATATATTATTTGCCTGATTCCGAGTCCGTATGAGAAAGTTACGCCTATTTTAAGAAATGACACCCGAATGACGCCATTTGACTCGCGCCGCTACATCCCTCGTGCTGTGTTGTGTCGTCCCACGCACGAGAGCTGGGGAGAATCGGATGTAACATTTTCTGTGGATGCCCGTGGATATATTATTTGCCTGATTCCGAGTCCGTATGAGAAAGTTACGCCTATTTTAAGAAATGACACCCGAATGACGCCTAGACCGGCACAGGTTTTCGCCGGCCGAACGAGGGAGCGAGGGCCGCCCGCGGCAGCCGATTTCAGCAACGGGCGCACCGCTCACGCTCAGCCGCGCGCGGGGCGAGGTGCACAAGACGGGCTGGGGCGCAAGACATGTTGGATGGGATCATACCAGCACTAAAGCACCAGATCCCATCTTAACTTTGAAGTTAAGCGTGCTTGGGCGAGAGTAGTACTAGGATGGGTGACCTCCTGGGAAGTCCTCGTGTTGTATTTGTCCTTTTTGTCTCTCTCACCTTTTGACTCGCGCCGCTACATCCCTCGTGCTGTGTTGTGTCATCCCACGCACGAGAGCTGGGGAGGATGTAACATTTTCTGTAGATGTCCGTGGATATATTATTTGCCTGATTCCGAGTCCGTATGAGAAAGTTACGCCTATTTTAAGAAATGACACCCGAATGACGCCTTTTGACTCGCGCCGCTACATCCCTCCTGCTTTTTTGTGTCGTCCTATGCACGAAAGCTGGGGAGAATCGGATGTAACATTTTCTGTAGATGTCCGTGTATATATTATTTGCCTGATTCCGAGTCCGTATGAGAAAGTTACGCCCATTTTAAGAAATGACACCCGAATGACGCCTTTTGACTCGCGCCGCTACATCCGATGCTGTGTTGTGTCGTCCCACGCACGAGTGCTGGGGAGAATCGGATGTAACATTTTCTGTAGATGTCCGTGGATATATTATTTGCCTGATTCCGAGTCCGTATGATAAAGTTACGCCTATTTTAAGAAATGACACCCGAATGACGCCTTTTGACTCGCGCCGCTACATCCCTCGTGCTGTGTTGTGTCGTCCCACGCACGAGAGCTGGGGAGAATCGGATGTAACATTTTCTGTGGATGCCCGTGGATATATTATTTGCCTGATTCCGAGTCCGTATGAGAAAGTTACGCCTATTTTAAGAAATGACACCCGAATGACGCCTAGACCGGCACAGGTTTTCGCCGGCCGAACGAGGGAGCGAGGGCCGCCCGCGGCAGCCGATTTCAGCAACGGGCGCACCGCTCACGCTCAGCCGCGCGCGGGGCGAGGTGCACAAGACGGGCTGGGGCGCAAGACATGTTGGATGGGATCATACCAGCACTAAAGCACCAGATCCCATCTTAACTTTGAAGTTAAGCGTGCTTGGGCGAGAGTAGTACTAGGATGGGTGACCTCCTGGGAAGTCCTCGTGTTGTATTTGTCCTTTTTGTCTCTCTCACCTTTTGACTCGCGCCGCTACATCCCTCGTGCTGTGTTGTGTCATCCCACGCACGAGAGCTGGGGAGGATGTAACATTTTCTGTAGATGTCCGTGGATATATTATTTGCCTGATTCCGAGTCCGTATGAGAAAGTTACGCCTATTTTAAGAAATGACACCCGAATGACGCCTTTTGACTCGCGCCGCTACATCCCTCCTGCTTTTTTGTGTCGTCCTATGCACGAAAGCTGGGGAGAATCGGATGTAACATTTTCTGTAGATGTCCGTGTATATATTATTTGCCTGATTCCGAGTCCGTATGAGAAAGTTACGCCCATTTTAAGAAATGACACCCGAATGACGCCTTTTGACTCGCGCCGCTACATCCGATGCTGTGTTGTGTCGTCCCACACACGAGTGCTGGGGAGAATCGGATGTAACATTTTCTGTAGATGTCCGTGGATATATTATTTGCCTGATTCCGAGTCCGTATGATAAAGTTACGCCTATTTTAAGAAATGACACCCGAATGACGCCTTCTGACTCGCGCCGCTACATCCCTCGTGCTGTGTTGTGTCGTCCCACGCACGAGAGCTGGGGAGAATCGGATGTAACATTTTCGGTACATGTCCGTGGATATATTATTTGCCTGATTCCGAGTCCGTTTGAGAAAGTTACGCCCATTTTAAGAAATGACACCCGAATGACGCCTTTTGACTCGCGCCGCTACATCCGATGCTGTGTTGTGTCGTCCCACGCACGAGTGCTGGGGAGAATCGGATGTAACATTTTCTGTGGATGTCCGTGGATATATTATTTCCCTGATTCCGAGTCCGTATGAGAAAGTTACGCCTATTTTAAGAAATGACACCCGAATGACGCCTTTTGACTCGCGCCGCTACATCCCTCGTGCTGTGTTGTGTCGTCCCACGCACGAGAGCTGGGGAGAATCGGATGTAACATTTTCGGTAGATGTCCGTGGATATATTATTTGCCTGATTCCGAGTCCGTATGAGAAAGTTACGCCCATTTTAAGAAATGACACCCGAATCACGCCTTTTGACTCGCGCCGCTACATCCGATGCTGTGTTGTGTCGTCCCACGCACGAGTGCTGGGGAGAATCGGATGTAACATTTTCTGTAGATGTCCGTGGATGTATTATTTGCCTGATTCCGAATCCGTATGATAAAGTTACGCCTATTTTAAGAAATGACACCCGAATGACGCCATTTGACTCGCGCCGCTACATCCCTCGTGCTGTGTTGTGTCATCCCACGCACGAGAGCTGGGGAGAATCGGATGTAATATTTTCTGTAGATGTCCGTGGATATATTATTTGCCTGATTCCGAGTCCGTATGAGAAAGTTACGCCCATTTTAAGAAATGACACCCGAATGACGCCTTTTGACTCGCGCCGCTACATCCGATGCTGTGTTGTGTCGTCCCACACACGAGTGCTGGGGAGAATCGGATGTAACATTTTCTGTAGATGTCCGTGGATATATTATTTGCCTGATTCCGAGTCCGTATGATAAAGTTACGCCTATTTTAAGAAATGACACCCGAATGACGCCTTCTGACTCGCGCCGCTACATCCCTCGTGCTGTGTTGTGTCGTCCCACGCACGAGAGCTGGGGAGAATCGGATGTAACATTTTCGGTACATGTCCGTGGATATATTATTTGCCTGATTCCGAGTCCGTTTGAGAAAGTTACGCCCATTTTAAGAAATGACACCCGAATGACGCCTTTTGACTCGCGCCGCTACATCCGATGCTGTGTTGTGTCGTCCCACGCACGAGTGCTGGGGAGAATCGGATGTAACATTTTCTGTGGATGTCCGTGGATATATTATTTCCCTGATTCCGAGTCCGTATGAGAAAGTTACGCCTATTTTAAGAAATGACACCCGAATGACGCCTTTTGACTCGCGCCGCTACATCCCTCGTGCTGTGTTGTGTCGTCCCACGCACGAGAGCTGGGGAGAATCGGATGTAACATTTTCGGTAGATGTCCGTGGATATATTATTTGCCTGATTCCGAGTCCGTATGAGAAAGTTACGCCCATTTTAAGAAATGACACCCGAATCACGCCTTTTGACTCGCGCCGCTACATCCGATGCTGTGTTGTGTCGTCCCACGCACGAGTGCTGGGGAGAATCGGATGTAACATTTTCTGTAGATGTCCGTGGATATATTATTTGCCTGATTCCGAGTCCGTATGATAAAGTTACGCCTATTTTAAGAAATGACACCCGAATGACGCCTTTTGATTCGTGCCGCTACATCCCTCGTGCTGTGTTGTGTCGTCCCACGCACGAGAGCTGGGGAGAATCGGATGTAACATTTTCGGTACACGTCCGTGGATATATTATTTGCCTGATTCCGAGTCCGTTTGAGAAAGTTACGCCCATTTTAAGAAATGACACCCGAATGACGCCTTTTGACTCGCGCCGCTACATCCGATGCTGTGTTGTGTCGTCCCACGCACGAGTGCTGGGGAGAATCGGATGTAACATTTTCTGTAGATTTCCGTGGATATATTATTTCCCTGATTCCGAGTCCGTATGAGAAAGTTACGCCTATTTTAAGAAATGACACCCGAATGACGCCTTTTGACTCGCGCCGCTACATCCCTCGTGCTGTGTTGTGTTGTCCCACGCACGAGAGCTGGGGAGAATCGGATGTAACATTTTCGGTAGATGTCCGTGGATATATTATTTGCCTGATTCCGAGTCCGTATGAGAAAGTTACGCCCATTTTAAGAAATGACACCCGAATCACGCCTTTTGACTCGCGCCGCTACATCCGATGCTGTGTTGTGTCGTCCCACGCACGAGTGCTGGGGAGAATCGGATGTAACATTTTCTGTAGATGTCCGTGGATGTATTATTTGCCTGATTCCGAATCCGTATGATAAAGTTACGCCTATTTTAAGAAATGACACCCGAATGACGCCATTTGACTCGCGCCGCTACATCCCTCGTGCTGTGTTGTGTCATCCCACGCACGAGAGCTGGGGAGAATCGGATGTAATATTTTCTGTAGATGTCCGTGGATATATTATTTGCCTGATTCCGAGTCCGTATGAGAAAGTTACGCCTATTTTAAGAAATGACACCCGAATGACGCCATTTGACTCGCGCCGCTACATCCCTCGTGTTGTGTTGTGTCGTCCCACGCACGAGAGCTGGGGAGAATCGGATGTAACATTTTCTGTGGATGCCCGTGGATATATTATTTGCCTGATTCCGAGTCCGTATGAGAAAGTTACGCCTATTTTAAGAAATGACACCCGAATGACGCCTAGACCGGCACAGGTTTTCGCCGGCCGAACGAGGGAGCGAGGGCCGCCCGCGGCAGCCGATTTCAGCAACGGGCGCACCGCTCACGCTCAGCCGCGCGCGGGGCGAGGTGCACAAGACGGGCTGGGGCGCAAGACATGTTGGATGGGATCATACCAGCACTAAAGCACCAGATCCCATCTTAACTTTGAAGTTAAGCGTGCTTGGGCGAGAGTAGTACTAGGATGGGTGACCTCCTGGGAAGTCCTCGTGTCTCTCTCACCTTTTGACTCGCGCCGCTACATCCCTCGTGCTGTGTTGTGTCATCCCACGCACGAGAGCTGGGGAGGATGTAACATTTTCTGTAGATGTCCGTGGATATATTATTTGCCTGATTCCGAGTCCGTATGAGAAAGTTACGCCTATTTTAAGAAATGACACCCGAATGACGCCTTTTGACTCGCGCCGCTACATCCCTCCTGCTTTTTTGTGTCGTCCTATGCACGAAAGCTGGGGAGAATCGGATGTAACATTTTCTGTAGATGTCCGTGTATATATTATTTGCCTGATTCCGAGTCCGTATGAGAAAGTTACGCCCATTTTAAGAAATGACACCCGAATGACGCCTTTTGACTCGCGCCGCTACATCCGATGCTGTGTTGTGTCGTCCCACGCACGAGTGCTGGGGAGAATCGGATGTAACATTTTCTGTAGATGTCCGTGGATATATTAATTGCCTGATTCCGAGTCCGTATGATAAAGTTACGCCTATTTTAAGAAATGACACCCGAATGACGCCTTTTGACTCGCGCCGCTACATCCCTCGTGCTGTGTTGTGTCGTCCCACGCACGAGAGCTGGGGAGAATCGGATGTAACATTTTCGGTAGATGTCCGTGGATATATTATTTGCCTGATTCCGAGTCCGTTTGAGAAAGTTACGCCCATTTTAAGAAATGACACCCGAATGACGCCTTTTGACTCGCGCCGCTACATCCGATGCTGTGTTGTGTCGTCCCACGCACGAGTGCTGGGGAGAATCGGATGTAACATTTTCTGTAGATGTCCGTGGATATATTATTTCCCTGATTCCGAGTCCGTATGAGAAAGTTACGCCTATTTTAAGAAATGACCCCCGAATGACGCCTTTTGACTCGCGCCGCTACATCCCTCGTGCTGTGTTGTGTCGTCCCACGCACGAGAGCTGGGGAGAATCGGATGTAACATTTTCGGTAGATGTCCGTGGATATATTATTTGCCTGATTCCGAGTACGTATGAGAAAGTTACGCCCATTTTAAGAAATGACACCCGAATGACGCCATTTGACTCGCGCCGCTACATCCCTCGTGCTTTTTTGTGTCGTCCCACACACGAGAGCTCGGGAGAATCGGATGTAATATTTTCTGTAGATGTCCGTCGATATATTATTTGCCTGATTCCGAGTCCGTATGAGAAAGTTACGCCTATTTTAAGAAATCACACCCGAATGACGCCTTTTGACTCGCGCCGCTACATCCCTCCTGCTTTTTTGTGTCGTCCTATGCACGAGAGCTGGGGAGAATCGGATGTAACATTTTCTGTAGATGTCCGTGGATATATTATTTGCCTGATTCCGAGTCCGTATGAGAAAGTTACGCCTATTTTAAGAAATGACACCCGAATGACGCCTTTTGACTCGCGCCGCTACATCCCTCGTGCTTTTTTGTGTCGTCCCACGCACGAGAGCTGGGGAGAATGACGCCTTTTGACTCGCGCCGCTACATCCCTCGTGCTGTGTTGTGTCGTCCCACGCACGAGAGCTGGGGAGAATCGGATGTAACATTTTCTGCAGATGTCCGTGGATATATTATTTGCCTCATTCCGAGTCCGTATGAGAAAGTTACGCCTATTTTAAGAAATGACACCCGAATGACCCCTTTTGACTCGCGCCGCTACATCCGATGCTGTGTTGTGTCGTCCCACGCACGAGTGCTGGGGAGAATCGGATGTAACATTTTCTATAGATGTCCGTGGATATATTATTTGCCTGATTCCGAATCCGTATGATAAAGTTACGCCTATTTTAAGAAATGACACCCGAATGACGCCATTTGACTCGCGCCGCTACATCCCTCGTGCTGTGTTGTGTCATCCCACGCACGAGAGCTGGGGAGAATCGGATGTAATATTTTCTGTAGATGTCCGTGGATATATTATTTGCCTGATTCCGAGTCCGTATGAGAAAGTTACGCCTATTTTAAGAAATGACACCCGAATGACGCCATTTGACTCGCGCCGCTACATCCCTCGTGCTGTGTTGTGTCGTCCCACGCACGAGAGCTGGGGAGAATCGGATGTAACATTTTCTGTGGATACCCGTGGATATATTATTTGCCTGATTCCGAGTCCGTATGAGAAAGTTACGCCTATTTTAAGAAATGACACCCGAATGACGCCTAGACCGGCACAGGTTTTCGCCGGCCGAACGAGGGAGCGAGGGCCGCCCGCGGCAGCCAATTTCAGCAACAGGCGCACCGCTCACGCTCAGCCGCGCGCGGGGCGAGGTGCACAAGACGGGCTGGGGCGCAAAACATGTTGGATGGGATCATACCAGCACTAAAGCACCAGATCCCATCTTAACTTTGAAGTTAAGCGTGCTTGGGCGAGAGTAGTACTAGGATGGGTGGCCTCCTGGGAAGTCCTCGTGTTGTATTTGTCCTTTTTGTCTCTCTCACCTTTTGACTCACGCCGCTACATCCCTCGTGCTGTGTTGTGTCATCCCACGCACGAGAGCTGGGGAGGATGTAACATTTTCTGTAGATGTCCGTGGATATATTATTTGCCTGATTCCGAGTCCGTATGAGAAAGTTACGCCTATTTTAAGAAATGACACCCGAATGACGCCTTTTGACTCGCGCCGCTACATCCCTCCTGCTTTTTTGTGTCGTCCTATGCACGAGAGCTGGGGAGAATCGGATGTAACATTTTCTGTAGATGTCCGTGGATATATTATTTGCCTGATTCCGAGTCCGTATGAGAAAGTTACGCCTATTTTAAGAAATGACACCCGAATGACGCCTTTTGACTCGCGCCGCTACATCCCTCGTGCTTTTTTGTGTCGTCCCACGCACGAGAGCTGGGGAGAATGACGCCTTTTGACTCGCGCCGCTACATCCCTCGTGCTGTGTTGTGTCGTCCCACGCACGAGAGCTGGGGAGAATCGGATGTAACATTTTCTGCAGATGTCCGTGGATATATTATTTGCCTCATTCCGAGTCCGTATGAGAAAGTTACGCCTATTTTAAGAAATGACACCCGAATGACGCCTAGACCGGCACAGGTTTTCGCCGGCCGAACGAGGGAGCGAGGGCCGCCCGCGGCAGCCCATTTCAGCAACGGGCGCATGGCTCACGCTCAGCCGCGCGCGGGGCGAGGAGCACAAGAGGGGCTGGGGCGCAAGACATGTCGGATTCGATCATACCAGCACTAAAGCGCTGGATCCCATCAAAACTCCGAAGTTAATCGCCCTTGGGCGAGAGTTGTACTAGGATGGGTGACCGCCCTTGGGCGAGAGATGTACTAGGATGGGTGACCTCCTGGGAATTCCTCGTGTTGCATCCGTCCTTTTTGTCTCTCTCACCTTTTGACTCGCGCCGCTACATCCCTCGTGCTGTGTTGTGTCGTCCTACATCCCTCGTGCTGTGTTGTGTCGTCCTTTTTGTCTCTCTCACCTTTTGACTCACGCCGCTACATCCCTCGTGCTGTGATGTGTCGTCCCACGCACGAGAGCTGGGGAGAATCGGATGTAACATTTTCTGTAGATGTCCGTGGATATATTATTTGCCTGATTCTGAGTCCGTATGAGAAAGTTACGCCTATTTTAAGAAATGACACCCGAATGACGCCTTTTGACTCGCGCCGCTACATCCCTCGTGCTGTGTTGTGTCATCCCACACACGAGTGCTGGGGAGAATCGGATGTTACATTTTCTGTAGATGTCCGTCGATATATTATTTGCTTGATTCCGAGTCCGTATGAGAAAGTTACGCCTATTTTAAGAAATGACACCCGAATTACGCCTTTTGACTCGCGCCGCTACATCCCTCATGCTGTGTTGTGTCGTCCCATGCACGAGAGCTGGGGAGAATCGGATGTAACATTTTCTGTAGATGTCCGTGGATATATTATTTGCCTGATTCCGAGTCCGTATGACAAAGTTACGCCTATTTTAAGAAATGACAACCGAATGACGCCTAGACCGGCACAGGTTTTCGCCGGCCAAACGAGGGAGCGAGGGCCGCTCGCGGCAGCCCGTTTCAGCAACGGGCGCACGGCTCACGCTCAGCCGCACGCGGGGCGAGGAGCACAAGAGGGGCTGGGGCGCAAGACATGTCGGATGCGATCATACCAGCACTAAATCTCCGGATCCCATCTTAACTCTGAAGTTAAGCGTGCTTGGGCGAGAGTAGTACTAGGATGGGTGACCTCCTGGGAAGTTAAGCGTGCTTGGGTGAGAGTAGTACTAGGATTTTTGGATATATTGGAGTGTATTGGGTGCGTTCGCGGCAAAAACTCACTTCGTGATTCGCGGGCGAACTTTTATCAATTAATGCCAATATTAGCATATATAGGCCCACACGAGTGCGCTGTTTTTGACCGGAATGAAAAAGTTCAAAAAGCTCCAAAACATGATTTTTGGATATATTGGAGTGTATTGGGTGCGTTCGTGGCAAAAACTCACTTCGTGATTCACGCGGCGAACTTTTGTCAATTAATGCCAATATTGGCATATATTGGCCCACACGAGTGCGATGTTTTTGACCGGAATGAAAAAGTTCAAAAAGCACCAAAACATGATTTTTGGACATATTGGAGTGTATTGGGTGCGTACATGGCAAAAACTCACTTCGTGATTCGCGCGGCGAACTTTCGTCAATTAGTGCCAATATTGGCACACGAGGGTGCGATGTTTTTGACCGGAATGAAAAAGTTCAAAAAGAACCAAAACATGATTTTTGGATATATTGGAGTGTATTGGGTGCGTTCGTGGCAAAAACTCACTTCGTGATTCGCGGGCAAACTTTTATCAATTAAGGCCAATATTGGCATATATTGGCCCACACGAGTGCGCTGTTTTTGACCGGAATGAAAAAGTTCGAAAAGCACCAAAACATGATTTTTGGATATATTGGAGTGTATTGGGGTGCGTTCATGCCAAATACTCACTTTGTGATTTGCGCGACGAACTTTTATCAATTAGTGCCAATATTGGCATATATTGGCCCACACGAGTGCGATGTTTTTGACCGGAATGAAAAAGTTCAAAAAGCACCAAAACATGATTTTTGGACATATTGGAGTGTATTGGGTGCGTTCATGGCAAAAACTCACTTCGTGATTCACGCGGCGAACTTTTGTCAATTAATGCCAATATTGGCATATATTGTCCCACACGAGTGCGATGTTTTCGACCGGAATGAATAAGTTCAAAAAGCACCAAAACATGATTTTTGGACATATTGGAGTGTATTGGGTGCGTACATGGCAAAAACTCACTTCGTGATTCGCGCGGCGAACTTTCGTCAATTACTGCCTATATTGGCACACGAGGGTGCGATGTTTTTGACCGGAATGAAAAAGTTCAAAAAGAACCAAAACATGATTTTTGGATATATTGGAGTGTATTGGGTGCGTTCGTGGCAAAAACTCACTTCGTGATTCGCGGGCAAACTTTTATCAATTAATGCCAATATTGGCATATATTGGCCCACACGAGTGCGCTGTTTTTGACCGGAATGAAAAAGTTCAAAAAGCACCAAAACATGATTTTTGGATATATTGGAGTGTATTGGGTGCATTCGTGGCAAAAAACTCACTTCGTGATTCGCGCGATGAACTTTTATCAATTAATGCCAATATTGGCATATATTGGCCCACACGAGTGCGATGTTTTTAACCGGAATGAAAAAGTTCAAAAAGCACCAAAACATGATTTTTGGACATATTGGGCTGTATTGGGTACGTTCATGGCAAAAACTAACTTTGTGATTCGCGCGGCGAACTGTCATCAATTAGTGCCAATATTGGCACACGATGGTGCGATGTTTTCGACCGGAATCAAAAAGTTCAAAAAATGCCAAAACATAATTTTTGGACATATTGGAGTGTATTGGGTGCGTTCGTGGCAAAAACTCACTTCGTGATTCACGCGGCAAACTTTTGTCAATTAATGCCAACATTGGCATATATTGGCCCACACGAGTGCGATGTTTTTGACCGGAATGAAAAAGTTGAAAAAGCACCAAAACATGATTTTTGGACATATTGGAGTGTATTGGGTGCGTTCATGGCAAAAACTCAATTCGTGATTCGCGCGGCGAACTTTCGTCAATTACTGCCTATATTGGCACACGAGGGTGCGATGTTTTTGACCGGAATGAAAAAGTTCAAAAAGAACCAAAACATGATTTTTGGATATATTGGAGTGTATTGGGTGCGTTCGCGGCAAAAACGCACTTCGTGATTCGCGGGCGAACTTTTATCAATTAATGCCAATATTAGCATATATAGGCCCACACGAGTGCGCTGTTTTTGACCGGAATGAAAAAGTTCAAAAAGCACCAAAACATGATTTTTTGATATATTGGAGTGTATTGGGTGCGTTCGTGGCAAAAACTCACTTCGTGATTCACGCGGCGAACTTTTGTCAATTAATGCCAATATTGGCATATATTGGCCCACACGAGTGCGATGTTTTTGACCGGAATGAAAAAGTTCAAAAAGCACCAAAACATGATTTTTGGACATATTGGAGTGTATTGGGTGCGTACATGGCAAAAACTCACTTCGTGATTCGCGCGGCGAACTTTCGTCAATTAGTGCCAATATTGGCACATGAGGGTGCGATGTTTTTGACCGGAATGAAAAAGTTCAAAAAGAACCAAAACATGATTTTTGGATATATTGGAGTGTATTGGGTGCGTTCGTGGCAAAAACTCACTTCGTGATTCGCGGGCAAACTTTTATCAATTAATGCCAATATTGGCATATATTGGCCCACACGAGCGCGCTGTTTTTGACCGGAATGAAAAAGTTCAAAAAGCACCAAAACATGATTTTTGGATATATTGGAGTGTATTGGGTGCGTTCGTGGCAAAAACTCACTCCGTGATTCGCGCGACGAACTTTTATCAATTAATGCCAATATTGGCATATATTGGCCCACACGAGTGCGATGTTTTTGATCGGAATGAAAAAGTTCAAAAAGCACCAAAACATGATTTTTGGACATATTGGAGTTCATTGGGTGCGTTCATGGCAAAAACTCACTTCGTAATTCGCGCGGCGAACTTTCGTCAATTAGTGCCAATATTGGCACACGAGGGTGTGATGTTTTTGACCAGAATCAAAAAGTTCAAAAAACGCCAAAACATAATTTTTGGACATATTGGAGTGTGCTGGGTGCGTTCGTGGCAAAAACTCACTTCGAGATTCGCGCGGCGAACTTTTGTCAATTAATGCCAATTTTGGCACACGAGGGTGTGATGTTTTTGACCGGAATGAAAAAGTTCAAAAAGCACCAAAACATGATTTTTGGATATATTGGAGTGTATTGGTTGCGTTCGTGGTAAAAACTCACTTCGTGAGAGGGTTTTATGCTCAAAAAAGTTCGGAAATTACTAGTGAATTTCCGGGCGTGACAACAAGTCAGATCCAGTGCCTAAATCCAAGCAGCAGCAAGCAACCAATCCAAAATCCAAATCCAAGAAGGCAGCATGAGAAGTAGCAGCCGCAGACATCAACCTACCTCACCCTCGGCTTGTCATAGTCGCACGCTGCGGATCTGCTCGCCGCGCGGTCCGGCTGCTCCCTGGTCACGCCATCAGCGCCAGCATCCGCCCATTGTCGATTTCCTCGCTGTCTTCAAGCTTGTTGCAACCGGCCGTTGTCTTCGTCCATCACTGCCGCTGGCCGTCTTCGCTAATCTCCTTCACCGCAAGCTCAGTGGCCTCTCCTTCTCTGTCGACCTAAGCTGAGGGCCGTGGCGGCATGCTGCTGGCTCCACCGCCGGTCGACCCAGAGCCACGGGGCAGGATGGGAGCGCGAGCGACGCCCAAGGCGACGCGTGGCCAGAGATCGGCGGTGGGCGGCGGAGCTTGGGCTCGCGGTTGCAGGGGAGGAGTACGGCAGTGCCGTGAGCAGCGAGCCTGCGTGCGGACGGCGCCGGAGGTGGCGAGCGGTGAGTGGGAAGCGCGCGCGCGGGCGGCAAGCTACGAGTGCGCGAGGCCCTTCTGCGCCGCCATTATCCTCCCCCAGTCGCCTCCGTCCCCTCCATCCCGTCAGCGCCGCCGTCCTCCTCCCCCAGTCACCGCCCTTCTCCCCCCATCGCCGCCGCTGTCCTCCCCCTATCAACGCCGCCGTCTTCCTCCCCGCATGCTTGCTGCCGCGCGCTCGCCTCCAGCACGGCGGCTCGGCAAAACCGCGACAGTGGCTGCGCCCATGGCGTGCAGTGGTTCGGTTCCGCAGGAGAAAAAAGAGAAGGGAGAAAAGAAAGGAAAAAGGGAGAAAAAATTACATGTCATCGTCCATGTGGCGTGCCACGTAGGCAAGACCACGGTCAAACGCGGGTTTGGACCGGGATGATACAATAAATCAAGTTTAGAGACCTTGATGTGCGCTTTGCAAGTTCGTGGACCTAAGTGAAACCTCCTGACAAGTTTAAGGACCGCTGGTGTATTTTACTCTAAAATAAAACATTTGCTCCCAAAGACACGAAAATATGAAACATTAGGCTTCTTACCACTCAAGAGCTCATATGAAGTTTTCTTTAGGATCTTGTGGAGGTACAAGCGGTTGATGGCATGACATGCGGTACTCACGGCCTCCGCCCAAAAGACATCCGAAGTCTTGTACTCATCAAGCATTGCCCTTGCGGCTTCAATGAGGGTTCGGTTCTTCCTCTCAACAATGCCGTTTTGGGGAGGATCATAGGGGGCGGAGAACTCGTGCTTGATTCCTTCTTCATCAAGAAATTCCTCCACTTGAGTGTTCTTGAATTCTCCTCCATTGTCGCTTCGCACCCTCTTGATAGTGAGATCATAGAGGTTTTGGGCTTGCTTTGCGAAGCGCTTAAAGACATCTTGAGTTTCGCTTTTGTCATGGAGAAAGTACACCCAAGTGAAGCGTGAAAAATCATCAACAATGACGAAACCATACTTGTTACCTCCAATGCTTATGTAGGCCACGGGCCCAAATAAATCCATATGAAGAAGCTCGAGTGGTCTTGTTGCAATCATGATGTTTTTTATAGGATGTGGACTCCCAACTTGCTTCCCGGCTTGGCAAGCACTACACACACGATCTTTCTCAAAAGAAACATTAGATAGACTAAGAATGTGTTCCCCTTTTAGAAGAGATGCCAAATTCCTCATTCCAACATGGGCTAGCCTACGGTGCCATAGCCAACCCATAGAGGATTTAGCAATCAAGCATTCCTCCGGATTCACTCTATCCACATCGAAATCAACGAGATAGAGATCACCCTTTAACACACCCTTGAATGTTATGGAAGAGTCATCTCGCCTAAAAACGGTCACATCCACATTGGTAAACAAGCAATTAAATCCTAACTTACATAATTGAGACACGGATAATAAATTGTAGCTTAATGAATTGACAAGGAGGACATTAGATAGAGATTGATTCTTGGAAATGGCAATCTTACCGAGACCCATTACCTTTCCTTTACCATCATCTCCAAAGACAATATTTTCATGACTTCCACCCTCCTCATCAAGACTTGTAAACAAACTCCTCTCTCCCATCATATGATTGGTGCAGCCACTGTAAGCCACCGAAGGAGTATGCCTACAAAAGAAATCAAGCTTGGGATTTAGGAACCCAAACTTGTCTAAGTTTGGGTCCCTTGATTTTAGTCACCAAAGCCTTTGGCACCCACACACAAGTGCGGTACTCATCATCGTAATTCCCATTAAAATAAGCAACCACTTTGCCCTCTGAATTTTTGGAAATTACATATGAATCATAGTAAAGACCCTCTGGCCGGAACTTCCTGGCATTATACCCGGAACTTCCGGTCAGCCCCTTCGGCCTATTAGAAGCCCGGAACTTCCTGACAAAATGTCCAGAACTTCCTGTCTTACAGGGCAGGAACTTCCGGTCATTTTGCCCAAAACTTCCGGGTGTCTGACCAGTGAGGGGACAAGTCACCTCACTTGCTTGTGGAGCTTTTCCTTCTCTCACAAACATCAAGCATTCTTTCCCATTTACCATCACACGCTTAGACACAGGACTTCCACCAGAAAACCCGAGCCCGTGTCCATCCTTGTTAGGATGAGCGGTGATGGTCTTGTAAAGGGCATCTTTTGAATGGTATGTCTTCATGCATCCATATTTCACCAATGTGCCCAACCTTTCATTCTCTTTCTTAAGAGCTTGCATAGCATCAACATTAGTAGCATAAGAGTTCAAATCAATATTGTAACACCTAGCACAACCATTGCTAGTAGATGGGTTGGAAGAATTAGAAATCACATTTGGTTGAGAAGTGCTATTCCAAAGAGTGTCAAATTGAACTTCAAGATCTTTATGACTTTTGTCTAAACTAGCAAATTTCTCTTGAAGAGTTTCATTGACATCCCTAAGGCTAGCTAGAGAACCATTAGCCAAATTAAGCTCATTAGCTAGTTGTTCATTTTTAACACATTCTTTAGCTAGGCTCTCCTCTAAGGCAAGGTTTCTTTTCTTCTCAAGAATAAGTAATTCTTCTTGCCTTTCGAGAGATTGTTCTTTACTATCCAAAGCTCTCATTAACTTAGCCAAATGTTGCATAGCAGGTTTGCTAAAGCTCTTAAGCACATCATCTAATTCATTATCACTTTCCTCATCACTAGAATCAACATCAAGAGAGGTGTGAGAGGGCTTTTGAGTCATCACCTTGCGGCCTTGGGCCATGAAACAAGAGTAGTGGTAGGAGTCGTCGTCGTCATCACTCAAGTTGTTGAAGAGACCCTCCTTGCTTGAAGAGGATGACTTGAAGGCGACGGTAGCAACACCACCTTCTCCTTCAACCTTGTCTTTTAGCTTGGGCTTGGGCTTGACCTCGAGATCTTCTTCATCTCCGGAGTACCACACCTCCGCCATGTGTGCCTCCGCCACATGAGCACGCTCCAGCTTCTTCTTGCCTCCCTTAGCCTTAGCTTCATTTGACTTGGAACAATCGGCAATGAAGCGGCCATATTCGCCACAATTGAAGCAAATCCTCTTTGATTGCCTCTTTCCCTTGTCATCATCCTTCCTACCTTTGCCATAGCCACTCTTGCAAAGAAAGTGCTTGAATCTCTTGACAATAAAAGCCATCTCTTCATCTTCACTTTCTTCACAACTTGACTCTTCTTCTTGTTTTGCCTTTAAAGCAACTTCTTGATTTTTGATCATGGCGACATTCTTCACCATTTGTCTCACTTCATGAGCTTCCTCTTCTTGCATCTCATGAGACACAATTCTTCCAAGAATGTCACTTGGGGTGAGTCTCTTGAAGTCTTTCCTTTCCCATATCATTGATATAAGAGTGGGATTTCTTGGACCAAATGCACGGAGAAGTCTCTTGACCACAAAGTGATTTGTCATGTCCTCACTCCCAAGTCCTTTAATCTTGTTGACAAGGATCATCATCCTATCATACATCTCTTGTGGTGTCTCCTTGTCATCCATCACAAATCTTCCAAGCCTTCCTTCCAATAATTCAATCTTGGCCTCACGAATGGCAGGTGATCCCTTATGAGCCAATTGCAAAGTATCACATATCTCCTTGGCCTCCTCAAGCCCATCAACCTTGTTGAACTCCTCTGGACTCAAGGCGGAGAGAATTGCATTGGAAGCTTGAGCATTGCGGTGGATGAGTTGCTCTTGCTCCGAAGTGAACTCCATGTCATCATGGGGTACATCAACACCTGTACAAACAACTTTCCAAATATTTGGATGCAAAGAGATTAGATGCAACTTCATCTTGTGCTTCCAAGCGACGTAATGTGTCCCATCAAATTGAGGAGCACGCCCGGAAGGCACGGAGACAAAGTTGTGAGGGGGAATGGTAAGTTTGCTGTAATCAAAAGGTATAGTAGCTCCCTTGGGTGATGGAGTTCCTTTACTGCTCGCTCCATCTTCATTTCCATTTTCCCCGTTCTTTCCCCCTAAGTCCGACATCGTGGATCACTCAAAGCGGTGAAGCTTGAATCAAGAGCACCTTGCTCTGATACCAATTGAACGCGCTGATGAAGCCTAGAGGGGGGGTGAATAGGCTGTCCCTGAAATCTTAAAAACAAATCGCAGCGGTAAAATTCAAACAAATCCAAAACTTCCTGGTAAGGAACTCCGGAACATCCGGCCTGCCAGGCCCGGAACTTCCGGTGTTCTAAGACAGGAACTTTCGGGTAACAGAACAGAGAGGAAATTCAAATTTCGAAACAGGAGACTAAGCCAATCTTCACAAGATGGTGCACATGTATTCTAAGCAGAGGAAATATCACAAAATCATCCACAGAAACATCCCAGAAAGAAACAAGAGCGATTTTTTCCTGAAGTTCGGATCTTGCGATCCTACTTTCCGTTGAGGAGCTCCAAAGAGCTGGGTCTCGATTAACCCGTTGCCTCACTTGTGCAAAACCCCAGAGGAAATCCACAGCCTTCAACCCCAAACACCCCTAGGCAAATTTCTAGAATTGAGTGACCACCAAGATCCAACTCAACCTACTTCTAGAAATCCACCACAAGTTTGGGTTGCTCTACCTGGAAAGCCTCTAGAATCTCAGCACAAGAACTTCACTAACTTACCTCGTTCCCTTTCGAAGGAGAGGAAATCCTTCACAAACTTACCCGGGACATCCACAATATGCACCGGATTCTCGCGGGTGACACCTAACCGTCTAGGAGATCATCTCCAAGAGTAATAAGCACCGAGATGATAGCCCACGAGATATTCCAAGTGCTCACACAAGTTCCTAGTCTTCACACCTCTCCAAATCTTCTTCTCTACCTCTCAATCTCTCTTTCTCACAAGAATTAGGCTCTAGATTGAGTGGAGAAGGCAAGAAACACTTGGGAGAGGCTAGCAACAGCTCTAGGTTTGAAAAGTGAAAGTGGAATGGCCAAAGAACGAGCTGGAAACGAGCTGTATATGTATAACGGCTAGGTGACGTCATCTAGCCGTTACTCACAATTTTGAACTGGAAACTAGACAGGAAGTTCCAGACCTGGAAGACAGGAACTTCCAGACTACACTTAGGAAAATCTTTTTCACAAGACCGGAACTTCCGGACCTAGAAGACAGGAAGTTCCGGACTTGCACTTTTTGGACAGATGGAGTATTTGCAAAAAAAAGACTCCTAGGGAAACTTGACACTTGGTTCACACTAAGAGCACTTGTCATATCTCAGAGCATCACCTGGAACCCCTCTTAATAGTATAGATTTTCCTAAAAACTCAATTTCAAAAGATAAACTATCCTATGCACTTCTCGATTTCCGGTCCGCTTTGATTTTGTACTTTTGGGGGGTCTCCAAGCATCCATCTTCCACACGTTTGGACTAATGCACCTGAAAGTCACTCAATGAACTCATTAGTCCCTTAACCACATTTGTCATTAATCACCAAAACCCACTAGGGGGATTAATGCACTTTCATCGGGAGGAGGGGAGTATTTACTCTTTCTCAAGTCATTTGTGACTGGCATGAAAATTTGATACCTATCAGAGGTGTTCTCTGTCGGATCTACATATGAACCGTCAAAGGTGAGGTATTATATCCCTGTGACAGGTTGTATTCCTAAACCTCATCTAGAACAGGATCTAATTTAACCGGTCAAAGATGATGTCATTAGTGACGAGTCACTTTGACCCGTCACAAATAGGTCGATCTAGCGTAGTGTGCCTTAACCGGCAAGGAAATCCTAATGACCAAGTTGTGTACAATTATTATTAACCAAGCTACAACCCACCTTAGGTCAACCGTGTGGGTATTTGGTACCCATAATCTCCACAATTATAAATACATTTTGAACGATTTTGGCACATATGATGGTAGGAGTTTTGTAGATCTGACTAACCTCACAATTCAACAAAAAAAATAAACAAGGGGTATGATACATGTGACATCCCAGAGAGCTTGGGTCGAGTGAGTTACAAAAGAAAGTGGAGGCTATGGGGTGGCATGACAGTAGGTAGGGCAGACTAGATCCACACCTCCCATCCCCCCCTCTCTTGTTGTGGCAGGGGAATTCCGTGAGAACAACTATCGTGGCAAATTTGAAGCAAAGACTTGGAATGCGAGTGAACCTTATTCTTCTAGTAGCTTTCTTTCTTAGCCTCCTAAGTTTAATTATGTTCTTCGGTGTTGAGGCTTAGAGTCGAATAACTCTTGTAATTGTTTGGCTCTGTAAAACCACTTGATGGATATAAAAACCTAATTGTTATTCATTATCTTAAAAAAAAGCTCGTATCCTCGGACATTATATGACCTCAAATTTCTCTTCAATTAGACCTCAACTCAATGATAGATTAGTTAATAGCTTCAAACATGATGGTCTTTTTGAAGCACACAAACCTAAATATATAGGATGAACAGCTATGCACCGCAGAATCTTATAAGATTTAAAACACATTAAGATTAGATTGATGGTAGCTTTTGATTGTTCACGAAAAATAACACGGGGATCTTGGGAGGAAAGCAAATCTTGGAAGAGAGAGAGAGATAGAGAGAGAGAGAGAGAGAGTAGGAGGAACGGTCGGAGGAGGGGAGAAATGAGATAATGTTTTGGATTCTCACATGAGAAATAACAATGTCCTATGATATTGTGGGCTCAATTGTTATGTTCCAAAATAACCTTCATCGACGAATGTACTACAATAAAAATGGAAAAGTGAGTGGCATCATCTGGGTCAGTCCTGGTCTCCACCATGAGGAAGCCACGAAGCGCTATGACTTCATTTGGGGTCTTGGGGGTCAAAGATGGCCTTCATCCTCCACGTGAACCTGTGTCCTCTAGGCTAGTGTTCGGGCGAGATGGCTCCTGCTCTCACTCCTGTTCCGCGCCGGCAGGGGAAAGACGTAGGCCGTCGAGCTGGGACGTCCCTCCAGTGCACGGGGCTGCACCCACAAGGAGCTCTTCCTCCAGGCTGCAGGAAAACAAGGGAAGGTACTATGGAGGTGGCTACTGTCATGCGGCAGGTTCACCAATCAAAAGGGAAAGAACAAGGTCCCCACGGCGCAGGCGATCTCCATCCCCGGAGCTACCGATGGCCCCTCGGGTGTCGCCGATGCTTTCTCTAGCTTTGCTAGCGTCAGTGACTGTGCCACAGCAGGCGTCACCCCTCGTTGTACATCCAGGCCCAAATCCGGCGTGCCCACTGCTACCTGATCCTCTTCCTGTCGCAGGTGTTGCCGTTGATTGCGCCAGCCGCCGCTGGCCCGATTTTAGATGAGATCGCCCTTCTCCCTTAGGTGTGGCGGGTGGAGCAGCCACTACAGAAGCCAGACCAGGAAATGCAGGGGAAGCTCGTGGCTTTCCTAAGTTAAGTTTTTGAGTAGGTCCAGCCCCCTCTGTTCCCAACTTCTCCAAGACAGGCGCCCAAAGGCAGGGTGCTCAAAAGGAGCCACACCAGGCTCTCACAGGGAGGGAGGAGAAGCGAGCGCTTGGCCAAGAAGTCGATGGAGAATTGTTGTTCCATAACAGTCTTGTGCCTAGACAACAGCTAGCCTCAATTACTCAGGTGTTTGCTTCCAGTGATGACAACAAATGAATGTGCACTCCTAAGTTGGAATGCTAGGGGTCTAAATTCAAATGCGTGTCAACATGTGGTCAAAATTTGGTGAGAGACATGAAGTGCTCTTGTGTGTGCTTGCAGGAAACAGAACTTGAATTTTTTGATCAAGACACAGTGAACAGGGTTCTAGGGCCTGTTTTTGTTGATAACTTATACTTCCTGCAGGTACTGAGAACAAGGGGGAGGCATTATACGGGCTGCCTCGGATAGAAAATATTTAATAAGCAGGGTCCAGGTGGGCACACATACAGTCTCGGCAACATTAACAGAATTGGAAGATGGCTCAGTATGGAGTATCACAGGTGTTTATGTCCCACAACTTAACAACGAAAAATGAGAATTCATGGAGGAGCTGAAACAAATAAAAAAGGAAATGAATCCAAATTGGATTATTGTTGGTGACTTCAACTTGATAGTGCAGGACACTGACTAAAACAACAACAACCTCAACAGGGGTCTAAGGGCATGTACAAAGGTAGAGACTAATATGAGCTCTCTATATTAATTAATATCACTAGAGATTATCCTTCTACAATAGTAGAGACAATAAGATTTCTAAACCATTAATGCACTAAATATTTTTTTATTATACTTCTTTCCTTTTCTATACCCTCATGCAACAAACTTTCTGTTAATAAATGCTAAGAGTCGACTCTGAGCCGTTGTCATGCGTAGCAACGATGTTTCTCATTCCTTCCTTCTCTTTCTTCCACGTCACCAAATTTACTTCTTGCATGACAACGAAGAGAGCCTGTTATTAAATACCATTGTACATGCCCTAATGCAGGGCATGGCTAGCTCGCACGTACGCGCGAGGAAGCTAACCCGCGCGCACGCGGGACTTCGCCGGCAACTACGTCACTAATCCTAACATTAGCATTAATCATGGTGATTAGTGAGAATGCTACAGTAATTTCCTAATAAAAAATAAAAAACAATTGATTTTGTAAATTTTCAAAATACGATTTGAAAGATTTTCAAAAATATAGATTTGAAAATTTTCAAATCCGAGTTAGAAGTTTTTGTATTTTGAGTTGAAAGTTTTCAAATTTGAGTTGAAAGTTTCAAATTTCACCTGAAAGTTTTCAAATTTAAGTTGAAAGTTTCAAATTTTAGCTGAAAGTTTTTAAAAGTTGAGATGAAAAGTTGAAAGTTTTCAAAATTTGACTTCAAAATTTTCAAATTTCGAGTTGAAAGTTTCCAAATTTTAAGTTGAAAGTTTTCAAATCTGAGTTGAAAGTTTCAAATTTCAGTTGAAAGTTTTTAAAAGTTGAGATGAAAAAAGGAAAAAAAAAAAGAAAACGTGGCTGCGCTTAAAAAGAAAAAAAGAAAATAAAGAAACACATGTACTCCATATGGGCTTTGGGCTTTTGGCAGGTTTTGGGCCTTTTGCAGCTTTTGGTGGCGTACGCGCCGGCGGCGCGTACGCGCCAATTAGCAAACTCGTCTAATGTAATCCTTCAGAGCTACCTTAAACTTTATCGAGGTGATAGAAATCAAGAAATGGTCGATGCTACACTTGGTTTAGTGAAACAGACTCACCGACTTTAACGAAGATAGACAGGGTGTTCTGTACTCAAAACTGGGAGGAGCGCTTCCCGAATTGCCTACTAGCTGCAATCTCCACCTTGGTGTCAAACCACCGCGCGCAGCTCTTCACTACCAATCCCGCGCGACCCAAAAGTAACTTCTTCACATTCGAACAATACTAGGCTCGTCTTGCAGGGTTCATCGAGACGGTGCAGTAGGCTACAGTTTTCTCAATAGATGCAATCAAGTGCCTGCATACTAAGCTAACAAGAAATGCAAAGGTGCTGAAAGGATGGAACAGGGGCAGGATCAGAGTAATAAAAACCAGAATAGAGATAGCTCGCGAGCTAATCTACAGGCTTGACTTAGCACAGGAATAAAGATGTCTCTCACAGGAGAAAATCGCTTTCAGGCAGTTCCTAAAACAAAAACTGCTGGACCACACTGCCTTGGACAAAGTCCGCTTATGTCAATGATCCAGATAAAGTTAGATTAGAGTACGGGATGCAAATACCTGGTTCTTCCAAATAAAAGCTAGTGCAATGAAAAGAAAAAAAAACTTCATTCAGCATCTTCTGACCGACGATGGCTTGGTTCATAAACAGGAGGACAAAGAAAAGGAACCACTCAACTTCTACCGACAGCATTTAGGTGAACATTGGGAGCACACCCCTACGATTAACTTCGGCTTCTTACAGGAACTAGTATAGGACCTTTCAGAACTCGATGAACCTTTCACAAAGGATGAAAACAAAAGAGCAGTCTTCCAATCTAGGTCAGACAATGCCCCAGGATCAGATGGCTTCACAGGCGCTTTCTTCAAAAAAAATACTAGGAGATCATATAAGGCGACCTGACATGAGCTATAAATCAGGCAACAAACCTCTCCTCACACAGCCCGTGGCTACTAAATTCTGCGTACATTGCCCTTTTGCCTAAGTGAGCGACTTCAGATCGATAAGCCTCATCCATGCCTTCAGAAATTTTTTTTCTTGAAACTCCTTGCAAACAAGTTGGCTCCAAAGCTGCAACATATGGTCTCCAAGAACCAAAGTGCCTTATTAAAGGGAAGGAACATACATGACACTTCTTTTTCATCAACAACATGGTTAAAGAGCTCCACTCCTCCAAAACTCCAGTGATCCTTCTCACTTGACATAGGAAAGGCCTTCGATTCTATCAGTTGGCCATACCTCCTCAACCACTTGAGATCACTTGGTTTTGGGCACAGGTGAATCGGCTAGGTAACCTCTATCCCAGTGAGTGCTTCCTCAAAGGTGCTTCTAAATGGCAGGGCAGGGAAGTGTTTCACGCATGGTCGGGGTCTCTGACAGGGTGACCCCCTTTACCCAATGTTGTTCATCCTGGCAATTTACCAATTGCAAAAGCTCTTACTCGCAGCTCAAGAAGCAGGCCTTCTTCAATCGCTCCATCGTCGAACTACTCGCCTCAACATAGCCCGGCCTATACGTATATGGCATAGTGGTGTTCACACATTCGGACTGACAGGAACTCCAAATAGTGCAGGCCATACTACAAAGCTTCGGGAGTGCTACAGGAATGGTCACCAATCTAACAAAGAGCGAAGTATATGCCATTAGGTGTGAAAACCACAACTTACAGGACATCCTGGCCCCATTCCCAGCTCAACAAAAATCCTTCCCCTGCACTTACCTTGGACTACCTCTGCACATAAGAGAACTTCAAAAATTGGATGTTCAACCTTAATTCATAGGCTTTCCGTAAGGCTCCCGACATGGAAAGGGAAGCTTCTAAACATGACAGGTCGCTCCGTTCTGGTAAATCAACCCTTTCGGCCCTACCAACATACCACCTCACAGTTTTCTCTCTCAAGAAGTGGGCGAAAAAAAAGATGGACAAAATTCATCCAGGGTTTCTCTAGACAGGTTCAGAATAGGCCCAATGTGGACATTGCCTTATCAGTTGTAAGAAGGTTTGCAGGCCAAAGAACCTAGGGGCCTTAGCATGATTGGACAGCGGATGATAAACCTTGGCAAGGCTACAACCTGCCTTGTGATGAAACTGACAAGCAGTTTGTCAGGGCATCAACGATAATAACCCTAGGGAATGGAGGCAAAGCCAAATTCTGGCATGACAGATGACTAGAGGGAAATCACCGAAGAAACTCTCACCATCACTTTACTAGCTAGCGACAAGGAAGAATAGGACAATGGCATAGGAACTACAGGGACACCACGGTTGAGACCACTGAGGAGAATGAACTCGACTACTCAAGTTAGAGAATTCATCCTTCTATGGAATCTCATCATATAGTTTCATCTAGAGGAAGGGACATGGGATAAATTAACTTGGAGGTGGACACCAAATGGGATTTACTCGGCTAGTTCAGCATAGTGCATTCAATTCACAGGAAGCTTACAAGATGACAGGTTCGGCTACATTTGGAAAGCAAAACTGAAAACAGGTGCAAATTTTTCAGCTGGCTAATGGTGCAAAAGAAAATCCTAACCTCGGACAAGCTTCAGTTTAGGGGCTGGGATAACAGCCCAATTTGCTCACTCTGTGGTATAGAGCCTGAAACAAGTGTGCTTCATGGAGTGCTTTTATGCGAGACATGTATGGAACAACATCTGGCTGAAGCTAGGCCTTCAGATTCCATCACTGTCTCCCTTTAATGGTGACATGCTTGAGTGGGGGAAAGCTTCTAGGAAGCAAATGATCAAAGAACAAAGGAGGTATTTCAACGGTTTAATCATCTACACAACATGGGGAATTTGGCTCCAAAGAAATGATCAAGTCTTTAATGATGCATATGGCTCAGTGCAACAAGTGGTGAATTCCATCATCACCATGTGCAAAGCCTACGATGAAGCGATCAGTTGTCTTTGCAACATTTGATGCTGTTAGTTGCCTTGCATTCTCTCAAAATACCCGTGCCCCTCCCCGCTCTTTTTGGTGGCATCTCTTTATGTCACCCTTACTTGCTGGAACCATGTATGTTGGAACTTTGTTTTCTCTCCTATAATTGAAATGGCAGAGCTCCTGCCCGTTCCCTCCAAAAAAAAAAGAAACCTTCATCAAAAGATCATATTTCTTGAGATAAAAACCCATACACGAAGAAGTCTCCTCCAATGATACACGAAGACAACAAATTTATATGCAGGCATAATAAATTATATATTTATAGGCAAAAGCCAAAACAATATTCTATTTCAATGATTTTAGATAATTTAAATCTATTGATTGTGAAATAAAGAACTAAGAAATCTAAAAGAATGGAAATAAAAAGAGCGGGGGGGGGGGATCACTTCGCTTGTTCTTTAGGGAATGCTTTTGTGGGTGTAAATGTGGTGTTGCGTGTATAGTTGTGTTTGTGCATCTCCCATGTACTCGAAAAAAAAAACACAATGTTCCAATTTGTTGTGTCAGCATGTAGGAGATCTCTGTGGAGGAGGATCCGTGGGAGAAAAATACGAAAGATACAGCTCACACTGCGACCCCTTCCATAAATGAATAATTCATGATGAATATAAATTTGACAATTTCACCATTTAATAGAGACCCTCTCCGACTCTCTATCCTGAATTATAGGCACTTTATGTTTTTTTACAGGAATCAAGAAAATGAATGAATTTAAACGGAATGGTTGGGATGATTGACATGAGGAGGTAGGAAAAAAAATAAATGAATGAGGGAGTATGCAGGGTTGAAAATTTCGGTAATTTCGATCCCCCTTAAGCAAATATCTTGCCCTAAATTTTTGGGATTTTTTTCAAATATTTATAAATTTGATCAAAATTTATTCAAATTTAGTCAAAAATATTAAAATCTTAAATAATTTCGTGAAAAAAAAAACAAAATTCTCAAAATTCCGTTGTTTATGAAAATTGCAAACTCCGGGAGTATGTAGAGAAGTTAGACAAAATTTAAACCCTATAGACTACTGACTGTAATTTACCAGAACTGTTCGTGTGTTTTGAACGTCTCGTATAAGACAGTGCGAAGTTTTATTGATAGAGCAAAGAGAAAAATTATAAGATTACCCTTAAAGATCGTAACTAGGAAAAAGAAAAAAAAAGTATACCACCACCCGCCAACACATAGAACCAGAACTGCTCGTGTGAACCAAACACGTACTTTATATAGTTTTAGCCTTAATTGGATGGTAGCATGGGCTTGATTGGCAGTTTGGCACGCACTCAGTCGCTGATCCTGCTACCATAACAGAAGAGAATTCTCAATATGCACTACAGGGCATAGACTTATCCCTTCAGCTCACACCTCACAGCCTACGTGTACTCTGTCCATACGATTTACCCCCAAACACAAGTGGATCACACCAGCCCATAGAGTTTGATGAGCATGATGGGTCGTCAACAGCACAAAAAACGGCCCACCTCTTTCCCCGAAAATCAACGTGCTGCAGCAGCTGTAACTCTTATCCTCTGGCCCCACCTTATCACCAATCCCTGTCCTAATCACTTCCCTGTCAACCTGGGGTAATTACTTACCCTGTCCCCACCAATACATGATGCATATGTCTTCTTCCGTCTCATGTAATGGATCAAACAGGATACTATTTTGATTTGGCACTTTAATTTTTTGATCTTAATAAGCTACCTTAATACTAGCAAGCGTTAAGGGAACAAATTAAGCAGAGCTATCCTAATCAGTACTAAATCGTATATATATTCATCTAATATCTAGCTAGATTCTGTGGCGTTTAGAACATTTGATATTGGATTATTATTAGTATAAAAAGAAGTGATTAAACCACTAACTTGAGAAGGATATGTTAGACTGTTAACAAATAATAACCTGTAATTAGTGCAGAGACTGCTTTCATTATTAAAAAAGAGGAA
Source organism: Oryza meridionalis (assembly GCA_000338895.3). Taxonomy (NCBI): domain Eukaryota; kingdom Viridiplantae; phylum Streptophyta; class Magnoliopsida; order Poales; family Poaceae; genus Oryza; species Oryza meridionalis. The sequence continues at coordinate 2,827,515 of CM002532.2, read as the reverse complement.
GAAAAAGGACAAGCAAAGCAAAGCGCCCTCAGGAAAAAATGATGATGCCTATTTAATCCCCCACACCTCCGCCTCTCCCCTCTCCTCTGTTTCACTTTCACACCTCTCTCTCTCTCCTCTCTCTTCTTTCTCTCTCCTCCATTTTCTCTCTCTAGTTCTTGGGATCTTTGAGGGGAAATTCTTGGACATGGACGACGACGGCGACTGGATCACAGCGAGGTACCTCCTCTCGTCGATCCTCGGGCGGAACCCGCTCGTCGTGGATTACGTGGACGAGGAGTCCTTCCCCGTCGAGGACCCTCCCCCGGTGGCCGGTGGCGCCCGTGGAGGGAGGCAAGCGGTGGTGTCGCAGCCGCCGGTGGTGCGCGCGACGGCGGGCGTGGCCGGGACGGTGTGCTCGGTGTGCACGGAGGAGATCGCGGTGGCGGACGCCGTGGTGCGTCTCCCCTGCGCGCACTGGTACCACGCCGGCTGCATCTCCCCGTGGCTCGGGATCCGGAGCACATGCCCCATGTGCCGCGCCGAGCTGCCGGCCAGCGACGACGCCGCCGAGGAAGGCGGTGGTGCCGGCCGGGAGAAGCCGCCGCGCGCGGCCCGCGCCGGGACCAGCGCCGGCGGCGGTGTCAGGCGTGACGCGTCGTATGAGCTCCTCGCCGGCGGCGGCGTCTTGTCTGGCTGAGTCGCTGAGCGTGTGGGCCCAAGGGATTACGCGTCGTTGTTTGGCCGCTCGCGTTTTCGTTTGTACAGAAGAAGAATTGATTAATGAGAAGGAAAAAAAAACATAAATTTTGATCCAAATTTAAACGTTGCTTTAGTTCAGTTACATAGCTAGTACTAATACTCCTAGTTAGCTTGACGTTGGGGTTGCGAAATCGCAACGAGAAAGAAAAGCGTTACTTGTGAGTGTGCGCGTTGAAATGTTATGCTACGATCGAAAGAAGCGTGCGTCGCCTGGTGATCAAGTGGGAACCAGATTCCTTCCTAACTATCAATCATTTATTGGTTATTATATCTATAATATAAAGATTGGTTTTCAAATATTCTTGGTTATTCTTCATAGCAGACTATACTAATTAACTGTGCATTTCGTAAAAGCTTTTTCGTACTGGGGTGCATTTTACACATTTTATTCAGTGTTGTTAAAATTTTGCAGACAATAATAATAAAAGATAAAGAAAAAAAATTGGAGTTGAGTAGGTGAGTATATGGGCTTCAATATGTTTAATTCGGCTACTGGGTCCACATTAATTAGAGAAAGAAACGATTGAATTTGAAATATTAGTACAAGAAAATTAAATTAACCGGTGTATATATGCCAGTTTAGGACTACTTTAGTAGTCTACAAAGCTTAAGAACTACTCGCCTCACTGGTTGCTTTGAACACAATTAATTGATCGATGTTCTGTTTTGTTTCATTATTTGCAGGTTAATTGACCAGTTATATTCAGATGGCAAGTGCACAACTTTCACTTTGTTGAGGCCCTGAGGAATTAGTGGTGATTAAATTAATTAATATCCACCCAACGACCCGGTTGCTTGTTCCGCGTTTGGTTCATATAGAGGCGAGCTGGTTGGTGCGTAGTAGTAGTACACCGGCCATATATAGGTGTTGATAATTCCAAATCGTATTGATCTGGTCTCGGTTTCGTGTATTACATTAATAATATATTTAGGGCTGTCTATCGCTCACACATGACACCGACACACACAATCATCTTGCTTTCGTCGTCCTATGAATTGTTCGGAAACCTCCGACTCGAACACTGCGGTGCTTAATTAATTAAACCGCGTTTTATCCTGGCTTAATTTTTTTTATATATAAAACTGGAAGATGATTGTACACTAATGTGCACACTGGGATATAGAGGAATAGAGATACGACAGAGTATGGGTGTAAAATGTGCACTCAAATATGAAAGAAAAAAGAAAAAAAAAGAGATGTACAATACGATAGCCTGCATATAACAGCGGATAAAAACTAAGGACTTGTTTAGTTCCTAATTTTTTTTTCCTAAAAATCACATCGAATCTTTATATATGTATATAGCATTAAATATAGATAAAATAAAAAACTAATTACACAGTTTGTATGGAAATCACGAGACGAATCTTTTAAGTCTAATTAGTCTATAAGTACTAAGGTAGCTAACATGTGTTAATGATGGATTAATTAGGCTTAATAAATTCGTCTTGCGGTTTCCAGGTGAGTTATGAAATTAGCTTTTTCATTTGTATCTGAAAACCCCTTCCAATATCCGGTCAAACGTTCGATGTGACACCTAAATATTTTCATTTCGCGAACTAAAAGGAGCCTAACTTGAACTGTATAGTATCCCCAGTCACTAATACCTCCTAGATTCCTTTTTCTGTGTATTTAGAGGTATTTTTGGCTCCTAGTAAAAAGGGTTAATTCGATCCATATATGGTATTGAAAATATAGCTATTTAAATAAATATCATTACAATTCGTGTATTCGTAGATATGCCATTGAAATTTTACAAAATTAGAAATGTGCCACTGCTATCTGTTTTTCATTTTCTTCCTCATCAGCACGTGGGATCCACCTGTCATATTCATCTTCTTCCTCCATCCTCTCCTCTTTTTCCCCATCTCTCTCCACCACCACAACTCGCCCTGTTCGGTGGCAGCGGTGGGCACGACCGGCGAATCTGGCGGTGGCAGCGTCGGGCGCGACTAGCGAATCAGACGATGGTGGCGTCAAAGCATGACCGGCAGCGGTGCCTCTCTTCTTCCCCATCGCTGCAAGACCTCGGCTCCCGCTTTGGCCTCTGAACCGTCTCTAGATTCTTCTCTCCTCCTCCACCTCACGCTTGCCCCTAATGACGCCGACGCTTCCCATCGACCTCCTGGTGCTTGCTCGTGTCATCATATTCTTGTTGCCACCTCCGGGTCGGTGAGCACCTCATGTCGGCCGCTCTCCCTTGCAGCAGTGCTCTCCCCGCTCTCCTCATCGTCAGGCCTCTCCGACCGCCTCCTCACCGCCCGCCGCGAGCTCCACAAGCGGTAGGAGCACCTCGCCACCATCTTGAAGTCCTCGCCGCCGCCGCTGTCGGGTCTGCTTGCGCCGTGCCGTGCCAGATCCGCTGCCAACGGTTCTGCTCGGCCCGTGTCGTGCCAGATCCGCCATGCCACCGCCGTTGCCACCGGCACTTGCTCCACTGCCGATGCCGTTGAAGCTCGCGGCGGCCATGGATGGATGGATGACGACGACGAAGATTGAATATAGGAAAAGAGAAGAAGACAATGGAGAAGGAAAGAGATGGATGGAAAATATGATAGCAATAGCACGGTTCCAATTTTGTAAAATTTCAGTGGCACATCTATGAATACACGAATTGCAATGACATTTATCTAAATAGCCATATTTCCAATGACATGGATCGAATTAACCCTAGTATAAAAATAACGTGTGGTGGCTATTTTTTTTAAAAAAACTTCTCGTGTTTGTACGAATATCACGTGTCCTCGAACCGAGTAACGTCCTGTTGCGTTTTCTCTGAAACATCGTTTTTCATATAAATATAACACGAAAAAGAAAAAAAAATATGCTTCTAAAGTAAACATAAAAAACCACATGAATTTTTCCAAAAAATATACTTAAGAGTGCATGCACAAACAATATACTCTTCCTTAGTCTCGGTCTCAAATACGTTGATTGTTAGAGTTTAAAATTTATCTTAAATAAATTAATTTTATCTGTTTTCACCTCAAGTCTGTCCTTAATTAAGGAGATTTATCTCTTTAGTGAGGCAAAGGAACTTTATTTTTTAAAAGAACACTATAAACGCAAGTGCTCACAACACGCACACACTTACTCCTGTAAAAGCGTACACATGCACCCTATTTTTATGAGTACTTTTGAAGGATTGGACCAATAAATCTTGAGATTGACAAAGTCATCATGGACAGCTCTCTATCAACAGGTATATCGTCTACCGGTAAAAGAATATGTCCAATTACGGACCCAACATAAAAATATTATAGGAATGGTAAACTTGTAAGACACACGAATACCTATACGCAATATACTGTTATCGTGGCATGTTGTTCGTAAAAATACTGACATGGAAAAACACGAATGTATAATTATACGTAGAAAGGACAGTGCACACACACACTTCCAAATATCCAATTATAAAGTAAAATCATATAAATGACTTATTTCTAGCTAGGAGAACTAGATCGAAGTGTGGTACTGTTGGAATATATATATATTCCTTTAAAAAGACTTCGATGGTGACGGTGAATCTATCACCTCACCTACTTTAATTGTAGTTTTTACATATTAACCCTTGAACTTTTTATTATATACAAAGTAGATCTAAATGGATTGTCTTATATAAAATTAAATTGAGGTGAGTATTCCTCGTAGTAAAAGGGTGGGCAACATATTGATTAAAAATATGCTTTTATTTGTTTTAGGCAATATTATGATATATTTTTTATTTTATTTGTAGCAACACGTACGGGAATTTAGCTAGAGCTAGTGGATCATTATATGTGAAGCTTGAAGGCCACTGGACCAATGTTCCAATCTTCCAAATATATTTTTCAAACATTTGCTGCTATAAATCAGTAATGATACTTTTGCTCAAATCCAGAACAAAAACCCAGCGGATGTAGTCAATAGCATTTAATTAGTATATTAGCTTGTACAAATTAGAGTAAATTACATCTTGAACCACGCTTTCTTGCCAATGTTGCAATTTGGACTAGGGGTGAATAAACTTGCTCACTTTGTTCGGGGTCACCGCTCGCTAGATTCGGTGATACAAGAAGAGACACAAAGAGAGGACCTCGGAGGGAGAGAACATTCGAGAAGAGGGAGCTGGTCAGCAGGAGGTACAAGAACTAGCCTAAATTGAATCAACTGGTAAAGATAGATGGTTTAAAGTGAAAATGTTTGTTTTTCTCCGGTCCAAGTTGCAACAATGATAAAAAAGAAAGTGGTATAAGATGTAATTTACTCGATCTACAAATTATATAGACTAGTAGTGTAACCATAAGGTTCAGAAATCAGAACAAAAGAAAAACGAAAGAAATTGATCGTTGTGGCTTAACGTCAGAGACTAGCTAGTCAGGTCAAAGGCGGCAATGCACTAACTACTCTCACTGTCCCAAATTAAATAAGTTAATCTAGTACGAGATATGACATATTCTAATGTATCAATGTCCAAATTTGTAGTACTAAGATGTGCGCATGATAGAGAGATATATGCCTACGTCGTATACACATAAAGAGAGATGCATGCCTACGTCGTATACTCGCAAACAGGTAGTGAAATGACAGTTTTACAACTGAGCTCGCTTTCTCTTTTTCTGGAAATACACAAAAGAATTGTGCACCTTTGTATTATTAAGGGGAATAACATTTACAAGTGTAACCAAGCAAAAAGCAAACAAGAATTGGGGTTGGGAGATGGAAACGAAAAATAGATGATCTTAAGCCTATTCCCGTGCTAACAATGTGACGGCCTAGCACCCTACGTAGGAAGTGCAGGAGACGAAGGACGGGAAGCCATCAAAGGGTTGATTCTTGCGCCATGGTGTTAACAACCAAATTTGGTAATATCGGAACCGGGAAAGAAGATTAGATCAAAGTGAAGTCGAAGGCGGAGATCGGATCCGAAAACAGAGCAGGAATCGGCTGGAGTCCAGATCTGCTACGATTAAGATCGACTGGGTCTGAGTCGAACTAGGTAAGCCGATGCAGCCGATTCCAACAATACAACTTGATGTATGACATCGGGTTGAATTGAGGCGATTCAAGATTATTGCCGCACATGGATAGAGTCCTGAGAAGGCAATTGTATCTATTAATTAGGATATTTTATGTGATTTCCTTACAGATATGCTTGGGTAAAAGTCTGCCGCAAAGACTTATGGTATCTTAGAGTTTGTTAGAGATGATAGTCGTGTCCGTTATGGACATATATTGTAATTCTCGGGTATAAATAGACCCGAGCCCTATGTAACTTTTAATACATATGTTCAATACAATTTCGGCGCATCGCCACCCTTTTGCTTTAGTTTTATTTCGACGAGTTCTTCCTTTCGGGTTGAGCTGCATCGGTTTTGATCTTCAACAAGAGGTAAAACTTGTTATGACGGCTTGTATTCTCGAGATTAGTGCTTCCATCTTCATGATACTCTAATCTTGTTTATGTAATTCGTCGAGTTATCATATATCTTATATAATCTCTAGCAATATCATCATCTAACCTACCATCGGCTAACACCTATTGATAGAGGGCAGCCAATTAGGTTAAATATTGATGTTGATTTAAATTATATAAGATGTCTACCACTCTATGAAACTTCCAGCGGTTTGATTGTATAGATATTGTTCTTCTTTTCATACTTAATGCTGCATCAGTTAAGTTTGATCTATTAAGTCGTGCTTAGAATTTCAATCTCTAGCCTACCTTCTGGTTGCCGATTAGGGTAGTATCGGAGTTTCAGCCGATCTTATCTGATTTAACCATATTTGATCTATATGCTTCAGTGACATGTTAAATCTGCCCTTTATGTCAAGATCTTATTGCATTTAAGTATATTAAGCTTTTGTTTGGTATATTATACTTGTTTTGATATCTTTATATAGAGTAGTATCGGAGTATTAGCCGATACATGCTAGATCTATCTGATCGGCTATGCTATAAACACATATAATCCTATTATTAATATATATTTCGATCTAAGTGATTTATATTGTCTCGGCATGGTGACCGATCTATCCTAATCACTTGATTTAAGTATATATTAATATAAGAACTATATATCGTTAATATCTACAGCCGACCGAATAGATTTAGTTCCTTATTGTCTATTTATAACCGCCGATCGATTCACATATGACATCGGCTCAAAGATAAATGATATGTCATCGGCACCTAGCCGATCGGCTATCATTTATAGATTTAACCGCGGTCTCTTTGTTTCTATTTCTTGTTGATTGCAGGATCAAATCAACTGTCACGCTAACACAACCGAAGGCGAGCTTTGGACCTGCACTGGAGTTAAGCAGATCTCCCAGGCCTCGTGCTTTCTGTCAACACGCTTTTGGCACGCCCAGTGGGACCTTTAAGAAGTCAGCCAACAATTCTTCCTCATGGCCGAGAAACCACCACCACCACCATCCCCTGCTAGCCCAGGCTCTGTTAAGGAAAAGATGCAGAAAGTTAGGATTGACTGACGTCAATGAAGGAAACGTCATGCCGATCGATCCAGAAAAATTCACACCTGAGCAGAAGAAAGAGTTTGAAGCAATGTTGCAGCAAGCACGGGATCAGTTCTTGAACTCATTCATGCAGACTTGCAAGGGGACACTTGTTCAGAAGTACAAAATAAAAGTGGTTGCTGATGATCCTGGGACCAGTTCTTCTAAGGATGGAGATTGGAAACAAGCTCCAGACGGCTCGGCTCAACTGAGTGACAAAGGTGCTACCGACGGTTCTCTAGGAAATCAGGGCGACAATTCTCAGGGAGTCCATGGAGTGCAAGGTGACGGGGTGCATGGAGTTCAAGGTGATGGTGCTTAGGGGTTGCAGGGAGGAAATCTTAATCAGAATAGTGATGCAGCACAAGATTTTTTCAATAATTTCCAAGACCGGGTTGACTACGCTGTGCATCATGCTTTGATCAATCAGTCTGGGGTGTTAGTCAACACCTTATCAAACATGATGAAGTCAATAGCCGATGGTTCAATAGCTGAGCATCAGGCTGCAGGCCCGATTTATTTGCAAGGAGGTGTCTTTCCAAATTATCGGTCTTTGATCACCGATGTTCAGCCATCTATTCAGGCGGTTCCCTCCATTGCACCAACAGCTCAGCCAACGGCGCCGGCATCAACTCCCCTACCTGCTCCATCAGCAATGGCGTCAGGCCAGCCGGTGAATCCTTGGTTGTTAATGAGAGAGCATCCACAGCATAGTGGGCAGGTTGTGAATCGGCTGACCCAAGATCAGGTTGCTGCCACGTTTCTGCCACCTCAACCTGTTGTTGATCCAACACAGCAGGAGCCGATTCAACAGACACCCCAATTCAACAGGTTGTACAACCAATCCAGCAACAGGTCGTGCGGCCAATTCAGCAAACACCACCAAGGCAGCAGCTTCTGCAGCCGATCCAGCAGACGCCGTTAAGACAGCAAATCGTTCAGCCGATTCAGCACCAAGTTTCAATAAGCGCATCGGCTAGGTTTGCAACGCCTGGTGGTCAGCCTGTACAACAATTTTTGAATCAAGTTGTCCCAGAACACTTGGTTCACCACGTACAGCCGGATGGCACAGTAATGCCTCAAGTTGTTCCTGAACACTTAGTACGTAATATCCAGCCGAACCTTTATAATTACCAAAGGGGCAACTTGAATTATCAATATCAGCTTCCTTCCCCGCAAGCCCAATATCAGCCAGGGGGACTGGCTCAACCTCAGTTTGCGTCTCAATATGGTTAGTTCGAGCCCATGCAACAACAGTCACAGGGAGCAGCTCAGCAACGACCGTTGGCCGATGTGATTGCTGACGTAATGAGGGAACAGTTTGGGCTTAAACCAAAAGAGACTGGAAGCTTGTATCGGCAGCCTTACCCTGAGTAGTTTGAGAGAGTTCCTCTTCCCAATCGGTTCAAAGTTCCAGATTTCTCCAAATTTTCGGGACAAGATGGTGTGTCAACTAATGAGCACATTAGCCGATTCTTAGCTGAGTGTGGTGAAGCATCGGCTGTAGATGCTTTGAAGGTTAGATTGTTCCGGTTATCTTTGTCTGGATCGGCTTTTACTTGGTTTTCTTCTTTGCCGTATGGGTCGATCAATAGTTGGGCCGATTTGGAGAAGCAATTCCACAGCTATTTCTACAATGGGGTTCATGAGATGAAATTATCTGACTTGACGGCAATTAAGCAGCGGCATGATGAACCTGTGCACGAGTATATTCAGAGATTCAGGGAGATGAGGAACAAATGCTTCAGCTTGAGTTTAACTGATGCCCAGTTAACCGATCTGGCCTTTCAGGGTATGATTGCTCCGATCAGGGAGAAATTCTCGTCTGAAGACTTTGATAGCTTGTCACATCTGATATAAAAGGTAATCTTGCATGAGAATAGGTCTGCGGAAGTTAGGAAAAGCTCTAAGAAGGTTAATCATGTTTGTCCGTACATGTATGGATCGGATGATGATGAGGACGATTCTGAAATAGCTGCAGCCGAATGGGTGAGGAGTAAAAAGGTCATACCATGCCAATGGGTAAAAAGTTCTGGAAAAGAAGAGAAGTATGATTTCAATATTACTAAAGCTGACAAGATCTTTGATCTGCTACTCCGAGAGAAGCAAATTCAACTTCCTGTTGGTCATACAATCCCATCGGCTGAGGAATTAGGCAAAAAGAGGTATTGCAAATGGCATAATTCTGGGTCCCATTCTACTAACGATTGCAAGGTTTTTAGACAGCAGATTCAGGTGGCCATTGAGGGAGGCAAGATTAGGTTTGATGATTCCAAAAAGCCGATGAAGGTCGATGGTAACCCTTTTCCTATTAATATGGTGCATACAGCTGGCCAAACAGCCGATAGGGTCCGTGCAAGGGGTTTTCGGATGAATTCGGTTAAGATTATCAACAAATATCAGAGGAAGTATGACAAGCAGCAGGAGAAGCATCATGAAGAGTACGATGATGGTTTTGATCCTCATTGGGGTTGTGAGTTCTTTAGATTCTGCTGGAATGAAGGTATGAGGTTGCCATCTATTGGAAACTGCCCTGGGTGCAGTGATACCGTCGAGAGCTCAAGCCGATCATATTATAAGGGCAATCGGCTAAGGCAGACAAGGGTTTCTATTCATCAAAGATTGGGTCCAGTGAATCAAGATTATGGCCAAGAGGACAATATAATCAGGAAGAATCAATGGTGTCCTTCTGGTATTTTCACGAAGAATCAGAAGAGAAGGGTTCAAAGATTGAGGAATAGGGAGCGCATTCAGGAGGTCGAACAAGAAATTAATCATCGGCTGAAGAAAGCAAAGCCGAGGCAGGAGTGGCGTGTTAAGAATCAGGTTCCCATAACCGATGATGTTGCAACCGATGAGGCAAAGAGGTTGGCAAAAGGGAAGAGTGTTGTGACGGCACCGGTTAACATGGTCTTTACCTTGCCAGCCGAATTCGGGATCGGTCAAGCCGATGTCGACGAGGTGGAAGAGGAATCAACTAAGTTGGTTCTATCACCTGAACAGGCAGTGTTTGAGAAACCTGAGGGGATAGAGAATCGGCATCTTAAACCATTGTATATAAACGGCTATGTCAATGGGAAGCCGATGTCTAAGATGATGGTTGATGGTGGGGCCGCGGTAAATTTGATGCCTTTTGCTACGTTCATGAAGTTGGGTAGAAATGCCGAGGATCTCATCAAGATAAATATGGTGCTCAAAGACTTTGGTGGTAATCCATCGGGAACCAAAGGTGTTCTAAATGTGGAGCTGACAGTCGGCAGTAAGACTACTCCTACCACGTTTTTTGTCATCGATGGGAAGGGTTCTTACAGCTTGTTGCTTGGAAGGGATTGGATTCACGCCAATTGTTGCATTCCTTCAACTATGCATCAATGTTTGATTCAATGGCAAGGCGACAAGATAGAGAACGTGCTAGCCGACAGGTCAGTTAATGTTGCCAGTGCCGATTTAGCTCTTTGGGAGATGGATGGCCTTGATTGTTTGTCTGGAAAAGTTTGAGATGGAGATTTTCTAAAAGTGTCCGATTCTGATATACAGCCAATTGAAGATGGAGAACCCAAGCTATTATTTTGAGGGCATCGTGGAGGGTTCAAATGTCTACACTAAGGACACGGTAGATGATCTCGATGACAAGCAAGGTCAAGGTTTCATGTCGGCTGATGATTTGGAAGAAATAGATATAGGTCCAGGCGATCGGCCAAGGCCGACATTTATTAGTAAGAACTTATCTCCAGAATTTAAAACAAAGCTGATAGAGCTCTTGAAAGAGTTTAGAGATTGCTTCGCTTGGGAGTATTACGAGATGCCAGGACTCAGCCGATTGATTGTAGAACATCGGCTCCCTATCAAACCAGGGGTTAGGCCACACCAGCAACCTCCGAGGAGATGTAAAGCCGATATGCTTGAACCTGTCGAAGCTGAAATTAAACGATTGTATGATGCTGGTTTTATTCGTCTTTGCCGATACGCTGAATGGGTTTCTAGTATAGTTCCAGTTATTAAGAAGAATGGCAAGGTCAGGGTGTGCATTGATTTCCAAGATCTGAATAAAACCACACCGAAGGATGAATACCCAATGCCAGTAGCCGATCAGTTGGTTGATGCTGCGTCGGGGAACAAAATTTTGAGTTTTATGGATGGAAACGCGGGATATAATCAAATCTTTATGGCTAAAGAAGATATCCATAAGACAGCTTTTAGATGCCCTGGTGCAATCGGCTTATTTGAATGGATTGTCAGGACTTTCGGCTTGAAGAGTGCTGGAGCTATATATCAAAGAGCCATGAATTATATATATCATGATCTAATCGGCTGGTTGGTTGAAGTCTACATTGATGATGTGGTTGTTAAGTCTAAAGAAATAGAGGACCATATAGCCGATTTGAGGAAGGTTTTCGAGAGAACCAGAAAATATGGCCTAAAGATGGTTCCGACAAAATGTGCTTTTGGTGTATCGGCTGGCCAGTTTTTGGGATTTCTTGTTCATGAGAGGGGGATTGAGGTGACTCAAAGGAGTGTTAATGCGATCAAGAAGATTCAGCCCCCAGAAAACAAGACCAAATTGCAGGAGATGATCGGCAAGATTAATTTTGTTCGAAGGTTTATTTCTAATTTATCTGGAAAGTTAGAACCTTTTACACCATTGTTAAGATTGAAGGCCGATCAGCAATTTACTTGGGGGGCAGAACAAGAAAAAGCTTTAGATAATATCAAAGAATATCTTAGCTCTCCTCCTGTTTTGATTCCTCCACAGAAAGGGGTGCCTTTTAGATTGTATCTGTCGGCCGGTGAGAAGTCAATCGGCTCAGTCTTGATTCAGGAGTTGGATGGAAAAGAACGAGTTGTATTTTATCTCAGTCGTCTGCTATTGGATGCTGAAACTAGATACTCCCCTGTGGAGAAGTTATGCTTGTGTCTGTATTTTTCGTATACAAGGTTGAGGCATTATCTACTGTCCAACGAGTGTACTGTTATATGCAAGGCCGACGTTGTCAAATACATGCTATCGGCTCCAATATTGAAAGGAAGGGTTGGAAGTGGATATTTTCCTTAACCGAGTTTGATCTTCGGTATGAGATGCCGAAGGCGATTAAGGGACAAGCTATAGCCGATTTTATTGTGGAACATCGTGATGATTCAATCGGCTCGGTTGAAATAGTGCCATGGACTTTATTCTTTGATGGATCGGTGTGTACTCATGGTTGTGATATCGGCCTAGTTATAATTTCCCCTAGGGGGGCATGTTTCGAGTTTGCTTATACTATTAAACCGTATGCGACTAATAATCAAGCTGAATATGAGGTAGTGCTCAAAGGGTTGCAATTACTCAAGGAAGTTGAAGCCGATGCTATTGAAATCATGGGGGATTCTTTGCTGGTAATCAGTCAATTGGCAGGAGAATATGAATGTACGAATGATACGTTAATGGTTTATAATAAGAAGTGCCAAGAATTGATGAAGGAATTTCGGCTGGTTACTTTGAAGCATGTGTCTCGAGAACAAAATATTGAAGCTAATGATTTAGCCCAAGAGGCATCGGGGCATTAGCCGATGATCAAAGATGTTAAGGTTGAAATTGCAGCAATGACAGCCGATGATTGGAGGTATGATGTGCATCAATATTTGCATAATCCGTCTTAATCGGCTTCTAGGAAATTAAGATATAAGGCATTAAAGTATACATTGTTGGATGATGAGCTTTATTATCGGACGATTGATGGAGTGTTACTTAAGTGTTTAAGTGCTGATCAGGCTAAAGTTGCAATCGGCGAAGTTCATGAAGGAATTTGTGGCACTCATCAATCCCGCTTATAAGATGAAGTGGTTACTTCGGCGTGCAGGGTATTTTTGGCCGACAATGCTGGAGGATTGTTTCAGATATTATAAGGGGTGTTAAGATTGTCAGAAGTTTGGGGCAATTCAGCGAGCGCCGGCGTTGGCTATGAATCCTATTATTAAGCCATGGCCATTCAGAGGTTGGGGAATTGATGTGATCGGTATGATAAACCCACTATCAAGTAAATGACATAAGTTTATATTGGTGGCAACTGATTATTTCACCAAGTGGGTGAAGGCAATTCCTTTGAAGAAAGTTGATTCTGGAGATGCAATTCAATTTGTTCAAGAACATATAATCTACCGATTTGGTATTCCTCAAACTATTACGACTGATCAGGGTTCAATCTTTGTGTCCGATGAGTTTGTTTAGTTTGCCGATAGCATGGGTATCAAATTGTTGAATTCTTCACCTTATTATGCACAGGCTAATGGGCAAGCCGAGGCCTCTAATAAGAGTTTGATCAAATTGATTAAGCGGAAAATTTCTGATTATCCTCAACAATGGCATACTCGATTGGCTGAAGCATTGTGGTCTTATAGGATGGCTTGTCATGGATCGATCCAAGTCCTTCCTTACAAACTTGTTTATGGGCATGAGGCTGTTTTGCCGTGGGAGGTTAGAATCGGCTCTCGGAGAACGGAATTACAAAATGATTTAACACCCGATGAGTATGACAACCTTATGGCCGATGAGAGGGAGGATCTGGTTCAGTCACGATTGCGAGCCCTTGCAAAAGTTACCAAGGACAAGGAGCGTATTGCTCGCCATTACAATAAGAAAGTGGTACCCAAGGATTTTTCGGAGGGGGAACTTGTATGGAAGTTGATTCTGCCGATTGGAACTCGGGATAGCAAATTCGGCAAATGGTCGCCGAATTGGGAAGGACCGTTTCAAATTTATAAGGTTGTGTCTAAAGGAGCTTATATGTTGCAAGGACTCGATGGAGAAGTTTATGGCAGAGCATTAAATGGCAAATATTTGAAGAAATATTACCCAAGTGTTTGGGTTAATGCATGATCGGCTCGTGTTGCCGATGCATGATAGCCGATGTGTTTGCATCGCCTTGAGATGGCCGATATTGCTATATCGCCCTTAGTTGTTTTTGTAATCGGTTGTGATTTGCCGATGTACAGTGGCCGATATTGTTATGTCGCCCTTAGTCGTTTTTTCCAATTGTAATCGGTTGTGGTTTGCCGATATGCAATGGCCGATATTGTTATATCGCCCTTAGTTGTTTTTATAATTTTATCAATGATGTTGACATTATAAAATTAGGGGGGCACATATGTATTAAAATAAGAGTGAAAATTTCTGAGCAAATTTAGAAGTTATGTTAATCGGCACAAAGGATTGCTAAAACAACAGAGTAAAACAACAAAGCATTAAGGTATCTTAGCCGATTAAAAAAATTTCTATGTCTTATTACACAATAGTCATTGAAACAAGTATTGCTGGATAGCCGAAATAGCCCTTTGCCTAATTTGTTCAACTTCTTCAATAGCTTGGGCATCTTGAGCATCAGTTCCAGGAATGATTTTTAAAGACTTGGTCAGATCAACAACATTCTTGATAGCCGATTTAAGTCTTGCTTTTTGCTCTTCGATGGACCGCGGGAGATCGGCTAGTTTCTTGTGCTCCAGATCTAACTCGGCATTGCATTCTTGAAGTTGTGCCAGAATCTCAATCTTGCGAGCCTCGAGCCGATCAATGTTGGATTTGATCGGACCTTCAGATAGCTGATCAAGTTTGGTCTTCTCTTCATGCACAAGCTGTCGATTAGCTTGAATTGTGGCCTCAATCTCTTTGCGCTCACGGCGTTCGGCTAGTCTTAGCTTGGCTTTTTCCAACTTGAACTGATGTTGCTCGAGATAAGCGGCTAGAGTTAGGACATCAGCCAAATCTTCGGGAATCAGAGCTTGAACTTCATGCAGCCATGTCCTAATTGATCCACAGTCAACTACCAGACTATCTAAAGAAGAGGCTTCTAGCCGATGAGAGATATCTTCAAGTGTTCTTCTCACATCGTCAGATAGGGGAGCTAGAGCTTTGCTTGAAGTGTCTTCTTCTGCCTCATCAAGATAATCTCTGATGTCAAAAGAGAAGAGATCGGCTAGAACCTGCAGAGACAATTTTGGGAAGATTAAGAGCTGGGTAAAATGTAGCCGATCTAATTGTTGAGACATAGGAAAACTTACTGGGATAGCAGGAGCATCTGGTTGTTCTTCTTCCTCGATGTGATGACTCCCCACAGCCGATGGAGTCTGGTCACTTGACGATTGCTGTACAGGAGGAGAAGGAGGAGGAGGCTACAGAATAGACAAGTGTTATATAGAGCCAGTTGAGATTGATTAAGTAAAAGAATTAAAGACATCTTACTGGTGGAACCGACTTGACAATTGTTGCTGCTGGTTTTTTCTTCACAGCAGTTTTCTTCTTCTGCAACCACAAAGTCTATGAGTAATTAGCCGAAGAGGGAGGTAATTTCAGAAGAAGTCAAAGAGAGATACTTACTCTTGTAAAATGAACGGGGGCAGAAGGAGTTGGAGGCATTTTCTTGGGTGAAGCCGATGGTGTTCTTTCTGTGTCACTCATTTCGGCTACAGCCTGGTCAACATCTTCACCAATTTCCTCTTCATCTAGAGCTTGTTCAATAGATGGATCCAAGGTGGGCAGATCATCAATCGGCGTATCAGTCGGTTTAGTTTTCTTGAATTTGGCCTTTTTCTTTGGAGCTAAGGTCAAGGTACTCACGGCTGATGATCTGGTTTTCCTTTTCTTGCCTGCATCGGCTGGTTCCCTGGTTAGGCCATGAAGGAGAGTTGAAGTCTTGGGGCCATGGTAGCCGATAACGGGGGGAGATAGTCCACCTCCATTCGGAATTAGACCTGGAGCATATTCAATGTTCTTGCCACTATTACTTTGATGTGGAGAGGAGGATTCTGTTGTCTGCAAAACAGGAGCAAAAGATTAGTCAAGTAATGAATCGGCTGATCGATTATGCAATTTAGTAGTGACAAAGTTTACTTGGGGTATGACATCAGGGAATAGATCTGTCATATACATTGAAGCCGATTGATGAAATAAATGCAGCTTCCATTCACCCCACCATCTGTCAAAATTTTTGCTTCTAAATCTTGCTAACTCAATATTATCAATACTGCCCAGAGGGGGTCCTGGTAGGTTAAGTAGCCGATGCATCATTAGAGTGGATGTGATTTTTCCTCGGCACTGAATCTTGTCGGCAAAGAATAAGCTGATTGGGAGTTGGCCCAATCCAAGTTGTCTGTTCGAGCTCATTGGATGATAAAACTCATAGGAGACTTGGATGTTTCTCCCTTGGTGAATGCCGACAAGAAGGATGCATGGGCTGATTGCAGCTATAAGAACTTCTCTAGATTTATGGAATTTTTCATGATTAATGTCTTCGAATCTAAAGTCTGATGGAAGTTCAAGGTCTGTGAGTCTTCATAAGGAAACCAGATCCGTACATCTTTCTTAAAACCTTCGTAGAAGCTGCAGAACCAGTCCTTGAGCAGCTCAGCCGATAGCTTCGCTCCAGCATCGGTTGGTGTGGATGCATATTCTCCGTATGACATGCATCTGCGGTGGGTGCGCTCTTCTCCGTCATCTTCCACAATCGGCTCTGGCAATGGGAATTCAGCTTCTGTCATAGAGGGCCGATTGACAACCTTCATGACTATCAGGTTTAACCAAGTTTGCAGCAGCTGCCATGGTCCACCTGTTCCAACTATTGAGCTGACGGCTATTTTAGCCGATGCATTGTTCAACATTTGGTACAAATAGCCGAGAAGGATTTTGCCCAATGGAAATTCTTTCTTTGATTCTAAGGCTTCGGCTACAAATTGCCAGTTGGTTGTAGGGCCACAACTGGATCCATAGAAGAGCAACTTTTCCAGCCACATGAGCAAGAAAGCTACATGTTCTCGAGATGTAACAGATCCTTGGCCCATATATGCCGCCACATAGCCAGACCAGCCACCTATGCTTTTGGTCTTGAAGTCAAATTGGTTCTTGGTGTTCATACTCATAGGGTTAGCCGATGAAGTTACATCTAATCCAGTAATCATGATGATGTCGATCAAAGTTGGAGTCATCGGCCCTTGGTTGAATAAGAAGGCATTGATTGTGTTGGACCAGAAGTAGGTGGCGGCAGCCATCAGAGGTTCATCCTTAGCAGAGTTGGCTATGGTGAGAATGAGCGCTTGGCCGATCCCAATCTCATCCCAATGAACTTTCTTACTAGCCAATACGCGATACGCGTTGGTACCAAGTGGTCCAGCTCTTATCAGGAGTAGGTTTTTCGACAGATGGCCAAGACTTGAAGGTATTCTTCCAATGACCCAGGTTAGGGTTGGCTAGTCTAAAGGGGATCCTGTTGGTTTCACCGATGATGAAATCAGTGGCGTCAAGATTGCCGATTGGGCCAAGAAAATAATGGTTTTTGTGCGATAGGCTGGGAATCGTGACTAGGTTGGAAAGGTGCTGCAAATCCAAAGGAATCGGGAAGCAGAAAGCATGATGAGAAAAAGAGAAATCGATTTCATGCGAGGGAAAGGGATCTAGCCGGTGAGAACTTACCTCAGCGTACTCGGCCGATGGCGCAATAGATGGGCTGGTGGAAGTCGACATCGCCGCAGGCGGAGATCTGATCAGGAAATAAATTGCCTAGGGATCGCCTTGTGCGTCGGGGAGATCGCCGAAGACAGAGAGAACAAAGTTGGTTTCAGCGGTGAAAACGGAGGAGGACGGTGTGAGATTTCTCGAGCGTGACGGTTAGTATTTAAAGCACGGCAGTAACGGTCGAAAAACGGCAAAGTACGAAACTTGCTCGGAGTCGATTTACAGCAAATCCGAAACATTACCAAATATTTTGGACTTGGGGGGCATGTGTTAACAACCAAATTTGGTAATATCGGCATCGGGAAAGAAGATTAGATCGAAGTGAAGTCGAAGGCGGAGATAGGATCCGAAAACAGAGCAGGAATCGGCTGGAGTCCAGATCGGCTACGATTAGGATCGGCTGGGTCTGAGTCGGACAAGGTAAGCCGATGCAGTCGATTCAAACAATACAACTTGATGTATGACATCGGGTTGAATTGAGGCGATTCAAGATTATTGCCGCACATGGATAGAGTCCTGAGAAGGCAATTGTATCTATTAATTAGGATATTTTATGTGATTTCCTTACAGATATGCTTGGGCAAAAGTCTGCCGTAAAGACTTATGATATCTTAAAGTTTGTTAAAGATGATAGTCGTGTCCGTTATGGACATATCTTAATTCTCGGGTATAAATAGACCCGAGCCCTATGTAACTTTTAACACATACGTTCAATACAATTTCGGCGCATCGCCACCCTTTTGCTTTAGTTTTATTTCGACGAGTTCTTCCTTTCGGGTTGAGCTGCATCGGTTTCGATCTTCAACAAGAGGTAAAACTTGTTATGACGGCTTGTATTATCGAGATTAGTGCTTCCATCTTCATGATACTCTAATCTTGTTTATGTAATTCGTCGAGTTATCATATATCTTATATAATCTCTAGCAATATCATCATCTAACCTACCATCGGCTAACACCTATTGATAGAGGGCAGCCGATTAGGTTAAATATTGATGTTGATTTAAATTATATAAGATGTCTACCACTCTATGAAACTTCCAGCGGTTTGATTGTCTAGATATTGTTCTTCTTTTTATACTTAATGCTGCATCAGTTAAGTTTGATCTATTAAGTCGTGCTTAGAATTTCAATCTCTAGCCTGCCTTCTGGTTGCCGATTAGGGTAGTATCAGAGTTTCAGCTGATCTTATATGATTTAACCATATTTGAACTATATGCTTCAGTGACATGTTAAATCTGCCCTTTATGTCAAGATCTTATTGCATTTAAGTATATTAAGCTTTTGTTTGGTATATTATACTTGTTTTGATATCTTTATATAGAGTAGTATCGGAGTATTAGCTGATACATGCTAGATCTATCTGATCGGCTATGCTATAAACATATATAATCCTGTTATTAATATATATTTCGATGTAAGTGATTTATACTGTCTCGGCATGGTGACCGATCTATCCCAATCACTTGATTTAAGTATACATTAATATAAGAACTATATATCGTTAATATCTACAGCCGACCGAATAGATTTAGTTCCTTATTGTCTATTTATAACCGCCGATCGATTCACATATGACATCGGCTCAAAGATAAATGATATGTCATCGGCACCTAGCCGATCGGCTATCATTCATAAATTTAACCGCGGTCTCTTTGTTTCTATTTCTTGTTGATTGTAAGATCAAATCAACTGGCACGTTAACACAACCTAAGGCGAGCTTTGGACCTACATTGGAATTAAGCAGATCTCCTAGGCTTCGTGTTTTCTGTCAACACATGGCCATGACAACCTCACGTCAGCACCGTGTGTAGTTGTTGAACACACGATTTTTCCTTTCCTTCTGAATGACCCAAACACCAAGGGTCACTATTATGTCAAACCTACGATGTCGATCCTGTTGAACTTTGAGTCGACTGGAGCATAGCTCGTGAAAGGATGCAACGCTAGAGAGGAAGCATTGAAGGAGGCCAAGACTTGATAGAACGATTCACCGCAGCTGGAGGGACTCCAGGCACTCAAAGCTCGCTTGCTTCTTGTCTTTGCCGTCACTGTTCAGGGTTGTCATGCCAGAAGATATGGTATGACGGCAGCTATACCACATTTTTCCATAAGGGAAGATCCGTATCAAGTCTACCCAGTATACCTAGGTTCATATCTATTCAGTCTGACTTGAACTTGGGTAGACTACTTAAAAAGACTAACAGTAGAGCTACACTCATTTTGTGAATGAGGGGAACTATAATCAAATTTTTGTCCTACTAAAGTATTCTGTCCACTTATTTTGCACATATACGTTCACAATAATATTCACATGTAGTTCTGCTTTTTTATATCTAAATGCATACATCAAATTTGAGTTGATTACCCTTGTGGTTGTACATATTATCACGTTAATATTTTGGACCTCAAAAGTCTTTTCACATATTTTGGATGCACATTAATTTGGTGCGCCGAAAGTGACTAGCACGGTTATACTCACGGCACGTCGGGACATAATATTCTCTCATAGCTATACATTAATTGCATATTATTCTAGTGCTCTTTGATGAGAGTGGATTTCATGTATGTATAAATTTGAAAAGTAAATTGTATTGGCGCATATCTATCAAACAGTAAATTATATTGACAATTCATATATATAACTTCTATAAAAGTTACAACCCACTAAACACCTAAAACTCAGCATGCAAACATAAACAATTATTATCCTATATACCTATCAAGCCATCCCTCTAAGTGCAATTAAAACTAATTTCCTGTTTTAAGAGTGAACCACGTCACATATATCAATCCCAGCCATCAGATTGCTGATGAGCGATTGGTACTCTACAGAACATAGAGGTACTCTGCTGGTGAATGTTCTCCTATCTCGGCGCATAGCACCACAAATCAAAGTGATCGACCCACTAATTAATTTGGTAACGCCCGGGAGCCTATACTAAAGCCCAACCGTTTCATCTCCATGAAAAAAAAAAGAAGCTCAACCATTTAATCCCACCGAGCTTCTTTTATCTTGATTGATGAGTAAGGTAAGCAGTCTCCATATCTTTATATTCATCCACTAGGAACGTCGAGATATTCATCCTCCTGGTGTTCATCGAGATATGCTTCTGAAGGATGGGCCACCTGTGGCAGGAGTATGAAGCTCCGCTTTACCTTCATCAATGTTACAAGAGCACCCGCAATGGTAAAGTAAGATGCTCTCTATAAAACATGTACATCTCAGCAATAAACTAGATTAATAGTAAACCACCTCAATAGTATGTCTACATGGGTATCTATAGCTCTCTAATCCATTGCCTCGTTTTTCTCTATAGACTATCTCTAAGTTAGTAAGTAGATAGCTTTGTTCTCTCTCTTCATTTAATCTCTTCCAAGTAGCATAATATGCTGACATAGATCTCTTATAGAGAGCCTATAGATAACCATTGCGGGTGCCCTAAGTGATCTGTTCGACAGCTTCCGCAGTAGCTGCAGGTGCTTTGCCTCGGATAAACTCATCGTCAATACTCCGTCCGTCTAAAAAAAATCTAGGATTGGATGTGACATATTCTAATACAATGAATCTGAACAGATGTATGTCCAGGATTATATGTGATATATTCTAATACAACGAATCTGAACAGATGTATGTCTAGATTCGTTGTAATAGGATATGTCACATCCGATACTAGATTGATTTTTTATGGGACGGAGGGAGCAAGAACAATCGCTTTGTCTTCAGTGAATCGGCGCCAACGCTGGATGGTAGAGTTACTGTCACATCTCACAAAAGGTAGCCTATTTCTCCTCTTTCAATTTTTATTCAGGCGCTCTTTAGTTCCCGCAAAAACTTTTTAGCCTGTCAAATTGAATATTTGAATATATGCATAGAGTATTAAATATAGACAAAAAGAAAAACTAATTACACAGATTGCGTCTAAATTGCGAGACGAATCTTTTAAGTCTAATTGCGCCATAATTTGACAATGTGGTGCTACAGTAAACATTTGCTAATGATGGATTAATTAGGGTTAATTAATAAATTCGTCTCGCAGTTTACAGGTGAAATTTGTTTTGTTATTTGACTATGTTTAATACTTTAAATATATGTCCGTATATCCAATGTGACACACCGGAACTTTTCACCATTGTGAATAAACAGGGCCTCAGTAGTTGGCTCAGATTATGTTTTCCACCATTGAATAGGTAGCCATGCAACTGACTTATCGGAAATATTCAGCATTTTCACAACTGCTGACAGCAAGCTTCTTCAATGGATTTTCAGGAATTAGGACACTGTCTGTTTACCCTGATTTGAAAGCTGGTGCACTCCATGTTTTCACCACAATATCATTTCTTTTCTCATGTGTTTGTCTATTTGATTTGGCCTCTTCAGATTTTTTTTAAAAAAAATAAAATGTTCATGTTCTCGAAGTTGACCCAAACAGTCCATTCAAAAGCACCTCAAAATATACCTTCGATCATTGTATCGGTTGCTAATTTGGTATAATAGTTAATACAAATTTGTTGAACATAGTATTGGAGGCAACTTTTACAGGTCGATGTTTTCATATAATATAGTAAATAGTAGCTTGAGATGGAAAAGGAAGCCAATGACAACTTCTGCAATTTATCCTCTATATTTTTCCCCTACTAAGTTGCTATTGTCCGTGTATATTGTACGTCTTGCCTAAGATACTGCCAGTTGATCTTCTTTCCATATTGTACTATGACATCTGTTTATTATATATTAAGTTTGACTGTTCAACCTTTTATTAACCTAATTTCATCACATTGGATATGTTACAATTATATCATTATTCACTCTTACAAACCATCTCACCGAGCAATTTGTAGTATATAACTTACATTTCCGCTAGCAAGGCGTGTGGTATCATCTAATTTAATATACAAGCATACCACATCAATCCACTAGATACCAAAAACTTAACATGCAAGCACACATAACAATTAGTACACATTAAAACTTAAAAATGCAACTATACTACACCATGTACAAATTATAACATGCAATATGCTAAATCTTCATTTCTTATATGTCATTTCCACGATATTTAAACATAAAATTATTGTTACGAAAATAGATGCACAACGGAGACACGAATTTTATATGGAAAACCCTTGCGGGAAAAAACCACGGGCGCTGACCGGTAATGATCACTATAAAGGGGTTGATTACAAACATAGGGGAATAACAATGGGAACGTCACCCGTTTCTATACGGCTTACAAGAGTATATATATGAGATAATAGGGATACACCTAATAGGAAAAGATATGGACTATTACTAGGAAACTAATGCGAATATATTATGGGTCCAAAATTCGGATAACATATTTAACAATCTCCACCTTGAGACGAATTTCCTCTGGTAGCATAAAAACATCAATCACCAAAAAATACCTTATGTAGGTAAAATCACCACACGCCAAATAGTCTCTAGGACTATAATGTAATACCAACCAAGCTTGAGCAAATCTCAAACTTAGTAGCAGGAACTGGCTTTGTCATCATATATCACTTGTTATGAAAATAGATGCACAACAGAAATGAATTTTACGTGGAAAACCCTTGCGGGAAAAAACCACGGGTGTCAACCGGCAATGATTACTATATAGGAGTTGATTACAAACGTTGGGGAATAACAATGGGAATGTCACCCCTTCCCGTATGGCTTACAAGAGTGTATATAGAAGATAATAGGGAGACACCTAATAGGAAAAGATATGGACTTTTACTATGAAACTAATCCGAATATATTGTGGACCCAAAATTTGGATCACATATTTAACAATTATCTCTATTTTTTATAATATTTAACAGGTACTCCCTCCATATTTTAATGTATGACGCCGTTGACTTTTCGACTAACATTTGATCATTTGTTTTATTCAAAATTTTTGTGCAAATATAAATATATTTATATCATGCTTAAAGAACATTTGATGATAAATCAAGTCACATTAAAATAAATGATAATTACATAAATTTTTTAAATAAGACGAATGGTCAAACGTTAGATAAAAAGTCAATGGTGTCATACATTAAAATATGGAGGTAGTATTCATTTATATATCCTATAGCAAAGTGCGGGGTGTCATCTCGTTAATATATCGAATATTCAAATACATCCCTAATTTTGCTAGATTCACCATTTACTTGGCTTGCCCAGACACGATATCCTGCCCCGGCTGCCATTGTGGTTAACAGTTTGAAATCTAGCCTTGGCATATTTATAGCTATATTCAATATATATCGCTGATGTATAGCTAATTTAACCCATCGAGTTGTAAATGTACTCTTCTTTTTTGGAATTCGTAAATTTTACATAACATAGAGGTTAAAAACATACTACATTACTGTTGGAAATTTGGTCATAATTCGGCGTATTTTAATCCAAAATAGCAAGATAATAAACATGATATTTACAATGGGATTTGATCTAGTGATAGTGGCGAATGTAATCAACATGAGCATGCTTAATGTAGAATAAGCATCAACAATCACATAATAATGCAATGTTGATATTGCGATGAACATTAACAGTAAAACTTCTAATTGAAATAATGTAAGAAGGTTATACCCCAAGAATGGTCCTCCGCTGGAGTTTGAGGCAGTATTGCCTCCGTTGGTGTTGACGGAAGTCTCCTTCTCCTTGTCTCCAGTGTTGCTGTTGTCTCCAGAGTTTGACATGTTGGTGAAGACGAAGTAGACGTTGACGAACAGTGAGTAGTCGCGCCTTGCGCTCCCCAAAAACCTGATCGCCCGCCCGTCCGTGCAAACGTCGCAACAGTGCGTGGTTTCAGAGGCCTACTCTTCCAACGCGTGTGCACACACTCGTCAGGATGGGATTATTGTAGCAGCAACAGCCTTGGAAATGGATGAAAGTGTGTCTCTCTTCTCCCGCGGGAGATCAAATACATTCTCATTTTATAAGAGGAAAGGAAGATGAAGAGTAAGAGTCATGGAATAGGAAGAGGAATAGAGTAACTAATTCTCATCAATTAGCCGTCAACCATCCTCCACTACACAACCATCAACCAACAATCAATTAGGAGTAATTGATGTAAGTTACCAATGGAATAGAAAGAGGAATAGAGCAACTAATTGTTATCAACTAGCCATGAACCATTCTCCACTACACAACCATCAACCATCCATCAATTATGACTAATTGATATAAATTACCATCCCTAATCAAATGGATTAATTCTCAAAACTCTTCATCCCATTGATATCCCATAAAAGAATGAATACACATGAATTCTGTCACGCCCAGAAATTCACGAACCAGAATTTCTAAGCTAAATGTGTATTAAACCCCTGTCCAGGACCAGCCAGGGTACACAAACGACAATTGTTGACATACAGATCCACGTCTTACAAAAATATAAAAGATTACAAATGCAGCGGAAAAGGTAAAGCGAGCTAAGCCTGAAGACTTGACTCCTGCAGCGGGCGATTCCATTCCACAGGCAACCCTTGACGGCAGCGACGAAACCAACCTCTTCAAGACATCTCCAACTGAGAAGAACTTCAACTCTGGTGAGGGGGAAAAGAGAGCAATACTGAGTACTACCCACTGTACTCAGCAAGTCATACCGGAAGAGGGGGGTATGATGCAGGGTATATCCAAGGGAGGCTAAAGGTTCTTTTGCATAAAGCCGGCATTTCAAAGCAGTAGTTGAAAGCAGTAAAACAGTAGTAGTAATTAATCCATATTAACCAATCACTGTCCAACGTTACACCACGTTGCAACAGGCCCAAACCACCACCTGAACTAACCAGTTCCAAAAGCTAACTAGGGTGAAACTAATCACGGTGAATCTGGTCGACCGCCCATAACCGCGGGCACGGCTATTCGAATAGTTTTACTCTGATCAGAGGTGTACAACTGTACCCACAAGACACAGCCCCACGACACGTTCCCGTGCGCCGACATGCCACCACGACATACCGGAAAGAGGCCGTGACAGGACCCTTCGCATAACCCCCTCTAACCGATCGCACCACACCTTAGGGTTCGCCCCCGTCCCCAGCAGGCAACGGGCAGCCCCCCTTTCGTGCCGCGGTGAATCCGGAAGCCGATCAACCGGACACCCCGGCCGACCCAACTCCATCACGCCCACCCTCGCCTGGGTACGTCGGCTAGAGAAAAGCTACACTACAAGCCCAGCCGTTGCCCACGCTGGCTTGTGGTAAGTACGATAAGTTCTTCCAGGGCATCCCGCGAACTGGTCCTTAGTCGCCATGGGCACGACTAGCAAAACCATGCACCCACAGCCCACCATGTAGTGTATTTTAATTAACCAACACCATTGCGGTGGCACTAATCCAAAGCTATTGCCAATAATCAAAGTCTATGCTTTAATGTGATCCCCTTTTGTGCACTAGTTGAACTAAGCATGGCTAAACATCTCCTAAACCAACATCTAGTCATTTTAATACCCAAGTTATCAATGGCGTAAGGGAAACAACATATAGCTGGGTAATAGGACCAATCCCACATGATATTGTAAAACAGTGCAATATTTAATAGAAATGCGGGACATTTGTAAATTGGGTACAATATGATCAATTGCAATGTATGACTTGCCTTGCTCTCGCACTGATGAGGCCACAGCAACGTCTTCGAGAAACCGCGAATTGACGAAATGGCCGAAATCTACGCGACAAACAAAGCACACAAGCAAAACATGCTATAAGACTACTGAAACAGATAACAAAGCCATTTCTAATGGATTCTACACATTTTTATGAATTTACTGAGACTTGAATGGATTTAATCGGAGCTCGGATGAATTAGTTATGATTTTTAGAAGATTATATGTGTTTATTACTATAAAAGAAAAACCCTTAATCAATTTATTGCGCAATAATTCATCCCAGGGCTGACGTCAGCACAAGGAGGGGTGGCGCCGACACGCGGGACCCGCGGGTCAGTGACTCAAGGAGAGAGAGGGGCGGCTGGCAAGCGGGCCCCACCGAGCGGCGGCTCATGGGGAGGAGGAGACGCCCGGTCGGCTCGGCTCGGCCTCAAACCGGCCGACCGGTTATGGCGAGGGCGGTGGCGCGCACGCACGGTCGCCGGCGACGGCAACCGGAGGCGCGGAAAACGGCGGCGGATGACGGCGGCGCGAAGGCGGCGGCACACAGCCGCAGCGGCGGCTCGGCCCGGCACGGCGCTAGGAGGGAGAGAAAGGGGAAAAGAGGGGGAGGGCGCCTCACCGCGAGTTGGCCGGCGTGGGGGGGAAGACGACGGCGAACGGCGACGGCGAGCGACCGGGGAACGGCGACGATAGGCGGACGAGCTCCGAGACCTCCTAGGGAACAAGATGGGAGGGATTAGAGGGAGAGGGGTGGTTAACGGCGAGCGGATTCGCCGGTCGAAGGCGGCGTCCATGGGGGTACTCACCGGCGCGCGAGGAGAAGCAAGCTCCGGCGGCGAGATTGACCGGGGAAACGGCGGACGGGGTGGCGCACAAGCTTGCGAACCCGGCGGCGTCGACAGCGCAGTGCGGCGACGGCTCTAGCGGTGGCGGAGTGCGGCCGGAGCTTGGCGGCGAGCGGCGGAGGGCGGGATGAGAGGCGCGGGAGCGATGGAGAGCTCGGGAGGGCTCGGCCGAGAAAGGAAAAAGAGAGAGGAAGGTGCGGGCGTGCTTAAATAGGAGGGGGGGCGGCGAGTCGTGGCCGGGAACGGCGCAATTTCGCCGGAGTAGTGGAGGAGGTGGAGGAGGAGAGAGAGAGAGAGGCGGGATTCAAATCGAATCCTGGCCATCTCGCGGGCGCGGGGGTGAGCGGGAGTGGGGCGTGGGCGCGGGGAGGGCGGGGCGTGCGGGGAAGTGGGCGACGTGGCCCGGGGCGCGGAGTGGGGCGCGGAAGGCGGGGGAGGCGGGCGGCGATGGGTGGTGGTTTCGGCGGCGGTTGGCGCGGGCGTGGGCGGCCGGAGGTTAGGGAAAGGGCTGACAGGTGGGCCCCACCTGTCAGCGCCCGAGAGGGAGAAGGAGGCCGGGTGAACTTCGGGAGTAGGAGGGAGGAGCGGGCCGGCGCGGGAGGAAATGGGCCGGGCCCAAGAAAAAGAAAAAAGGAGGGAAAAGAAAAGATAAAAAGGAAAAAGGATTTTTCCAGGGATTTAATATTGCACTTTGCTTATTTTAATTGATTAAAATTATTTCCAAGGCTCTGAAAATTCCACTAAAAATCCTGTTAGCATATTTTGACATGTAGAATCCAAGAAAAATTCCACATGCCGATTCCGATTATTATTTGCATTTATTAATTAGGGATTCATCTCTAGGTTAAATTAAACAATTTCTTCGAACGATTTATTTTATGAATTTAGAGCAAGGGAGGGGAACTTCAGGGCGTGACAAACCTACCCCCCTTAAACGGAATCTCGACCCCGAGATTCGGAAGAGTTGGCAAAGAGGTGCGAATGAGCGGCCTTCAATTCATCTTCTCTTTCCCAGGTGGCCTCTTCTTCCGAGTGGTGGCTCCACTGAACTTTGCAAAACCTGATCACCTTGTTTCTGGTCCTTCTCTCATTGGTCTCGAGGATACGAATCGGCTTCTCCACATAAGTCAGATCTTCCTGGATGTCAATGTGCTCTGAGCTAGCTTGTTCCTCAGGTACCCTCAAACACTTCTTCAATTGAGATACATGAAACACATCGTGGATTCCAACCATATTAGATGGGAGCTCAAGCTGGTAAGCGACTTCACCTCTGCGTTCCAAGATCCTGTATGGTCCCACAAAGCGTGGTGCCAATTTGCCTTTCGTTTGGAACCGGTGTACTCCCCGGAGCGGAGTGACACGAAGGTACACATAATCCCCTGCTTCGAAAGTAAGCTCTCTTCGGCGATTATCAGCATAACTCTTCTGCCGAGACTGGGCGATTCGCAGTCTTTCCCTGACGGTCCTGACTTTCTCCTCTGCTTCGGTTAACACTTCTGTCCCAAACAGTTGGCGCTCACCTGTTTGATCCCAGAAAAGTGGTGTGCGGCTCTTTCGTCCGTACAATGCTTCAAACGGTGCCATCTGCAAACTGGACTGATAGCTGTTGTTGTAAGAGAATTCCGCATACGGTAGACTTTTATCCCAGGCTCCACCAAAGTCAAGTGCACAAGCTCTCAACATATCTTCCAAGATTTGATTTACTCGCTCGGTCTGACCATCTGTTTGCGGATGATAAGCCGTGTTGAAATTCAAACGAGTCCCCAATTCTTCTTGCAGTTTCTGCCAAAATTTTGATGTGAACTGACTCCCTCGATCAGATACTATCTTCTTAGGTACCCCATGCAGACACATGATCCTTGCTAAGTACAGCTCTGCCAACCTTTTCCCCGTATAGGTAGTGTGCACCGGAATAAAATGAGCAACTTTCGTGAGGCGATCCACGACTACCCAAATTGAATCATGCCCTGACGATGTCCTGGGCAAACCAGTGATGAAATCCATTCCGATTTCTTCCCATTTCCATTCCGGGATCTGAAGGGGTTGTAGCAGTCCTGCGGGCCTCTGATGTTCTGCTTTGACTCGCTGACAAACATCGCAGAGTGCGATGAATCCGGCTATCTCTCTTCTCATGCTGGCCCACCAGAATTTCTCTTTGAGGTCCTGGTACATTTTAGTACTGCCGGGATGAATTGAATACTGAGTTTGATGAGCTTCTGTGAGTATGAGATCCTTCAGTTCTTTGTCGTCAGGCACACACAATCTTTCTCCCAACCAGATTGTGCCATGCTCATCTTCATGGAAATCTCGGGCTTTTCCGACCCTCATATTTTTTTTTAGCTCAGCTATTTCAGGATCATTTACCTGAGCTGCTCTGACTTGATCCACGAGCGTAGGCCGTGCCTCTAGGGCAGCTACGTACTCGTGTTCCACGATGCCCAAATTTAGGTGCTCAAGATCTTGCTGCAATTTGCCACACATGTCTTCAGTGCATAAGGCATTGCAATAGCTTTTTCTGCTCAAAGCATCTGCTACCACATTTGCTTTGCCTGGATGATAATGTATCCCCATGTCATAATCTTTAATTAACTCCAGCCATCTTCGCTGTCGGAGATTCAAGTCAGGCTGAGTGAAGATGTACTTCAGACTCTTGTGATCAGTGTATACTTCACAGCGGTTGCCAATAAGATAGTGCCGCCAGATTTTCAGAGCATGAACCACTGCTGCTAACTCAAGGTCATGAGTGGGATAATTGGTCTCGTGTGGACGCAACTGTCGCGAAGCGTATGCGACCACTCTGCCTTCTTGCATCAACACACATCCCAACCCTTGGCGAGATGCATCACAGTAGACTTGGAAGTCTTTTGTCTGATCTGGCAAAATTAGAACTGGTGCAGAGACTAACCTCTTCTTGAGTTCTTCAAAACTTTGGTTGCACTCAGCTGACCACTTGAATTTTTCATCTTTCTTTAGCAACTGTGTCATGGGCCTGGCAATCTTGGAGAAATTTTCGATGAACCGACGGTAATAGCCCGCAAGTCCAAGAAAACTCCGGATCTGAGAAACTGTCTTTGGTGGGGTCCACTTTGTAACTGACTCCACATTTGATGGATCCACTGCCACGCCTTGAGCAGAAATGATGTGACCCAGAAATTTGACCTCCGATAACCAGAAGTCACACTTGCTAAACTTGGCATATAGCTGGTGCTCCTTCAATTTCTCGAGTACCAGGCGGAGATGCTGCTCATGTTCCTCTTCTGATTTTGAATAAATAAGTATGTCGTCAATGAATACCACGACAAACTTGTCAAGAAACTCCATAAACACTTTGTTCATCAAGTTCATGAAGAAAGCCGGTGCATTGGTGAGTCCAAAGGACATAACCGTGCACTCAAACAACCCATACCGAGTGGTGAAGGCTGTCTTGGGAATATCCTCTTCCCGAATTCTCAACTGATGATAGCCTGATCGCAGGTCTATCTTGGAAAACACCTTAGCTCCTTTTAGCTGATCAAACAGGTCATCAATTCTGGGCAACGGATATTTGTTCTTGATTGTGACCTCATTAAGGGCGCGATAATCCACGCACATCCTCTTGGTCTTGTCTTTCTTCTCCACGAAGATCACCGGAGCACCCCAAGGTGAAGTACTCGGTCGGATGTACCCTTTCTGCAGCTGTTCATCAACCTGCTTCTTGACCTCTGCTAGCTCATTAGCTGCCATTCTGTACGGCCTCTTGTAAATTGGAGCAGTCCCGGGTGCCAAATCGATCCGGAACTCGATTTCTCTCTTCGGTGGCATTGTAGTGAGGTCTTCTGGGAACACCTCAGGATACTCTTGTACTATAGGAATATCCTCCAACTTCCTGGGACTTTTCTCCACTGTTTCTGTCTGACCCTCAATAGCAGCCTGATTCAGACTCGCTACGGACTTCTGCGACGCTGGGGAACGGAAGGTGATCTTCTCCCTTTTGTCGTTGGTTAGGGTGATGGTGCGGCTTGCGCAGTCAATCACTCCCTTGTTTCTGGTCAACCAATCCATTCCGAGAATGACATCTAGGTCTTTAGATTCGAGAAGGATGAGGTTGGATAGAAACGGTGATCTTCTGATCTCTATAGTCACCGAGGGGCAATAATGTGCTGTCCTCATGCCATTTCCAGGGGTATGAACCTGCATCGGTATTTTAAGTTCCACTACCGATAATCCATGTGTCCCAGCAAATCTTTTGGAAATGAAAGAATGCGAGGCACCTGAATCAAAGAGAACTGTTGCTGGATATGAGTTCACTGGAAACGTGCCCAACACGACCTCTGGTGCTGCCTGTGCTTCCACTGCAGACACATGATTGGCGTGGGCCTGGATGAACCTGGGTCCAGTGCGATTCAGCTTCGGACACTTGCTAGCAAAGTGGCCGTGCTTGCCACAGTTGAAGCAGGGTCCTGGCTTTCCTACAGCCCCCTTCTTGGGCTGTTCTGACTGAGCTGACACAGCTGGCGGATCTGACTGAGCTGGTGCCATTAGTGGGGGTGGAGTCGAGTTGTGGTTGTGCTGCTTACTATTGTTGTGACTGCCACCATTGTAATCGTTGTTGAAGTTACTCGGGCGATAGGGACGGTGCTGACAGACGATCAGGGTGGAAGGCCCACCTAGCTGTCCCGTCATGAAACGAGGCTTCTGATTGTTCCCCTGAGGAAAGCTGATCTGAGCTGTCTTTCTTTTTCGGTCCATTTTGTTGCGTTGCTCTTCCTGGCGGATAGCCTTGTCCACAAGCTTCTCAAAGTCCTCATAGACTCCGGAGATTAGTTGGTTGGTCAATTCATCATCGAGCCCAAACAAAAACTTCTCCTGCTTCTCAGCATCGGTGCGCACGTCCTCGGGAGCGTAGCGCGCGAGGCGGTTGAACTCGTGCAGGTACTCTGTAACCGTTCTGGTTCCTTGTTGCAATGCACGGAACTCTCTCTTCTGTTGTGCCATGATCCCTTCAGGAATCTGTGCCTTCCTAAAGTTTTGACAAAACTCTACCCAAGTAACCTTCGTTGCATCTGGACGGGTCACCATGTAGTTATCCCACCAGGCAGAAGCGGGACCTTGCAACTGGTGTGTAGCAAAAGCAACTTTCTCTTGGTCGTTGCATTGCAGTAGGTTCAGCTTCTTCTCGATAGCACGGAGCCAGTCGTTGGCCTCCATTGGGTTGGTGGTGCTTGAGAAAGTGGGTGGCTGGATACGAAGAAAGTCTAACAGTTTGGACACGTGTGATGGTGGAGGACCAAACTGCTGGTTCTGTTGCACCTGCTGCAACATTTGATGGTAATGTTGCTGCATCTGTTGCATCATCATTGTCATCATCTGAGTGACTGTTGGGCTCTCGGGCGGCGGAGATGAACTGCTACCAGGTGCACCACTGGTATGAGCTTCATCTGTCTGCTCTTCGCTGCCACTGGCGCCGTTGGAGTCACGGGGATCATTCCTTGTCTTCACCATCTGGAGGGGATAGGTAGAAATAAGAGAAAGGAAGAAAACAGATGGCTCGGAAACTAATCTTTCTTATGAAATTAAGTGCCATTATCTTAATCTTGATTAAAACACTGAAAAAGAGGCACACAATTCCTAATTAAGGCTGTCATACCACTCACACATGATATCGACCGCCGACTAACCCACAAGCAACAAACCTAAACACAAAAACTAGCACGCAAACAGACTAAGAAGACGATAAAGCTAAGGGCGGCGACTCTGAAGCTCGGAGCGGCGCTTGCGATCGAAGAACAGGTCTGACTTCTAAGGTAGACAAGGGATAGGAATCAATGCATGCTCAAATCCAAATTTAAACAAAGCAACAAATGGCCCAAACAACTAGCCAAGCATGATGATTTTTATGCATAGAACATTTTTCATGAACCCAGACAAAAGACACTAATGCAACTGACTAAACAATAACTTAATGCATGAAATAAATGCATGATGATAATGATGCGCATAAAGACTGCATCCCATCGAATCTAGACACAACTTAATGCATACCACCTAACAATTCCCGACTGACTGCCAAATAAATTCCAAATAAAGTTTTGCTAAAACCCTGGACTGTCCCTAGTCAAGAGATCCGATTAAATAGGCGACCAAGATTTTCTCCCAAAATCAAAAGATCAAACCCCAAAGTTTCCCGAAACAAATCCAAGTGAAAAAGGCATGTGCATATGAAAAGGGGTTCAGAGGGCTCTTAGGTTTTCCAGTTGGCTTGTCCTACGGTCAAGGTCGGCTCTGATACCAACTTGTCACGCCCAGAAATTCACGAACCAGAATTTCTAAGCTGAATGTGTATTAAACCCCTGTCCAGGACCAGCCAGGGTACACAAACGACAATTGTTGACATACAGATCCACGTCTTACAAAAATATAAAAGATTACAAATGCAGCGGAAAAGGTAAAGCGAGCTAAGCCTGAAGACTTGACTCCTGCAGCGGGCGATTCCATTCCACAGGCAACCCTTGACGGCAGCGACGAAACCAACCTCTTCAAGACATCTCCAACTGAGAAGAACTTCAACTCTGGTGAGGGGGAAAAGAGAGCAATACTGAGTACTACCCACTGTACTCAGCAAGTCATACCGGAAGAGGGGGGTATGATGCAGGGTATATCCAAGGGAGGCTAAAGGTTCTTTTGCATAAAGCCGGCATTTCAAAGCAGTAGTTGAAAGCAGTAAAACAGTAGTAGTAATTAATCCATATTAACCAATCACTGTCCAACGTTACACCACGTTGCAACAGGCCCAAACCACCACCTGAACTAACCAGTTCCAAAAGCTAACTAGGGTGAAACTAATCACGGTGAATCTGGTCGACCGCCCATAACCGCGGGCACGGCTATTCGAATAGTTTTACTCTGATCAGAGGTGTACAACTGTACCCACAAGACACAGCCCCACGACACGTTCCCGTGCGCCGACATGCCACCACGACATACCGGAAAGAGGCCGTGACAGGACCCTTCGCATAACCCCCTCTAACCGATCGCACCACACCTTAGGGTTCGCCCCCGTCCCCAGCAGGCAACGGGCAGCCCCCCTTTCGTGCCGTGGTGAATCCGGAAGCCGATCAACCGGACACCCCGGCCGACCCAACTCCATCACGCCCACCCTCGCCTGGGTACGTCGGCTAGAGAAAAGCTACACTACAAGCCCAGCCGTTGCCCACGCTGGCTTGTGGTAAGTACGATAAGTTCTTCCAGGGCATCCCGCGAACCGGTCCTTAGTCGCCATGGGCACGACTAGCAAAACCATGCACCCACAGCCCACCATGTAGTGTATTTTAATTAACCAACACCATTGCGGTGGCACTAATCCAAAGCTATTGCCAATAATCAAAGTCTATGCTTTAATGTGATCCCCTTTTGTGCACTAGTTGAACTAAGCATGGCTAAACATCTCCTAAACCAACATCTAGTCATTTTAATACCCAAGTTATCAATGGCGTAAGGGAAACAACATATAGCTGGGTAATAGGACCAATCCCACATGATATTGTAAAACAGTGCAATATTTAATAGAAATGCGGGACATTTGTAAATTGGGTACAATATGATCAATTGCAATGTATGACTTGCCTTGCTCTCGCACTGATGAGGCCACAGCAACGTCTTCGAGAAACCGCGAATTGACGAAATGGCCGAAATCTACGCGACAAACAAAGCACACAAGCAAAACATGCTATAAGACTACTGAAACAGATAACAAAGCCATTTCTAATGGATTCTACACATTTTTATGAATTTACTGAGACTTGAATGGATTTAATCGGAGCTCGGATGAATTAGTTATGATTTTTAGAAGATTATATGTGTTTATTACTATAAAAGAAAAACCCTTAATCAATTTATTGCGCAATAATTCATCCCAGGGCTGACGTCAGCACAAGGAGGGGTGGCGCCGACATGCGGGACCCGCGGGTCAGTGACTCAAGGAGAGAGAGGGGCGGCTGGCAAGCGGGCCCCACCGAGCGGCGGCTCATGGGGAGGAGGAGACGCCCGGTCGGCTCGGCTCGGCCTCAAACCGGCCGACCGGTTATGGCGAGGGCGGTGGCGCGCACGCACGGTCGCCGGCGACGGCAACCGGAGGCGCGGAAAACGGCGGCGGATGACGGCGGCACGAAGGCGGCGGCACACAGCCGCAGCGGCGGCTCGGCCCGGCACGGCGCTAGGAGGGAGAGAAAGGGGAAAAGAGGGGGAGGGCGCCTCACCGCGAGTTGGCCGGCGTGGGGGGGAAGACGACGGCGAACGGCGACGGCGAGCGACCGGGGAACGGCGACGATAGGCGGACGAGCTCCGAGACCTCCTAGGGAACAAGATGGGAGGGATTAGAGGGAGAGGGGTGGTTAACGGCGAGCGGATTCGCCGGTCGAAGGCGGCGTCCATGGGGGTACTCACCGGCGCGCGAGGAGAAGCAAGCTCCGGCGGCGAGATTGACCGGGGAAACGGCGGACGGGGTGGCGCACAAGCTTGCGAACCCGGCGGCGTCGACAGCGCAGTGCGGCGACGGCTCTAGCGGTGGCGGAGTGCGGCCGGAGCTTGGCGGCGAGCGGCGGAGGGCGGGATGAGAGGCGCGGGAGCGATGGAGAGCTCGGGAGGGCTCGGCCGAGAAAGGAAAAAGAGAGAGGAAGGTGCGGGCGTGCTTAAATAGGAGGGGGGGGCGGCGAGTCGTGGCCGGGAACGGCGCAATTTCGCCGGAGTAGTGGAGGAGGTGGAGGAGGAGAGAGAGAGAGAGGCGGGATTCAAATCGAATCCTGGCCATCTCGCGGGCGCGGGGGTGAGCGGGAGTGGGGCGTGGGCGCGGGGAGGGCGGGGCGTGCGGGGAAGTGGGCGACGTGGCCCGGGGCGCGGAGTGGGGCGCGGAAGGCGGGGGAGGCGGGCGGCTATGGGTGGTGGTTTCGGCGGCGGTTGGCGCGGGCGTGGGCGGCCGGAGGTTAGGGAAAGGGCTGACAGGTGGGCCCCACCTGTCAGCGCCCGAGAGGGAGAAGGAGGCCGGGTGAACTTCGGGAGTAGGAGGGAGGAGCGGGCCGGCGCGGGAGGAAATGGGCCGGGCCCAAGAAAAAGAAAAAAGGAGGGAAAAGAAAAGATAAAAAGGAAAAAGGATTTTTCCAGGGATTTAATATTGCACTTTGCTTATTTTAATTGATTAAAATTATTTCCAAGGCTCTGAAAATTCCACTAAAAATCCTGTTAGCATATTTTGACATGTAGAATCCAAGAAAAATTCCACATGCCGATTCCGATTATTATTTGCATTTATTAATTAGGGATTCATCTCTAGGTTAAATTAAACAATTTCTTCGAACGATTTATTTTATGAATTTAGAGCAAGGGAGGGGAACTTCAGGGCGTGACAAATTCCTAGCATAATGAGCCTTGGAATTTATTTGATTTAATTGATTTAAATGTATCAATTACCCAATTAAATCTAACAATTACAAGTAATGATAACTTGTCCCAAGAAGATGAGAAGGTTGCCTACAGTAGAGGAACTAGCGAAGTCACTATTGGAGAAACCTTCTTTAGTCCTGGTTTATAACCCCCTGGACTACCAATCCGGGACTAAAGATCGCTATTAAAAGGGTCAATTAGACCTAGGGGGGTGAATAGGCTAATTTAAAAACTTAAGTAAAGCGGAAGCAGGAATTTTCGGAACTAAGCTAGAATTTTCGGAACTTCCGAAATGATTTTTGGAACTTCCGAAAATGCTCAGAGCAGCGAACACAAGATGAAAACTCTAGATCTAGAAGTCTATAATAGAGTAAAAAAGGCACAAATAGCTAGACCAATAGCGGCACAAGCAAGCAAAGCTAGAGGAGAGGGATGAAGAAATATCACCAAGATATAGCTCACAAAGTTGTTCCCGGAGTTCAAATTCTTGAGGGGATTCTACTCTCCGTTGAGGAGCTCACTAAGAGCCGGGTCTTAGCTAACCATTTCCTCAAGTGGTTGCACTAAGTACTCCTTACACTAAGAGGTATCTCTTCCCTTGTGGAGGCGAGATCCGACCTTCACAAACTTCTCCCGGCCAATCACAAGTAAATCGGTGGCTCGGGAGCGACACCTAGCCGTCTAGGAGTCCTCAACCTCCAAGAGTAAAAGATGATGCAAAGAACTCCCGGAGATGATGCAAGTGCTCACAAATCTTCACGAAGACCATAATCTAACCCGGGTGGAGAGATGAATCGAGATAGCAAGACTCAAAAGACTTTGAGAGAGATGCAAGCCAAGGGCACACAAGATTGGAATGGAACCAGCAGCCCTCACAAGTGAGGAGAGGTGGGTATTTATACCCACAGCACAAATCTGCCCGTTGTAATGCAGCAAAAGGTATTTTCGGAACTTCCAAAAATCATTTTCGGAATTCTGAAAATTTCAGATCTGAGAAAAATCGAAGTCAACGCCTATTTTCGAAACTTCCGAAAATTCATTTCGGATATTTTCGAAAATATCCAGAACCCAAAATACCTTCTGTGAATTTTCGGAACTTCCAAAAAACATTTTCGAAAACTTCCGAAAATTTCCAGAAGCATATTTGGCTCGCAGATATTTTCAGAACTTCCGAAAATTGTTTTCGAAACTTCCGAAAATTTCTAGTACGCTCAGAAACAGTTCTGTGTATTTTCGGAACTTTCAAAAATTTACAGAACACACCAATAAGAGAAATGCTTCCAAGAAAAATAGATTTTGAACACACGCATCACTCCTTATATGTCTATGCATCATCCCCCTTAATAGCACGGCTCTCCTACGATACAATGCAAGGTAAAAGATAAAATATACCATTTGATTATTGCCACATTGCATCGTGATGTGAATTCACGGGGTATGCATCACATTACAACATGTCGAGGATATAGCAACCTTCACATTTGCTTGAATAAAAATGTTAGTCTTCTCTAATCGCATTGTAATCAATCATCAAAATCATTAGGTGCCTAGATGCACTTTCAGCTATCCCGGTTGGTGTTACCAACCAGGACTAAAGAGGGGCGGCGGCAGTCCCGGTTATTTCCTTTTTTTTCATTGTTTTTATTGCTACTTACTACTTTAATCCCTAACTGATTTTCTCCCAAATCGAGTGGATGGATATCACCAAATCAAACCACAAATCAAAGTAGCATATCAAATACCACAAATCATATACATCACATATTATACATCTCAGATCCATGCAATGAATCACGGATTCCCAAAAAAGAAATTATACATCTCAATCCATACCATGAATCACAAATTCTTCAAAAAAAAAGGGAAAGGACAAAACCCCCACAGGAGAGGGCACGGGCGCTGCCGCCGCCACCCTCCCATCCACCTACAACTGCCATCCCCTCCGCTCCACCGCCACTGCCGGATCTGCCGGATCTGAGGCCGCCGCGCACGCCACCCCAGCCCGGCGGTCGCCGCTCCTGCCCGACCACCGCCGCACCCTCCCGGGTGTCGTCGACCCCGACCGGCCACCACCACCACCGACCCAGAGAGACTCAGAGGAAAGGACTTGGCGGGGAGGGGGAGGAAACGGGAATGGGGAGGAAGGGAAGAGGAGATCGGGATCGGAGGAAGGGATAAGGGATGCCAATCGATTGGATCGATACGAGAGAGAGGAAGGGATAAGGGTGCCGGTACTAATTAAAGAGGGAGGAAGGCCCGAGAGAGAGAGGACTTAGTGTGCGCGGGACTCGGGAGGATTTGTGGTCCCTGTTGGGATAAACAACCGAACTAAAGATATATTTTTAGTCCCCGTTGTTTATACTAACCGGGACTAAAGTTAATTGGGGCCTGACTCAACCTGGTACCTTCTTTGAACCGGGACTAAAAATGATCTTTAGTCCCGGTTGGTAAAAAAATTAACCGGGACTAAAGATAAAAAAAAAATTTAACCGAGACTGGTTCCTATTCGAACCGAACCGGGACTATTGTGGTTTTTGGACGACCGACGAAAGATGGTTTCTCCAGTAGTGAGTAACAAGCATGCATGCCTACTATATGGCAGAAGAAATCTACAATATTACTCCCTTCATGTCAATTTAATCATCACATATGCAAATAGCGCAGAAATCAAGGACAACAATATATTCATCAATCTAAAATTAATCCTCATTGGTCAAAGGTGCTCAGTAGCTTCGTGTCCCATGTATTGCATCACGTTTTAAATATTGCATGGTGTTGCACCAATAAAAATTACTATTTCTTAGTTATATGCAGCGTATTCAACGATGCCCATTTACTCTTTGCACAAATAAATGAAGAGACACTTGTTAGATGACGATCATTTTAGAAAGACCTAAAGAAAATCTTAGGTAATGATCAAACATGGATAGAGGAAGTACTACTTTGAGAAGAAGTTCTGATGCGAACCCGCTAGGGTTTGTGGCCCGATCTTTCGATGAGAGGTAAGGGATAACTCGATTGGATGAAGACGACGTTCACGGCCCGACTACAACTGTCCAAAGACGCTGCGCCTTAGCAACCGATACACCGTCTCCAATGGTCGCCGCGAACTTGTGGTGCGCGTCAACCCGGCCACGAGGGCACTCGTCCTGCAAGCAATCGAAGAACAAGCAAGAACAAGTAGGACAAGCACTGAAATTGCTAGATAAATATGAAAGTTTCACTATCAAACACAATATGGTGGGGTTCCGATTACAGGCAGACGGGCGGTTTAGCCAACACGCGCGCTGCGAGCCGGTAGCAAGAAGCTATCTCTATCATCAAAACCCGCCTGTTCTTGGCGGCGACTAGAGGTATAAGAAGAGGGGAAGAACGACCATAGGGTCGTGCTCCAACCCTAGGAGGCGCCCCTAATGGGCCCAACTTGGATACACAGCCCATTGGGCCAAAAGAGGTGACGCAGCACCATGGACAGAAAACAGTCGGGAGTAAAATGACAATTGCGGCCGCTCCAGAACAGATATGGACATGTGGCTGGATCCATTTGAAAGTAGACTTGATAAGCTTTCCATGAAGTACTTGCACGCCCAAATCGGAGTTCGCATGAAGTCGTGGCGGCCGTCAGAAGTTGGCGCTGCCCTGCAGTCCGAATCCACCCCGTGCGAATCCTCTTCCCTTTGGATCCTCTCCATCGTTCCTGAGTAAAACACGAGTGCACGCGTCTCCGGGGTATAAAGACGAGGAATATGAACTCAAGAAAGAACTCACCTGATAATTTAGTTGACGTGCACGAGCGCGGGTAATAGGACCATCATGCTGTACATGGGGGGACGTGGATGTATCGATGGTGTTGATGTCCTCATCAAGTTCTAGCTCTATTAGCGAGCCTATCAGGATGCTTGTATACTTGTCTTGGTAACCATTTGATGTTTACCTATCGTAAGCCTCAGACCTCAAGCTGTTCCAGCTGCTAGGGAATTTGCTTAATGATCGTGCTTCTCTCTACGCCGATGACTTGGTTCTCTTCCTCTCCCCCTTAGTGCGGGACCTAGAGCTTGTCAAGGGGATTATGTCGTTGTTTGGAGCCGCTTTGAGTCTCCACACCAACTTCGCAAAGTGTTCCATCGCCCTAATTCATTGCTCTGAGGACAATCTCTCTATCATTCACCGTTGCCAACTTCCCCTGCAAGTATCTTGTCACCCACACTCAGTGAAAAAGATCCCATAAGCGCACCTGCAGACCGTCGTTGAAAACGTTGGCAACCAGCCCCCCTCTTGGAAGGGTAAGCTTCTTCCTATGGCTGGCTGCCAGGTGCTAGTGCAATAAGTACTATCCTCTATCCCGATGTATGTGCTGCTGGTGATCGGGCTGCGAGGCTAGGTGATCAAGGCCATTGACAGAAAGCGATGGGCCTTCCTTTGGACCGGATCGGGCAGTGGCGGAACTGAGGGGGGGCTGGCAGGGGCCATGGCCCCTCCCAATAAAAACAAATTTTTTTATTGCCCCCATATATCATAGCAGATTCAGTGAACAAGCAACAGAGCTTCTCACTTTGTGTACATCTTTGGATCCAAGTGATTCATTCAGTTCATTCAACATTGATAAAGTGTGCTCTCTAGCTTCAAAGTTCTATCCTGCTGATTTTTTAGAACAAGAGAGCCAATTTGAGATGTCAATTACGTCACTATGAACTTGATGTACCCACCAATCCTAAATTTGAAAATCTGACATCTGTAGCTGATCTTTGTCATCGACTTTTGCAAACTATTCGCTTTTATGTATTGCCAATGCATAAAAAAAAAGAGAAATTGCTAATTTTTTGAACTGTCAAAAGCCGGCTGGCCCCCCTTTGATTTTCTGTCCAGCTCCGCCACTGGGATCGGGTTCAGCCCATGGTGGTCAATGCCGGGTTTCTTGGCGAAAGGTATGCCGACCAAAGGAGTACGGTGGTTTGGGGATCACGGATCTTAAACAACGGGCCTTACTTTCCAAGTGAAGTGGCTTTGGCAACAGCGCACAGGCCACCCTACCTAGGTGGGTTTATGGTGGAACACACCCAAAGCATGTCGGACATATTCTATGCTTCCACCTTGGTTTTTCTAGATGATGGGGCCAAGACCATTTTCTGAACGGATCCGTGGCTTTACAGGAGGCTCGTCGCGTCCTTCGCTCCTGATCTCGTGAAAGCTATACCAGCTCACATCACAAGTTGCACACCATGGGGCAAGGGCTCCCAAACAACGCCTGGTTGCTCAACATTCAAGAGGGTGTTGACAGTTCTAGTCCTTTAGCCAGTTTCTCTTTTTTTGGGATAAGGTTCAGCCTATCCAACTACAATCGGGAACGGAGTACATGCTCCTTTGGCGGTGGTCCAGCAACGCCGCCTTCTCAACCTCGTCAGCTTATCACTTCTTCTTCGTGAGCCAGCACTTCTCCTATGCCAACCTTCTCTGGCATGCACAAGCGCCACCGAAGTATCGGTTTTTCCTTTGGTTGGCGCTTCAAAAGTGTTGTTGGACTAGAGATGTAATGCTGCATCGAGGCATGGATAGCCATTCCTTTTGTCCCTTTGCGCACAAGAACAAGAGATGACGAACCACATCATCCTCGAGTGCGTCTTCGCTTGCCAGGCCTGGCTTCAAGTTCTCTCCAGCGTGGGGTGGGCAGCTGTTGCCCCTAGCCGCCGCAGTCTGCTCCAGGATTGGTGGCTTCTCGCCCTTTCAGTTCGCTGATGTTGTTAGTCTCCTGGTAGTTTTGGAAAGAGCGCAACACCCGCGTCTTCGATGGTACCCTATCCATCTATTTCGCTTGTTGTAGTGAGAATCATCCAAGAGGGTAGGCAATGGACGGTGGCTGGCGTTTCCAAGTCCGGAGGCTTCCTGGGAGGATAGGACTTCTGTAACTTTTTTTCTTCCTTCCTTCCTTTTCCTTTGGGGATCATTCTTGTAATAGACCTTTTGGTCTTAATCCTTCAATCCCCCCAATCCCTGGCAGGTGCTCGGTGTTTCTGCGTTATGCAAACCCTTGCTTTTGTCTTAAGGAAATGACATGCAATCCTATTGCGCGTCAAAAAAAAGTAAGCACCTTTTAATTAGTTATCGCAATTTAAAACGTAGTGGCCGAAGAATCCAGTAACATGGGTTTTGGATATAATTTCTTGCTGCAAAGTGGAAACTATAATCTTATTATCTGAAAGAATAATCGGTTCCTGTATTTGAAGTATGGAGCAAACCTTTGTAAGTCAAATTGATTCCTACAAGTTCAGCAAACAAAGAGGAAAGATAATTTGTAGATTAAGCTTTTATCAAAATAGCAGCATGAGTTTCAAGATCATGGATGAATGAATATTCCAAATCCTGTTATAGTGTCCTCCCAGGATGCATCCACATAGCATCTAACACCTGCAGGTATA
The DNA here is from genome assembly GCA_000338895.3 of Oryza meridionalis. NCBI lineage: Eukaryota > Viridiplantae > Streptophyta > Magnoliopsida > Poales > Poaceae > Oryza > Oryza meridionalis. The sequence continues at coordinate 2,784,509 of CM002532.2, read as the reverse complement.
GCCGTATAGGCAAGCAGAATTAATTGAATAGAATCACGATTATCATGTGTTACCTCAGTTTGCTCTACCTGGAAGTTGGTCATAAGTGTTGCCCATTGAATCTGCCGCATTACACAGGCCTGAAAGGATTCCCATTTTGTTTTTTGTTTTTTTAAGTTATGATTATTTCTTTTCAAATCTGCCAAAGCATGATACAGATTTGTTGAATGGAGATAGTTGCTAAAAGATAAGCTAACATATCTTGCGTTGAATACAGAGAGAACATCAGTTCTGAGCTAGGAATCAGAGATAAATCAGATTGGTCTGCTAAAATAGCTATGGAAACAGTACTCTAACCAGCGGTATTTCGTCAAACAAACGGTTGCCAGTGATGGTGACAGAATTTTGTTTGTCAGTTAGAAACTTTGCGATCGAGAGTCGCATAACGTACGTATATATAGATGTGTGCATGCGCATATGTCATCACTGAGACAAGAGTTTAATTAATTTTAAGCCAAGTGACTAGTTTTAGTCAGGTAAGTGCTCACACTTAGCACTCAAACCACGAGTTCACTACGGTGGGCGCTCGTGTGTTCGTTTGATTTGATAGGCTAGGACTATGTCTAATGATATCACTGAACTGACCAGAATGCATGAGAAAAACATATATTCTGAATTTCTAGTGACGGCCTGGCCTGATCGATACTGTGACAAAAATTGGATAGCATATAAATAGATGGGCAAAATTGCTAGCGAATCTCACTTTCTATCGTTTCATGCACTCTTTCTTTCTTGCTTGCTTCTTTTCTTTAGAAGTTGCATGCATTATTTCTGCTAGGCAGCTAAGAAAGATGCTCATGCTCCGCTGCAGACTATAGTTCGTCCCTTCGTTTTGGTACTTCCAACTGGCTACCAAATAACTCAAGGGATGGATTACGAGCAAGATAAGCTAAGAAAATAATTTGGATGCTCTCTCTTTTGTTTTATATATACTCCATTGTTTTTAATGTATGATGTCATTTTTAACATATATTTGACTATTCATTTTATTAAAATATTACGTAATTATTATTTATTTTATATGATTTTTTTATCATTAAAAAATCTAAATAAAACAAATGAAGCCAACAACATCTTAGATTGAAACTAGAGGGAAAAAGCGCATAGCTATGCAGTAACTTAGTTGAAAGGCAAATTTTGCTACAAGACATCGTGATTTCGTGGTTTTAGCCGTACGACACTGCCCGAACTCACTTTTGGGGGAATGCACTCCATAAACGTGGTAATTTGCCAATGAACACCGCTCTGATTAGAATAATAATTTTTAGTTGAAGAGGAGAGAGAAATTGTGTGAATGTCAAAAATGCCCTTTGGCCCACATGTTAGCTCTCCTAACCACAGACGACGGCGAGGTGAATTCTGTTGGAATTAATATATGGGCTAAGGCCCATTCGAAAATTAATTCTTTAGAAAATCACAAAAGCACACCTCATGGGATGGCATGCATGTAGAGTTTAGTACCACCTTGCTTATTCTAGAAGAGGGGGACCTCTTTAAAAGGGAGGATGGCCTCCTAGCCACTTGAAGCATGTGTGGTGAAGAGAAGAGGGGAAACACACGTGAAATCAATCTAGGGTTTGCCTCCTCCTCTGTGCTGCGCCGTCGCTCATAGACTATTCCATCCCGCTCGCAGGCGTGCACCTGCGATCGGGAGAGCATGTCTCCGGAACCTCTGCCTTCGACTTTCTGCGCCGGGAGAAGGCGGCATTAAGGTTTTTGGGAAGCACTTCGCGCGAATGCTCCCTGTTCGTCCGCGATGGCTCGCCTTCCTCTCCGCTCGTGTGCTGCGCGCCTTCGTCGACGCCCGCAACTGCGAGTAGTTCCTGCCGAGCAACCGGTCTTTCTGCCACCTCGGTACGTGTTTGACATGTTGCGCATATTTGATCTGTTCATGTTTTACTGCTTAGTTTACATGTGTAGATCTAATGATGCCTTCAATCTAGTTTACATCTGCAAAGTCATGATTTATTTATGGAATAAATTAAATCATTATGTGCTTATAATTTCAACAATCCAAAAACCTTATTATAGGCGCTGTGATTTTACTATGGCTGGTTTTGCCGATGCCCTGAGGCCGGATAAATTCACCGGTGTGCACTTTAAGAGATGGCAGATCAGCGGGAGAAGGCGGCATTAAGGTTTTTGGGAAGCACTTCGCGCGAATGCTCCCTGTTCGTCCGCGACAGCTCGCCTTCCTCTCCGCTCGCGTGCTGCGCGCCTTCGTCGACGCCCGCAACCGCGAGTAGTTCCTACCGAGCAACCGGTCTTTCCGCCACCTCGGTACGTGTTTGACATGTTGCGCATATTTGATTTGTTCATGTTTTACTGCTTAGTTTACATGTGTAGATCTAATGATGCGTTCAATCTAGTTTACATCTGCAAAGTCATGATTTATTTATTTATGGAATAAATTAAATCATTATGTGCTTATAATTTCAACAATCCAAAAACCTTATTATAGGCGCTGTGATTTTACTATGGCTGGTTTTGCCGATGCCCTGAGGCCGGATAAATTCACCGGTGTGCACTTTAAGAGATGGCAGATCAGGGTCACTTTGTGGCTGACAGCTATGAAATGCTTCTGGTGAGTACTGGCAAGCCTATGGGTGTTCTTAATGCTGATCAGCAGAAAGAATTCGATGAGGCCACTACTCTCTTTGTGGGATGCATTCTTAGCGTGCTTGACGATCGTCTGGTCGAGGTGTATATGCATATGACCGACGCTAAAGAGTTGTAGGATGCACTAAATACTAAATTCGGTGCTACTGATGCTAGCAATGATATGTATATCATGGAGTAGTTTCATGCCTACAAGATGGCTGACAATCGTTCTGTCGTCGAACAAGCTCATGAGATACAAACCATGGCTAAGGAACTCGAACTCCTTAAGTGTGTCTTACCCGACAAATTTGTGGCCGGGTGCATTATTGTGAAACTACCTCCATCTTGGAGAGGTTTCGGTATTGCACTCAAACACAAGAGACAGGAATACTCCGTTGAGGGGTTGATAGTGTCTCTTGATGTTGAGGAGAAAGCTCGGGAAAAAGACGTTGCGTCTAAGGGCGATGGTGGGCAGTCCAGTGCCAATGTTGTGCACAAGGCCCAGAACAAGAGCAAGGGGAAATACAAAGCTCAACAGACCACCAACTTTAAGAAGCAGAAGAAGAACAACAACAATCCTAACCAGGATGAGAGGATTTGCTTTGTGTGTGGGCAACCTGGTCATCTAGCTAGGAAGTGTCCATAGCGCAAGGGGATGAAGGCACCTGCAGGGCAGACTTCTAAGTCTGCTAATGTGACCATTGGCAACACTGGAGATGGAAACGGGTATGGTAATTTACCTACTGTTTTTTCAGTTAATCAGTCTACTAATTGGTGGGTTGATACTGGGCCAATGTACATGTTTGTGCTGACATCTCATTGTTTTCTTCTTATCAGGTCGCACGGGGTTCCACTATCCTAATGGGGAATGGGTCACATGCTTCTGTTCATGGTGTTGGCACGGTAGATCTGAAGTTTACTTCGAGAAAGATCGTGCAGCTGAAGAATGTGCAGCATGTCCCTTCTATCGACAGGAATCTTGTTAGTGGCTCCCGTCTAACTAGAGACGGATTTAAGTTGGTTTTTTAGTCTAATAAAGTAGTCGTGTCTAAACATGGATATTTTATTGGTAAAGGTTATGAGTGCGGAGGCCTGTTCCGCTTTTCCCTTTCTGATTTCTGCAATAAGTCTGTGAACCATATTTGTGGCAGTGTGGATGATGAGGCTAATGTTTGGCACTCACGTTTATGTCATATTAATTTTGGCTTGATGTCTCGGCTTTCCAGCATGTGCTTAATTCCTAAGTTTTCCATTGTCAAAGGTTCTAAGTGTCATAGTTGTGTGCAATCGAAGCAACCTCGCAAGCCTCACAACGCTGCCGAGGAGAGAAACTTGGCACCACTAGAACTCCTACATTTCATGACGAAGGGTGGAAAAACGATATTTCATGACGTTGATTGATGATGCTACTAGATTTTGCTATGTGTACTTGTTGAAAACGAAAGACGAGGCTCTAGACTATTTTAAAATTTATAAGGCAGAAGTTGAAAATCAACTTGACAGAAAGATAAAAAGGCTTAGGTCTGATCGTGGTGGAGAGTTTTTCTCAAACGAGTTTGACTTATACTGTGAGGAACATGGCATCATACATGAGAGGACGCCTCCCTATTCTCCCGAATCTAATGGGATTGCTGAAAGAAAGAACCGCACACTGACTGACTTGGTGAATGCCATGTTGGACACCGCGGGACTACCTAAGGCATGGTGGGATGAGGCATTGTTGACCTCGAATCATGTGTTAAACAGAGTTCCTAACAGAAATAAGGACAAAACACCATATGAGATATGGATTGGGAGAAAACCATCACTTTCTTATTTGCGCACATGGGGGTGCTTGGCGAAAGTCGATGTACCAATAACGAAGAAGCGAAACTTGGTCCTAAGACTGTAGACGTCTTTCTGGGATATGCTCATCACAGCATTGCCTATAGATTTTTAATAGTTAACTCCAAGGTACCTGACATGCATGTTGGTACAATTATGGAGTCTCGTGATGCTACCTTCTTTGAGAGCTTTTTCCCAATGAAGGATACGCATAGTGGTTCGAGCCAACCCTCTGAAATAATTCCCAATTCAATCACACCACCAGAACAAACTGAACATACACATGAACATTTCTCTGAGGAGGATGTCAGTGAAGCTCCTCGAAGGAGTAAGAGGCAAAGGACGGCTAAGTCTTTTGGTGATGATTTCACTGTGTACCTCCGAACTTCGGGAGTAGGATCGCAAGATCCGAACTTCGGGAAAAAATGCTCTTGTCTCTTTCTGTGATGTTTCTGTGGATGATTCTGTGATATATCCTCTGCTTAGAATACATGTGCATCATCTTGTGAAGATTGGCTTAGTCTCTTGTTTCGAAATTTGAATTTCATCTCTATTCTGTTACTCGGAAGTTCCTGTCTTACGACACCAGAAGTTCCGGGCCTAGGAGGCCGGAAGTTCCGGAGTTCCTTACCAGGAAGTTCCGGGTTTGTTTGAATTTTACCACTGTGATTTGTTTTTAAGTTTTCAGGGACAGCCTATTCAACCCCCCCCCCTCTAGGCTTCATCAGCGCGGTCAATTGGTATCAGAGCAAGGTGCTCTTGATTCAAGCTTCACCGCTTTGAGTGATCCACGATGTCGGACTTAGGGGGAAAGAACGGGGAAAATGGAAATGAAGATGGAGCGAGCAGCAAGGGAACTCCATCACCCAAGGGAGCTACTATACCTTTTGATTACAGCAAACTTACCATTCCCTCTCACAACTTTGTCTCCGTGCCTTCCGGGCGTGCTCCTCAATTTAATGGGACACATTACGCCGCTTGGAAGCACAAAATAAAGTTGCATCTAATCTCTTTGCATCCAAGTATTTGGAAAGTTGTTTGTACAGGTGTTGATGTACCCCATGATGACATGGAGCTCACTTCGGAGCAAGAGCAACTCATCCACCGCAATGCTCAAGCTTCCAATGCAATTCTCTCCGCCTTGAGTCCGGAGGAGTTCAACAAGGTTGATGGGCTTGAGGAGGCCAAGGAGATATGGGATACTTTGCAATTGGCTCATGAGGGTTCACCCGCCGTTCGTGAGGCCAAGATTGAATTATTGGAAGGAAGGCTTGGAAGATTTGTGATGGATGACAAGGAGACACCACAAGAGATGTATGATAGGATGATGATCATTGTCAACAAGATTAAAGGACTTGGGAGTGAGGACATGACAAATCACTTTCGCAGGCAGACAAAAGTGATTTTTGCAGGCGGAAGGTTGGACCGCTTGTAGCATAACGACGGTGAAAATCAACGATTTTCGCAGTCGGGGCAACAGCCTGCCTACGAAAATCCATGAAACAAACAAAAAAAAATCACGGCGGTGGATCACCGACGCCGCCATGCGCCTCACCGCTGCCGCCCTTCACCGACCGGATCTGGGAGGGGAGGGGAGGGGAGCCGCCGCCCCGCGCCGAAGTCGTCGTTGCCGCCGCCCCGCGCCGTCGTCGTCATCGCCGCCGCCGGCCTCCCCCTCCCTCCTTCGGCCGGATCTGGGAGGGGGGAGGGGAGCCGCTGCCGCCGCCCCAACCCGTCGCCACCGCCACCGCCGTCCCGTGCCGTATTCGCCGCCGCCGGCCTCCCCCCTGCCTCCTCCGGCCAGATCTGGGAGGGAGGGGGAGAGGGGAGCCGCCGCCGCGGCCCCGCGCGTCGTCGTCGCTGCCGCCGCCGCCCTGCGCCTCGTGGTCGCCGCCGCCGGCCTCCCCCCTCCCTCCTCCGGCCAGATCTGGTAGGGAGGGGGGAGGGGAGCCGCCGCCGCCGCCCCGCGCGTCGTCGTCACCGCCGCACCGACCCGTCGTCGTCGCCGTCGCCGCCGCCCTCACCGGCCTCCCTCCTTCCCTCCTTCGTATGCCGCGCCGCCCCGCCGCCTTCCGCGCCACCCCGCGCCGTGGCCGCCGTCGCTCCCCCTCCGGCGGCCGGGGAAAGGAGGAAGGGTGAGGGGAGGGGAGAGGAGGCGGCGTGAGGGGAGAGGAGGAGGCTTGAGGTGTGGGGAGAGAGGCCGGCCGTGGGTGGAGATTGGAGACTTAGAAAAAATCAACCCTTTCCCAAGTCTATTTATATTGAAGTCTATTTTCGCAAGCGGACCACTTAAACGGCGCCTGCGAAAATGATTTTCGTAGGCACCGCTTAAGTGGTCCGCCTGCGAAAATAGATTTTCGCAGGCGGACCGACCATTTCACCCCGATTTATATTTTTGTAGGCGGTCATTTGGCTTTAAGAGTCATGTCCGCCTGCGAAAATGAGACCCCTGCGTTGGGAAAAATACTTTTTCTAGTAGTGTTGGGCACTTCTGTTCAGGGTTTACATTTCCGGTCGACCACTAAATTTCAAGCCCCATCGGTATCACGATTTTCGATAAATTTCAATCGATTTTCGATAAATTTTGACTGAATCTACTGTTTAACCTTCGAAATTCCAATCGAAACTTAATTCCGAGCCGTATTGAAACGTCATAATTTCGCGGAATTCGACCGGTTTTCGTCGGAATTGTGAACCTGCTTCTGTTCCCGTGGCCGTACGTCAACAAAGAGACGTGCGCCAGCGGAAAGCGGACAGCGCGCGGATGACGCGATTCGGGGGTCCCAAACTGGTTTGGGTACGTATATTAGTACGTCGGAGAGTTGAAAATAAATACAAGGGTCCACTTGGCTGACGCTAGTACAAATTTTCAGAAACAAGAGACTTCGGTCGAAACTAGTTATGTTACCATGGGTTATTTTGGATGTTTAATTAGTATATCCATCGTGAAACTAGATTACATAAGCTTACATTTAATACACTTGCAAATCAAAGTAAAAAGTATATATGTCACTACGGTGACGTATTCTATATTCACACCTACTATAATGCACTCATATATTCAGCTATCGTGTATTGGAATTAATAGATGAATCTTAGCCCATTCGAAAATTAATTCTTTGGAAAATAAGAGAATCTCTTATATGTCACTGAAAATTAGTTTGATCCCTTACATGCCACTAAAAATTGGCTCTTCCCCTATATGCTATTGGTCCAAATTTACGTACCCTCTCATGCCACTCCTATCCATTAACTGTGTGTTGACCATTAATTCTCAAGTAAAAAAGACGTATTTGCTCTTCTGAGTTATTAGACATGTCCTATACTCAGAAGGGTAAATATGTCTTTTTTTACTTGAGAGTTAACGGTCAACCCACCGTCAATAGACGGGAGTGGCATGAGAGGATACGCAAATTAAACCAATAGCATATAAGGGAAGAGCTAATTTTTAGTGTGGTATATAAGGGATAAAACCAATTTTCAGTGGCATATAAGGGATAAAACCAACTTTCAGTGGCATATAAGGGATTCTCTCTTAGAAGATCACAAAAGCCCACCTCATGGGATGGAATGCATGGGGAGTTTAGTACCACCTTGTCTATTCTAGGAGAGAAGAGAGAGATCTCCTTATAAGGGAGAATGCTGAAGCCACTTGAGGCATGCTCGCTCGCCTCGTCAGGCCTTCGATTATGCGTAGTGGAGATCGTGCAGGCGTATATGTATAAGTTGAGCCGCCGCTTCCACGCAAGGCGACAATAAGGATTTTGGGAAGCGCTTTGTGTGACTGCTCCCTGTTCGACTACAACGGCTCGTCTTCCTCTTCGCTCGCGTGCTGCGCGCCGTCGTCAATGCCCGCAACCGTGAGTACTTACCGTGAGTACTTACTATTGAGCAATCGGGTTTGATTTACTGTCTAGTTTATATGAGTAGATCTTATGATGCATTTATGATAGTTTACATCTGCAATGTCATGATGGAATAAATTAAATCATTATGCACTCATATATTCAGCTATCGTGAACCCTCTGATACTAATCCAATGGATAGAATCCGAGCGGCACAATTTTTCATAGATATTTAATAAATAAACTTAGATCTTTCAAGGGGGAATATATTCTATACCACTACCACTGAGCTTAGCATAGTTCAACAATTTACCACTGACTTTGTTTCTTTCTACAATATACCGACGACTTTATCAATTATTATATAATACGCTATTGGGTTGGGCTTATTTTTCAACGATACCTAAAATATCATTACAGACATATAAGATTAATAGTTGATTTATCTAATTAGAAGCTTAAAAAAAATGAAAACTTTTATATGGCCTCCTTACACAGTAGAAAAGTTTGTATGTAAGTTTCAATTTTCTTTCATTTCTTTTTTTAAAAAATATAACTTACTGTTATATGCTATATATTTTTTGTGTGTTGTTGTTTTCAATGTAAATTATCTTTCATATGCAGCATAATATATTTTTGCTATTATCTTTTGTGTTAGCTATTTCTCTATGATATACCACTCAAAAATTTTTTCTAAAAAACAAAAATACCATAAAAAATGAAACTTATGTATTTACTTTCCTGTTGTATAAGGAGGCCATATAGGAAATTTCATATTTTCTAAACTTTTTAACGAGATAATTTAATTGTTAACCATGTATGACTGTAAGGGTATTTTTGGTATTTTGTTAAATAGAGATCCGTCCCAATGGTATATTATAGAACAATTGATGAAATCATCGGTATATTGTAGAAATAGACAATGTTAATGGTAAATTGTTGAACTGGGATAAACTTAGTACCATAGAATAGATTATCTGATATTTCAAACCAATGAGTACTACTAGTTATTTGAAATTTTTGAACAACAAATACTGCACCGTAATACAAATTTGTAAAACCTATTTTTTAAGGAAATTTGTAAAACCTTGACAACATTAAAACCAGTGTTACATAATATTAAGCAATAAAAAAGATTATTTTTGACCCGAGACGGAGACCACGCAAGACGCAAGCCATGACCCATTCCGGGCCGAATCCAAGCCACCCAGCCCAACAGTAGCAGCGAAAGGAAAAGAAAAAGGAAAAAAGACAATGTGGCACACACGTGGCGTCGCAACCCGGTCGCGTCCAAACGCGCACCACTTCGGTCGCCCCGCTCGGCTGCACTGCATATCCCCCTTTTCTCACGTCAACCCACACCTCGTCCGCGTCACCTCCTATATTATCGTCATCATCAGATAGATATATTCCGTCCGTGCTCATCCACCCACCCCCACCTATATATAATTGCCTCATCTCCTCTTCTTCCCTCTCTATCTTTCTTTCTGATTTCTCATTAATTAGCATCAAGCTAGCTTGTGATCAGCAATGGACGGCGAAATGGATTGGATCGCGGCGCGCTTCGTCCTGTCGGCGATAATGGGGGTGCACCCGCTGGTGGCCGTCGACGACGCCGGGGCCGATGACGAGCACTTCCCGGTGGACGACGCCGCAGCCGTCCACGGCCACGCGTCGCCGCCTCCTGTCGCGCTGCCGGCGGCGGTGCTGGCGCCGGAGGAGGTGGCCGGCGCGGTGGTGTGCGCGGTGTGCACGGACGAGGTTGCGGCGCGGCAGGCCGTGGTGCGGCTGCCCTGCGCGCACTGGTACCACGCCGGTTGCATCGGGCCGTGGCTGCGGATCAGGACCAACTGCCCGACCTGCCGCGCCGAGCTGCCGCGGGAGCCCGCCGCCGCCGAATGGCGTGTCCCGCGGCGCCCGGCGGTGGCGGAGACAGCCGGCAGCCGCCTGCGGCGGGAGGCGTCGTATACGATGCTCGCAGGCACGTTGCCCAGCTAATCAATCATCATCGATCAATAGATTAATTTATTATACTATGTACATGTGTAAATTAATCGGCATGTATATACAACGAAGGTGAAGTGAAAATTGTACAGAGGCAAACTCACGTAAACCCAGCGCCCGCTGGATAGAACGGAACGAAATGTTTAGTCGGAACGATCTATGAAAGATAACATTTTTTATTTGCTTGGTGATTAACTTGCTCTTAGTTCCCACTCTCCCAGCTGTGGTATTCGATCTGGTAAGTGGTAATTTCTGTATGCTTATCCTGTTCTCAGCTGTATGCTTAAACTATTGTACAATATGGCTTCTGTGGGCGGCTATCTATAACCTGCCGGCTGCCGCTGTTGTTAGCAAACGTTCTTTTCTCTCATCATATTGCCGGATAAGTCATCGGCGTTGTCGTATTATGCGCACGAGCGGTATGCCCTTACGGCCTTACCATCCACATGACTAATCACAGGTTCACAACAGCCAGTAGCAATGCGCTGTTGTCGGACGTGATGTTTGGCTGATTATAATATTAATTACTAAATACTTGAAAAAGGTAGGTTCATTGTTTTTTCAAAAAAAATTATATAATTTTTTACACAAAACGTATTAAGCAATTTGAGAAGCATACTAATGGAAAACTCCTCCAACAACAAGAATACTAATGCGGAGAAAACTACCCATCGAAGATCCGATTTCTAAAAAACATCGGGCAGTCAAATGTTGCAGATGACCAACATGTGAAACATTAACTTATATATGATGAAAAAAAAATCAGCAACCGAAACATTTAAATATTTTATGAAACATTGTGAAGATACACATTGAAACATGTCACTATCACTTATGTAACAACGAGAGTTAATGGATTGAAACGTATGTTTTTATTTCATCAAAATATAATCATGTGATATCTTGTTGTAAAGATTTAATTATAATGAATATAACGGTGTAATCAAATCATAGATGGATAAATAGTTTAGAAGAAAAATCATTTTAAAGATCGCTAAAATGCATGCGTGCAAGCATTGATGGAGTAGAGAGAGATGGGAAGGTAGTGGCAAGTATTTTTCATGAATTTTGTGAAACACAGTAAAAATATATGCTGAAACATGTCGCTATAACGTGTCAAACATGAAGTATTAATGGTTTAAAAGTTAAAACATATGTTTTTTTAATCGAAATATAATCATGTAATATCTTGTTAAAAAGATTTAATTCTAATGAATATAACGGAGTAATCGGATTTTAGCTCGGATAAGTAGTTTAGGTGAAAAAATATTTTAAAGATTAACACATGTATATATATGGTTGGAGGGAAGAGCCAAGACAATTGAGTTAGCAGTTAGTCAGTTGATTGCAGGTATAAACACTTGAAAAAAATTGTCATATCGGTGTCCGGTTTTTCTGTCTTGGTTGAACGGCCGATTACAAGTATTCTCGCTTTTCTTTCGGTGTGGACTACTGCCTTTTAGGTTCCTCGGCGAGGTACAATGGTACACTGGACAGGGAGCAACGAGGAGGTTGGCACGGAGAAGGAGACGGTATGGCGTCGGTGGAGGCCGGGTGTCGACATCGTCCTGGTGACTGAGGCGGGGAGGTAGCACAACGTATGTACTCCCTTCGTCCCATAATATAAGAGATTTGTTTTTTCTTGCAAGAAAAACTCAAAACCCTTATATTATGAGACGGAGGGAGTATAGCTTTGTGCACTCGGTTTACTCTTTCGGTGTGGACTCATCTCTCACTGGTTGCCGATATTTTGGGGGAGGGCTTTGGTAGACGCCTAGACGGGGGACTTTGGTGTAGATGAGGTTGTTGCAGCGGGACCCAACGATTTGATGGCCGCTGCCACCTTGTGCGTGAACGGTGAACCTCGGGCGGGCAGTGTGGAGGAGGGTGGGGATGGCAGCTCGGTCTGCTGGTGCGGCATGCAGGCATTCCATTTCCATCGAACACTTCTGTGCATGGTGGCCGAGGGGAGAGAGGGGGAATAGATGGCTGGGCAGGGGATGAGTGGGAGAGAGGGAAATATTATTGGGCTGCAAGGGAAAAGAGATGGCCCGATTGTAATAGGAACTTTTGTATTTTGTAAAGATTTGGAAGTTGTACTTGAGCAGAGATTGTAACGGACTGTATGATTTGGTCATTTAATTTTGCTCTATATAATTGGACTGTGTAATGGACTGCATATTTATAATTTGGACTGTACAATGTGTTGTATAATTGGACATTGATTTATTTGAACTAGTGCTGCTGGACTTGTTTGTATCACCTCAAGGGATTTTGAAAATTTACAAGGAAGTTTGGAATTTGGAAATTGGAATTGGCACTTGAATTCAAACATGCACATGGACTGTTTTAAATGGGAAGTATAATTGGACCGCTAAAATGAGATATTTGAATTTAAACTAGAGTCTTGTAATTGGAATGTAGTAGGAGGTTTGATCGACTAATTTGGTGGCTCGGGGATTGGATTTAGAATTTCTTTTGCGATAGCTCGACAATATCAAATATGTCGAACGAATGAATCAAGATATCAAAGAGGGGTTTTTAGGGACGATGCATGGCATACAAATCCAATTGACGTGGTACGGTTTCATGGTAGGGATAAAATCGGAGATATTCGAATCAACGTACGATAAATAAATACATTGAACCATTCTAGATATTTCGATGGAATTATTGAATTTGAATTGATAGAGCAGTGCTAAATTAACCGTAAGATTCCGAGTTTGAGAGAGAGAGAGAGATAACATTGCGATAGAAGGAGAGAGCCTCGGGTCGTTGGTTAGTTTAGCACCGAAGCTCTTAACAAATCAGACGGAGAGGAGAGAGGACACGGAAGGATGTCGAACAGAGGACAGCCTTTAGAGAAAAGATTTAATCGAGATCTTTGGCACAAATCATAACAAATCCTATTATGCAAGCTGGGCTAGGCCTTTAAAGGAGGGAGACCAAACTTTATCTGAGAAAGCCCCTTTTTCTTTTTAAAATAGCCTTTTGGGAATTATATTTCACACATAGGGTTTTTAGTAGATATTTCATTACTAGCTGTTATTTGTAATACATTTGCCAAAGGACTTAATCCTTTACAAGGATCCTTATAAAATAATCGAAGTTATATTTCCTTTGCAAAATAGTATTTGTTTACATGAACTATCCCTTATAGGGTTTTCATCCAAGACTGTAATATATATCTTTATTTATAAAACAAAAACATCATCAGAGAGGTTTCAATACATAAAGAAGGGTTTTTAAGAAAGTGAATGGTATTTGCAAATATTAACATATTTCATAATCATGGTTCTTTCAATAAATAATATTTTGAAACCAAAATACAAGCATATTTTCAGACGTCCGTTCTTTCGCCCGTAAATACAGGAAAACGGGAAACAAAATCCAATAAATCCTAGCATGCAAGGATTTAGCAAAAAGATTTTTGATTATACCAAATTTTTGTTTCCGTATTTCAAATTCGAAATTTTCATGGTGTTACACAGCTACAGTGACAATGCGAAATCAGACATGCTGTTGGCCGGGGTTTTTGATGGCACGCGAAATGAGAGAGTCATTTGCATATGATGATAGTATAATCAATTACTAAACATTTGAAAAGTAGTTTATTTGTTTTTAAGAAAATTTTGTACAAAATGTATTTTCACAACATCTATTAGCTGTAACACCCTGGGTAACCACGTAACAAGAGTGTCACACAAAAAAAACACTCAAAACCACTAACTCCCAAGTTTTTTTAGAAATTTCGGCAGAGTTTCCCCTATAATACAGACATCCACGACAGACAATTATAAGATAGCTCCACACAATCCAAACCATCCTAGCTCCATAAGTTCCACGTGAAAATAAGGACCAGAACTTTAAATGACCTTTACAAGTTCTACGCAAAACTCATGCTAAGCAGAAGAATCATAGTCTAAAACTAAATTTCAGTAGTGTGCAATAATTATGTGTAGCCCAAGGGTGCTACTCCCGCCCCATGCCGATCAATATCATTAGGTACCTAAAAACCAAATTAAACACAAGAGTAAAGAATACTAAACAAGTACAATATTGAACTAATAAAACATACACAGGTTTAATGCAATATTAAACCAATACAAAACATTTGAATTCCTTTACTTTAAGAAGAAGGAGGCAAATAGTAGTAGTTCTGTCATGCCCAGAAATTCACTAGTAATTTCCGAACTAATTTGTGCATAAAATCCTCATCCAGGAATCAGCTGAGGAACACAAACTGACAATTTAATATACAGATTAATCATAATCATAACGTTACATAGTTACAAAAGAAAAGAGAAAACACCAGCGGAATTACGGTCTAGCGAAGCTCCGGCTCCACTCCCACAGGCAGCTCAACTGGGGTATAAGCCAAACGTCTTCTCCTTCGCAACTTGTCTTCAACTGAGGTTTGATTGATTATTGCGAAGTGAGCATATGACATGCTCAGCAAGTCACACAACAAATACGCAAGTGCACAAAGGATACCAAAGAATGGCATAATATAGGGCTCATTTGCAAAAGCAGCATTTAGCAAACATTTGAGAATTCTAAAACAGTAAAGTAATTAATCATCAATATTAATCAACACTGAACAGCACACCCATGCTGCACAGGCCCAACCATCCTGTACAACCATACCCGGCTGTACAGATCTATCTCCAAACCAGGAATGTACCATTCCAAACCAGGAGCTAATCAAATTATTACCAGTTATAGCATCATTTATTATGGTGAGCAGTGTGAGACTAATCACGAAAGACATTGTTAGACCCGCCCATAACCGCGGGCACGGCTATTCGAATAGTTTTACTCTGGCCAGAGGTGTACCACTGTACCCACAAGACACGATTCCACACATGTTACCATGCCCCGAAGTACCACCACGGCACTGCAAAGGAGGAAATCGTGACAGTACCCTTCGCACAACACAACTCAAAGCAGTGCACCGTTCCTGGATCATAATCACCCCCTTATAAACAAGGCATGGACTCCCCAGCGACCCCCGTGGGCTTATCTGCGCCACTTCTCAGTCTAGTGCCCCGCAATGAACCATGCTATACAAAAGATAAAGCCGTTGCCCATGCTGGCTTGTGGTTGGCACGGTTAATGTTTCACAACCGAAACTCGTGAACCGGTCCTTAATTGTCATGAGCACGACCATCAAAACCATGTGCTCACAACCCACCATTATCAAGTTTTAGTTGGCAAATTAATTAATTAATTAACCAATCACGATTAACCATCGTGAGCTACCATTATCATGTCCATCATTAAGTAATAGTGAAGCATTAGTTATCCCAATAGTGCGCTAATGTTTCTAAGCATGACTAAGCAATTATATCTAATATATCTAGCTGAACCAATATATAAAACTCAACTAGTCAAATTGTAACCCAAGGTATCAAAGGACAGAGTAATCAATGCAAAGTGGCCATAACAATGGAATAGTTTCACACCACCCGGTGTCATTCGAAAATAAATGCACAGTTGAAATAAATAGAGAATTTAAATATAGGATCAACATGCTCAAAGGAATTGTGTTTGGGATCTGTGTGACTTGCCTTGCAATATTCGGTCTTCAATTAATCTTCTTGGATACTTCCAACGCACTCACGAACCTTCGAAATGACGGAAACGACAAGCTAACACGCAAAACGAGGAAAACACTAAGAAACTCCAAATAAACAGTACATATAAAGTAAACAAACATGTAGGTCATAATTTATATGAATTATGAGACTTGAACGGCCTCATTCCGATTTCATATGAATTAATTATGAATTTCAGAAGATTTAATTCCAATTAAACCTATTAAAGAAAAGACTATTCCAAATTAATTAAACAATTTACAAATGATTTATAACTGAGATAAAGATTAAAACAACCTCCGGAAAAAGATTAGATTATATTTGGTAGATGACGTAAGATAAAAAGGACTAATATGCCATTGAAAAGAGAGAACAAATTTATATTGATTTTGGACGGATGAGATTAATCTTGCAAGCGAACCTCACGAGATACCGACTCAACGAGTCAATTCTACGTGACACGGGATCACCCAAATGATCAACCGAAACCGGCGAACGGAACCGGCGGCTCTGAACGGCTCTAAACTAAAGGACGACTCAACATGGACGAATGAACGAAACACGGGGAACACCTCGTTCGAACGAACGAGCGAACGACTCAACAACGGCTGTGACTAAACCGGTGAGCTAGACACGATTCACGGTAAAGCCTCGGTACGGCAAACGATAGGCCGGTAGGAATTTAGGGATGCACCTACGGCTAGATAACTCCAGTACCGAGCAACGGGCTAAAGCGGCAGCTAGGTTAAAGCGGCACACACCTGCGACACGGCGGCACTAGGGCGACTTGGTTTGGCTTGGCGGCGGCGACTCGGCAGAGACACGCGGCTAGGGTTAGGGCGACGGCACAGCGAATGAATCCATAAATGCATAATTGATGGCAGCTTCAATAACTGTCATTGGCATACCGCATATCTATACGTCCAGGTATTTATGTTAATGCACTTTCTAATGATACGTAAGCAAGGTATTTCGGGCCCTTTATAAGGAAGGCATCTCATAGAGAGTTCTAATTCTCATATATCATATTGGGTAGGTTGTGGTATTTCATTGCTACAAGCACTGGCGAACTACGAAGCGACGATAAAAGGGAGGACACCGGGAGAAAGAGCATGAGACGACGGTCCTTACCAACACTTACGCAATGACGGACGGCGACGGAAGATGGCCAGCGACGAGCTTCGAAGGGCGGCGAGGTACTGTCCACGGTGGCGACGATTTTCCAGCGACAACACATGAAGACGATGACGACACTAGGGCCAAATTAGATTTTGGATTAAGACTCTATGGATAAACTACACCAATGAACGACATCGGAGAGAGGAAAGCTCACCGAGGGGCGGAGCGACGATGGATGATGACGGCAGACGGCCGGCAGCGAGGTAGAGGCGGCGACGGGTTCGGGTCAGCGATGGCGGCGACGTTTCAGCGATCTTCGGCGAAGAAAACCCGGTGGCCGGGCTTCACCTTGCTCCTGCGAACCCAATGGAGTCAACGGTGACCGAAGACGACGACGGATGACGATGAACAGTGTGGCTGAAGACATGGCGACGACGGCGGCGCTCTGGTTCACGACGACGGGTTACCTCCGGTGGGATTTGGCACAAAATAACCAGCGGCCGGGGTAGAGCTCGACTTTACGGACCCGAGGGAGGTGGCGGCGCTGATCGGCGACGGCCGGGGCGACGGCGCACGACGGCTGGAGCGGCGGCCGGAGGTGGAGAGAGAGGGAGCTCGCGGGGAGAAGGTTTCGGGCAACGGCGGAGAGAGGGAGAGGTGGCAGCAGAAAGAGGAGAAGGAGGGGGCTCTATATGTAGCCATGGGAGGCCGGGATCGAGCCCACATCGACGGGAAAAACTCGGGAAAGTTTAGGATGTTCGCCGGAGTAAGGAAATATTGATCCGCGAAATTGAAAAGGATTTCCATAGAAACTCTTGAGGATTTCTTGGGGAAAAGGAAGAGGAGGTTGAGAGGATTCCATTCCCGCAACTAATTTGGAAAAAGGAGCAACGGGGAGGCGGGATTTGGAAGGAGGATGCGGCGGCAGTGCATGCGCACGGGCTCGGGACGGCTCTGTCTGGAGCTGGAAGATGAACAGGCGCAGGGACGGAAAACAGACTTTTGGCTGGGCTCTATTGCACAGCCCGATAGAAGGACTCAAGCTAGACTTTGGAAAAAGACTGACCAGAGAGAGGAAGAAAGGATGGGCCAAGGACAGAAAGAGAACTTTTCCTTTTTCGGCCCGAAAAGGAAAAGGGGATTTAATTTACTTTTTCAATTAAATTAATCACCGAAATGATCTTTGAATTGTTAAAAATACTTCCAATGCTCAAATAATTCCAAGAAAAATCTTGAACATACTTGGACACTCAAAGTATTAACAATATTAAAACCAGACCATTTAATGATTAATTTAATATTTAAATAATTACTTAATTTTTCTTTGTATTATTAAAATTAATAATTGAGCTCTGAAAAATCCGAGAAAATTTCAGAGAGTATAATTAATCAAGGAGAATTTAATAAAAATTAAATCTAACCATGCTTTATATTTAGGAAATTTTATTTCCCACATTTAACTTCACTTGTAAATTAATGAATATTTAATATAAATTCTATTAATAATTTATTAAATAATTTATAAATCCTAAAACGGAAATTCAGGCTGTGACAAATCTACCCCCCTTACAAAGAATCTCGTCCCGAGATTCGGAACTGCTAGAAAGAAAAGGGCATAGGTAAACTGCAGTATATCTTATTCCATAACTCCGATAATTATTCTAAGGCTTTAAAGAAAACTACCGCTGCTTTGAAACTGGTGGTGGAGCTGTATCACTTGAAGATGCAACTCTTGAAGATGCAACTGGCACTTGATTGGCTCCTGTGACGACAATGTTGTTGACTTGACCTTGCGGCTGTTGATGCTTCGGCTTCGGACACTCTCTTACGAAGTGACCTGGCTCATAACAGTTGAAACATACCTGCTCCTCCCTTCCACTACTGTTACCTTCTTGAGACTGGTCCTGCTGGACTGGCACTGATTGAGTAACTTGCTTGATGTTAACTTCATTGCTTGCATTAGTCTCTGAATTGATCTCACCACCGATGTTCAACTGTTGCGACTGTCCTTGACCTGCAGAAGAAGATTCACCAATTTGGAGTGGCTTGATACGCTGCCTCTGGCTACTACCCTGTGCCTCCTAGAAAACAGTCATTCTTCTCTTACGGTTGTCCATCCTATTCTTCTTATCTTCAAGTCGAATTGTTTTGTCAACCAGCTGCTAAAAATCAGCATAGCCATGAGAGATCAACATAACCGACAGTTCATCCTTCAGGCCTTCCAAGAACTTCTCCTGCCTTTCCTCGTCAGTACGCACATCTTCTGGAGCATAACGTGCTAGACGGTTGAACTCATGAAGATACTCTGTCACAGTACGATCCTTTTGCTTCAATGTCCTGAACTCACGCTTCTTCAAAGCAATAACTCCTGTAGGTATGTGTGTCTTCCTGAATCCTTGGGTAAACTCTTCCCAAGTGATTGGTTGCCCTTCTGCTCCGTTCATCCAGAAGTGATCCCACCATTCTGAAGCATGTCCTTGCAACTGATGTGAAGCGAAAACAACTTTCTCCTGGTCAGTGCACTGGAGCAATTCCAACTTCTTCTCAATAGTGTGCAGCCAATCACCTGCTTCCACTGGGTTGGTAGTGCTAGAAAAGGTAGGGGCCCTCACACGAAGAAAATCAGCTAACTTGTTCTGGGGCGGTGGAGCATTGTTGTTCCCTTGGTTGAGCTGGTTCTGCATCTGCTGCATCATCATGTTCATTAACTGAGTCTGTTGAGCTAGAACTTGAGCCAGGGTTACGTTCTCTTCATTGTTATTGTTTTCGCTTCCACTAGCGCGAGTGTTCACCATCTATTGCATATTAGAAAAGATAGAAGGAGAGGGGTTTTGCTAAAGTTAAGACCTTAACCAGGTTACCACTGATCTAGTGTGTGTAGACCATTATATTGTTCACGTTGATTAAGCAAGCAACCTAGCATAGTTACACGCTAATCATTGAACCACAGTAATGACGGGAATGCAACCATACCTACACACAAGCAAGCAACAAACGTTCTACCCTACTAACTATTCTTCAAGGACACTTTGGCGGTTTAGGTTCTAGGATAGTATCCAAACTTCATTCCATCTCGACAGCTTGGCACTTCTGTTCTTCCTCGATCCACTTGACTTGACCTCCATAAGTGAACCACATAGACGTCTTCGAGTTTCAACAAGCTTCACAACTACTCAAGTTGAAAGAGGGAGGGGAGAGAAACGACAAAACGTTTTGCAAAGAATTCTGGAGAAGGAAGAAAGGAAAAATTTTCACAAATCATGTTTTCGGAAAATTCGTCCTTAAGGTTTGACCATTTGGCTTATCCTACAGTCGAGATGGCTCTGATACCAACTTGTCATTCCCAGAAATTCACTAGTAATTTCCGAACTAATTTGTGCATAAAATCCTCGTCCAGTGTCACGCCCGGAATTTCTATCCAAAATTCCAAACGCTTACATGTGTGTTAAACCCTCGTCCAGGAATCAACCGAGGCACACAATGACAATATTGATAATAGAGTACAAATAAATAACTATTTAATACTCGCAAATATTAAAAATATTACAGAGGTAGATAGTTCCTCTCAAAGAAAAATAACATTCTACGCAGCGGAAAACAAAACTATAACAAACTACGGAACAGCTATGGCGACTCCACTCCACAGGCATCTTAACCGAGAACAAGCCTAATCCTCCAGATCATCACCTTCACTGAAGCACTCCTCTTCTGATGAATGAATATTGCAAGAATGAGCATATAACATACTCAACAAGCCACACAGCAAATATGCAAGTGCACAGGATAACAAAGGATGGCATAATATAGCTCATTTGCAGAAACAGCATTTAATAAATATTTAAGAGAATAGTAAAAACAGTTGAATAATTAATCAATATTAAATAAACACTATACAACACACCCGTGTTGCATAGGCCCAACCACATTTGAACAACCAACCCCGGTTGAACAAATCAAACCTCCAAACCAGGAATTAACCATTCCAAACCAGGAATTAAATTAGTTACCACATAATTACCATTAATGAGTAGTGTGAGACTAATCACGAAAAACATTGCTCAACTCACCCATAACCGCGGGTACGGCTATTCGAATAGTTTAAACTCTGATCAGAGGTGTACCACTGTACCCACAAGACACAACCCCACATCATGTCACCATGTGCCTCAGTACCACCACGATACCTCGGAAAGGAGTTGTGACAATACCCCTCGCACAACATAACCCATTACAGTGCACCTTTCCTGGATCATAATCACCCCCTTATAAACAAGGCATGGACTCCCCAGCGACCCCCATGGACTTCTCGCCACTTCTCAGTCTGGCGCACTATAATAAATCACGCTATACAAAAGGTAAAGCCGTTGCCCACGCTGGCTTGTGGTTGGCACGATAAATGTTTCACAACAGTAGCTCGCGAACCGGTCCTTAATTGTCATGAGCACAACCATCAAAACCATATGCTCACAACCCACCTTAATCAGGTTTTAATTATCAATTAATTATCATTACACGATTGACCATCGTGAGCTACCATTAAATATAACCCTAATTATCAATAATAATTATGTAATATAATTTATATTTAACCCCTTTTAATTAGCTAATGTTTCTAAGCATGGCTAAGCAAACCTACATATAGCATTTAGCTGAACCAATCCAATATATAAGGTTCATGCTAATCAAATTATAACCCATAGGAAAATAAAGATCATCTTCGGCCATTAATTAACTGGGAAAGGTTCACCACCCGATGACATTCGAAAACAATGCATAGTTGAAATAAAATAATAGCTTTAAACGGGATCAACATGCTCAAAGGGGTTGTTTGGGATCTGTGTGACTTGCCTTGGGCTTCTGCAAACACTTCGGAACCTTCCTCAACGGAAACGCTCTCCTCCGGAACGTCGGAAACTAAAGCAAATAAACAAAATCAACAAAACAGTACAAAAACAAGCATGAACAGTACATGTGGATATTTTTAACATGTAGATCTTAATTTTAGAAAAATTTAGAAACTTGAACCACCTAAAACGGATCTACGGTTATTTAGTTATGATTTTCCGAAGTTTTAATCTATTAGAAAATCGGGAAAAAGAAAAGAGAGAGAGAGAGATGACGTCAGCCCTGGCGATGATGACGTCAGCCCTAGGGTTGACGTCATGCTGACGTCGGCACGGCGGCCGGCTCGGGTCGACGAGCTCGCCGGCGCTAGAGCGGTCGGCCGGGCGATTGGAGGGCATCTACGCGTAGAGGACAACGAGACGAACCCGTTGGTACTCACCACGTCGACCAACAACGCACGACGGCGGCCGGCGACGAGCAAAGGCGGCGCGGCGGCTCGGGTTAACGGCGACGGCGGCGCTCCGATGGTCGGCGGCGAAAACGGAGGGGCGGCCGAGCTTCCTTGCACCACGGCGCACCTAACGGTGGTGGCGGCGACCAAAGGCGACGGCGGAAACGGCGCGGCGGCGTGACCGAAGACGGCCGGCGGCGGCGGCGGACTTGGAGCGCGCGACGGCGACGCTACGGGGTACGAGAGAGCACGGGAAAGGGGGCAAACGGAAGAGGAGAACACGAGGAAGCTTTATAGGAGCTCGGATTGAAGAGATCAAGCCGCAAACGGGAGGAATCGAGTCGGGAAGAAATCGAACTCGGTTTTTAGGGATAAAAACAAACGAACTCGATTCGGATCCAAACCGCAACGATTCGCTTTGATTCTTGGGGGAAAAGAAAGAGGAGACCGAGAGGAACAAAACCCCTCAAAATCCCGGAGGAATCGGGCTCGGATTTGGGCGGAATCGGAGGTGGAAAGCGGCGGCTCGGGCGGCTTGCGCGGCGGCGGCCGGAGGTAGGGGATGGATCCGACAGGTGGGCCCCACCTGTCGGCCTCCACGGGAGGGGAGCGGGCGGCGGCGGCTTGGGCCGGCTTGGGCCACGCGCGGAGGAGAGAGAGGAAAGAGAGAGTTGGGCCGGATTCGGCCCAACGGCCTAGGAGGGGGACTTTTGAACTTTTTTTAAATAAAAACAATTTGTGAAATGATGTTTCAATTATTAAAAATACTTCCCTTGCTCAAATAATTCCCAGAAAATTCTAGAAAATAGAGGAGCAAGCATAGTATTTAATAAAATTTTATCTAGCTCATTTTTATATTGAAAATTTTCCTAGAAAATTAGGGTTTAGCTTGTAGGCTTTTAATTTAATTTCTAAAAAATTCCAATTAAACAACAATTTAAAAATTTAAGATTTTTAGGGCGTGACAAACCTACCCCCCTTAAACAGAATCTCGTCCTCGAGATTCAGAAGAACTAGCGAACAGATGAGGATGAGCTGACTTCAATTCATCTTCTCGCTCCCAAGTGGCTTCTTCTTCTGAATGATTACTCCACTGAACCTTACAGAACCGTATAACGCGATTCCTGGTTTTCCTCTCGCTTACTTCCAAAATTCTGACTGGCTTCTCAACATAAGTTAAATCTTCCTGAAGCTCTATACGATCAGGATCTGCTTCCTCCGTAGGTACACGTAAACATTTCTTCAACTGAGACACATGGAACACGTCATGTATTCCCGCCATTGACGGAGGCAACTCTAACTGATAAGCTACTTCACCTCTTCGACTCACAACCTTATAACGTCCCACAAAACGCGGTGCCAATTTCCCTTTGGTTTGGAAACGATGAACTCCTCGTAACGGCGTAACCCGAAGATATACATAATCTCCTTCTTCGAAAGCCAAATCTCTGCGACGATTGTCAGCATAGCTCTTCTGACGCGACTGAGCAACGCGCAACCTTTCTTGGATAATTTTCACTTTTTCCTCTGCCTGTCGCAATATGTCTGTCCCAAAAACTTGACGCTCACCGGTTTGATCCCAAAGGAGCGGCGTACGACACTTTCGACCATATAATGCTTCATTCGGAGACATTTGCAAACTAGCTTGATAACTATTGTTATATGAGAATTCCGCGTACGGCAAATTCTTATCCCAACTTCCACCAAAATCTAGAACACAGGCTCTCAACATATCTTCTAAAATTTGGTTTACCCTTTCCGTCTGACCATCTGTTTGAGGGTGATAAGCAGTACTGAAATTCAAACGGGTACCCAATTCTGATTGTATCTTCTGCCAAAACTTCGAAGTAAACTGGCTACCTCTATCTGACACTATCTTCTTAGGGACACCATGCAAACATACCACTCTGGCCATGTATAACTCTGCAAGCTTATTTCCCGTGTAAGTTGTTTTGACTGGTATGAAGTGAGCGACTTTTGTCAACCGATCAACCACTACCCAAATAGAATCATGTCCTGCCGACGTTCTGGGTAGACCGGTTATAAAATCCATTCCTATTTCTTCCCACTTCCACTCTGGGATCTTTAACGGCTGTAACAGACCAGCTGGCTTCTGATGTTCTGCCTTGACCCGCTGACATACATCACATAGAGCCACATATTCAGCTATCTCACGTCGCATACTGGCCCACCAGAATTGTTGCTTCAAATCTTGGTACATCTTAGTGCTTCCAGGGTGAATGGAATACAAAGTTTCATGAGCTTCTTTCATGATAGTATCCTTCAACTCCTTATTATCTGGGACGCAAATTCTTTCTCCTAACCACACAGTACCTTGTTCATCTTCTACAAAACCGATGGCTTTACCTCTTCTCATGTTCTTTTTAATTTCTTGTATGTCAGAATCATTCACTTGAGCTTCTCTAACTTGATCAAACAGAGTAGGTTTAGCTTCCAAAGCGGCCACAAAACCTTTGCTGACTATTCCCAAGTTCAACCTTTCAAATTCTTGGCATAACTCCCAAGGTAAACGTCGACCTTCTGACATATTACAGTAGTTTTTCCTGCTAAGAGCATCGGCTACAACATTTGCCTTCCCCGGGTGATAGTGGATTTCCATGTCATAGTCCTTAATCAACTCTAACCATCTTCGCTGACGCATGTTCAAATCAGGTTGAGTGAAAATGTACTTCAAACTTTTATGATCCGTATACATCTCTGTACGGTTACCGAAAAGATAATGACGCCAAATCTTCAATGCATGCACCACAGCTGCCAACTCTAGGTCATGCGTTGGGTAATTATTCTCATGAGGACGTAATTGCCTAGATGCATAAGCAACCACCTTTCCTTCTTGCATCAACACACAACCCAAACCGTGTCGGGATGCATCACAATACACTTGGAAACCTTTCCTCGAATCAGGCAAAATTAACACAGGCGCAGTCACTAGCCTTTTCTTCAGTTCTTGGAAACTTTGTTCACAATCCTCCGTCCACTTGTACTTCACATCCTTCTGAAGCAGACGAGTCATTGGTCTGGCGATCTTTGAAAAGTTCTCAATAAACCTGCGGTAATACCCAGCAAGTCCAAGGAAACTACGAATTTCTGAAACCGTCTTGGGTTGCTTCCAACTTAACACTGACTCCACATTGCTTGGATCTACTGCCACTCCTCCAGACGAGATGACATGACCAAGAAACTTTACTTCGGACAACCAAAATTCACATTTACTGAACTTGGCATAAAGCTGATGCTCACGTAGTTTCTCTAAAGCTAGACGAAGATGCTCTTCATGTTCTTCCTTCGTCTGGGAGTAAATAAGAATGTCATCAATAAACACCACGACAAACTTATCCAGATATTCCATAAACACCTTGTTCATCAGATTCATGAAAAAGGCTGGGGCATTAGTGAGTCCAAACGACATAACGGTACATTCGAACAAACCATACCGAGTTGTGAAGGCGGTCTTTGGTATATCTTCCTCACGGATTCGAAGTTGATGATATCCGGAACGGAGATCTATCTTGGAGAAAACTGTAGCACCTTCGAGTTGATCAAACAGGTCATCAATTCTGGGTAGAGGATATTTATTCTTGATGGTAACCTCATTCAGTGCTCGATAATCCACGCACATTCTCTGAGTATGATCCTTCTTCTCCACAAAGATGACTGGTGCTCCCCATGGCGAAGTACTGGGTCTAATGTATCCTTTCTGAAGCAAATCATCCACCTGTTTCTTCACCTCAGCTAACTCATTAGCTGCCATTCTGTATGGTCTCTTATGGATGGGGTTAGTTCCAGGTACCAAGTCTATCCGAAACTCTATGTCTCTCTTGGGTGGCATACCTGGCAAATCCTCGGGAAACACATCTGGGTAGTCTTGCACTATAGGAATCTCTTGTAGAGCAACTTGGTTTAAGGTCACACCAGGAGATTTAGGAGAGGATGCAAAGAAAGAAACAGTTTCCCCATTGCTATTGGTTAAAGTCACCTTACGGTTGGCACAATCTATAACTCCTCTGTGACGAGATAACCAATCCATCCCTAAGATAACATCTAGGTCTTTGGATTCTAGCAAGATAAGAGAGGATGGGAAAGGAACTTCTTCTATTTCTATGGTAGCGGAAGGACAATACTGTGTCGAAAATGCTTGATTGCCTGGGGTATTAACTAGTAGAGGTCTCCCAAGACTAACAACTTCCATCCCATGTTGGCTCGCAAAACTTTTAGACAAAAAGGAATGTGTAGCACCGGAATCAAAAAGCACAGTTGCGGGTATAGAGTTAACAGGAAACGTACCCAAAACAACGTCTGGTGCATTCTGAGCTTCTGCTGCTGCAACATGATTAACACGTGCCTTCGGTGCTGGAACATTGGAGTTGTTCGGGGCTGGAGCGTTCTTCACACGCCGAGGCTTAGGACACTTGTCAGCATAATGTCCTGGATCACCACAGTTGAAGCACACCCCTGGCTTGCTTCCCTGTTCCTTCCTGACGGGCTGGTTCTGAACTGGAGTTGCTACAGGACGAGCAACCGTGTTGCGGTTATCATTGCCACGATTACCAGTATTGTTGTTGTAGAACTAGCGTTGGGGACGGACAACAGATGAAGATCCTCCCTGTGGGTACGATGAAGCTTGGGGTCCAGTAACGAGACGCGGCCTCTGGTTACTACCCTGTTGTGCCTTGAATTGAGCAGCCCTGCGCTTCTTCTGCTCCATCCGGTTATATTTGTCTTCTTGACGAATCGCCTTGTCCACCAACTGCTGGAAATCCCGGAAATCCGTAGACATCAAAGCATAAGACAACTCATCATTCAGTCCCTCCAAAAACTTCTCCTGACGTTCTTCATCGGTGCGGACATCCTCTGGAGCATAACGAGCTAAGCGGTTGAAATCATGGAGGTACTCAGTAACCGAACGAGATCCTTGGTTGAGTGTTCTAAATTCTCTCTTCTTTAGAGCTACAACACCAGACGGTATATGCGTCTTCCTGAAAGCGGCCGTGAATTCCTGCCACGTAATAGGCTCTCCTTCAGCCCTGCCTTGGCGAAAATGATCCCACCATTCAGCAGCAGGACCATGCAATTGATGCGAAGCAAAAGAAACTTTCTCCTGCTCAGTACACTGGATCAAATCCAACTTCTTCTCCACCGCATGCAGCCAATCTCCTGCTTCTACTGGATTGGTGGTGCTTGAAAAGGTAGGGGGTCTCACACGTAAGAAATCTGCCAGCTTGTTTTGGGGAGGTGGGGGTGGATTCTGGTTCTGATTGTTTGCCTGCTGATTCTGTGCCTGCTGCACTAACAGATTGATCAGTTGTGTTTGTTGGGCCAAAATCTGAGCTAGCATTGGGTTCTCTTCATTGTTATTGGCTCCACTTCCACTTCCACTTCCAGTGCCGGTGCGCGTGTTCACCATCTGACGATAGCAGAGACAACAGGAAAGAACGACAGAGAGACACCCTTAGAACGGAGTTATTTAATTAATTTAAATTCTATATTGCTCTTAACTGTGTATGATTACATTTAAGTTGCATTAACACTATCTCACCAACTATCTTACACTCTGACAAGCAAAAGAACTAGACTCATGCTGTTACATCACACCCATGATGTAAGCAACAACTAAAACCCACACACTCACAAGCAAACTTAAACAAGCAATCTAACACAACGAACTACGGCAACGATCTAACTAAGCGACTAAACCCGCCTTGCGTCGGAACGAAGCGATGGATCTTCTTCCTCTGGAGTAGCTGGCTCTCTTTCTTCAGGGTCTTCCTCTTCTTCCTCATCACTTATGATGTCGATGACCGGTTCAGCACGATCGGGCACAGCTTCACCCATCACGCGAATCTTCGAAGCTAACTGGAGACGAGGTGGCGGACAGGTTCTCTTTCTTGCAGTGAGGCGACACTTGGATGTTGGCGGCGGCGTTTCTCCTTTAAGTTCAGCTAATTCCTTCTGTAGACGGTACACCTTGCTCTCCAACTTGCAAATCTTGCCTCGATTCCAGTTTTCCCTGTCATGAGCTGCTTTGTCTCGCTCCACACTTACTGCATCCATAGCACTAAGCATATGCACCGCGTGCATCAAAATGGCACTCTCTTCACCATCAGGACAGGTATAGGTTCCATAGTCTTGACCATGAGGCTTGTGAGGATGATATTGGAAAGCTGATGAATCCAACCTTCTTCAAAGTGTTGTCGCAACTCTCCAATGGCCACCAAAGCTACTTCTTGACAAGCATGGCTGTACGATCTTCCTCCAGCTTCGAACTTAAAAGACGGAAGGTCTTCGCTATCACTAGCCAACGTCACACGAACACGACATTTCTCCTCGTCGGGGTCATGGGGAATCTGGCGATACTCAGGAGCAACTTCATAACCTACCTCAAAAGCCATCAACCTCAGCTCCCTGACGAATCCTAACACCTCGATCAAATTTCTCGGTGAATGGGGCGGCATCTAAAGAAACATAGAAGAGAAGAATTAAAGCATATTTTTCTAAGTTAGCTGCACCAACTAGACTTAACTGATTTTTGACCAAAAGGAAGAAAAATAAAAGAAAAGACACATACAAAGCTATTTTATAAATATTTTGTAGAATTTAACTTTTTTGGACAGGGACAAATATCTTTTTTTTTTTTTTGACAAATAATTATAACAAAACTAAAATAATTGTGATCTATTATAAGCACGGTACAGTGTCACCATAGGAAAGATGAGTAGTACTAGTGCTAACATGATTAAATCGATACCATAATAAATGTACAGTGCCGACTAATCAGTAAGACTTGGTAAAGAGAGAAAGAAACATTTCGAAAAGAACAACTTTTTGTTTTTAAAAGGAAAGAAATTGAATTAAATAAATTTTTGTGCATAACCTTGCACGTGCTGCCAACTTAATTAATTTATAAGAGAATAGAGAAGAGCAGTTCTATTTTTCAAAATATTTTGAAGGCTACTTAAGGTTTACCATTTGGCTTATCCTAAGGTCAAGGTGGCTCTGATACCAACTTGTCACGCCCGGAATTTCTATCCAAAATTCCAAACGCTTACATGTGTGTTAAACCCTCGTCCAGGAATCAACCGAGGCACACAATGACAATATTGATAATAGAGTACAAATAAATAACTATTTAATACTCGCAAATATTAAAAATATTACAGAGGTAGATAGTTCCTCTCAAAGAAAAATAACATTCTACGCAGCGGAAAACAAAACTATAACAAACTACGGAACAGCTATGGCGACTCCACTCCACAGGCATCTTAACCGAGAACAAGCCTAATCCTCCAGATCATCACCTTCACTGAAGCACTCCTCTTCTGATGAATGAATATTGCAAGAATGAGCATATAACATACTCAACAAGCCACACAGCAAATATGCAAGTGCACAGGATAACAAAGGATGGCATAATATAGCTCATTTGCAGAAACAGCATTTAATAAATATTTAAGAGAATGGTAAAACAGTTGTATAATTAATCAATATTAAATAAACACCATACAACACACCCGTGTTGCATAGGCCCAACCACATTTGAACAACCAACCCCGGTTGAACAAATTAAACCTCCTAACCAGGAATTATCCATTCCAAACCAGGAATAAATTACTTATCACCTTATTATCATTAATGAGTAGTGTGAGACTAATCACGAAAAACATTGCTCAACTCACCCATAACCGCGGGTACGGCTATTCGAATAGTTTAAACTCTGATCAGAGGTGTACCACTGTACCGACAAGACACAACCCCACATCATGTCACCATGTGCCTCAGTACCACCACGATACCTCGGAAAGGAGTTGTGACAATACCCCTCGCACAACATAACCCATTACAGTGCACCTTTCCTGGATCATAATCACCCCCTTATAAACAAGGCATGGACTCCCCAGCGACCCCCATGGACTTCTCGCCACTTCTCAGTCTGGCGCACTATAATGAATCACGCTATACAAAAGATAAAGCCGTTGCCCACGCTGGCTTGTGGTTGGCACGATAAATGTTTCACAACAGTAGCTCGCGAACCGGTCCTTAATTGTCATGAGCACAA
Organism: Oryza meridionalis; assembly: GCA_000338895.3. Lineage (NCBI taxonomy): Eukaryota > Viridiplantae > Streptophyta > Magnoliopsida > Poales > Poaceae > Oryza > Oryza meridionalis. The sequence continues at coordinate 2,754,110 of CM002532.2, read as the reverse complement.
CCTTCAAAACCATATGCTCACAACCCACCTTAATCAGGTTTTAATTATCAATTAATTAACATCACACGATTGACCATCGTGAGCTACCATTGAATATAACCCTAATTATCAATAATAATTATGTAATATAATTTATATTTAACCCCTTTTAATTAGCTAATGTTTCTAAGCATGGCTAAGCAAACCTACATATAGCATTTAGCTGAACCAATCCAATATATAAGGTTCATGCTAATCAAATTATAACCCATAGGAAAATAAAGTCATCTTCGGCCATTATTTAATTGGGAAAGGTTCACCACCCGATGACATTCGAAAACAATGCATAGTTGAAATAAAATAATAGCTTTAAACGGGATCAACATGCTCAAAGGGTTGTTTGGGATCTGTGTGACTTGCCTTGAGCTTCCACAAACACTTCGGAACCTTCCTCAACGGAAACGCTCTCCTCCGGAACGTCGGAAACTAAAGCAAATAAACAAAATCAACAAAACAGTACAAAAACAAGCATGAACAATACATGTGGATATTTTTAACATGTAGATCTTGATTTTAGAAGAATTTAGAAACTTGAACCACCTAAAACGGATCTACGGTTATTTAGTTATGATTTTCCGAAGTTTTAATCTATTAGAAAATCGGGAAAAAGAAAAAAGAGAGAGAGATGACGTCAGCCCTGGCGATGATGACGTCAGCCCTAGGGTTGACGTCATGCTGACGTCATGCTGACGTCGGCAACGGCGGCCGGCTCGGGTTGGGGAGCTCGCCGGAGCTAGGGACAACGGCGGCGGAAACGGAGGGCATCTACGCGTAGAGGACAACGAGGCGAACCCGTTGGTACTCACCACGTCGACCAACAACGCACGACGGCGGCCGGCGACGAGCAAAGGCAGCGCGGCGGCTCGGGTTAGCGGCGACGGCGGCGCTCCGGTGGTCGGCGGCGAAAACGGAGGGGCGGCCGAGCTTCCTTGCACCACGGCGCACCTAACGGTGGTGGCGGCGACCAAAGGCGACGGCGGAAACGGCGCGGCGGCGTGACCGCAGACGGCCGGCGGCGGCGGCGGACTTGGAGCGCGCGGCGGCGACGCTACGGGGCACGAGAGAGCATGGGGAAGGGGGCAAACGAAAGAGGGCGACGAGGGGAAGCTTTATATGGCATTGGATCAAAGAGATCAAGCCGCAAACGGGAGGAATCGAGTCGGGAAGATCTCGGACTCGGGTTTTAGGGATAAAATCGAAACGAAATCGATTCGAGCAAAATACACAACGGATTGCTTCGATTCTTGGGGGAAAAGAAAGAGGAGACCGAGAGGAACAAAACCCCTCAAAATCCCGGAGGAATCGGGCTCGGATTTGGGCGGAATCGGAGCGGAAAGCGGCGGCTAGGGTTCGGGCTCGGCGGCGGCCGGCCGGAGGTTGAAGACGGCTCTGACATGTGGGCCCCACATGTCAGCGGCTGGAGGAGGAGGGGGCGACCCCGACAGGTGGGCCCCACCTGACGGCGGCTGAGGAGAGGGGAGCGGGCGGCGGCGGCTTGGGCCGGCATGGGCCGCGCGCGGGAGAGAGAGAGGAGAGAGAGTTGGGCCGGATTCGGCCCAACGGCCTAGGAGGGGGAACTTTGAACTTTTTAAATAAAAACAATTTGTGAAATGATGTTTCAATTATTAAAAATACTTCCCTTGCTCAAATAATTCCCAGAAAATTCTAGAAAATAGAGGAGCAAGCATAGTATTTAACAAAATTTTATCTAGCTCATTTTTATATTGAAAATTTTCCTAGAAAATTAGGGTTTAGCTTGTAGGCTTTTAATTTAATTTGTAAAAATTCCAATTAAACAACAATTTATATATTTAAGATTTTCAGGACGTGACAAACCTACCCCCCTTAAACGGAATCTCGTCCTCGAGATTCAGAAGAACTGGCGAACAGATGAGGATGAGCTGACTTCAATTCATCTTCTCGCTCCCAAGTGGCTTCTTCTTCTGAATGATTACTCCACTGAACCTTACAGAACCGTATAACGCGATTCCTGGTTTTCCTCTCGCTTACTTCCAAAATTCTGACTGGCTTCTCAACATAAGTCAAATCTTCCTGAAGCTCTATACGATCAGGATCTGCTTCCTCCGTAGGTACACGTAAACATTTCTTCAACTGAGACACATGGAACACATCATGTAGTCCCGCCATTGACGGAGGCAACTCTAACTGATAAGCTACTTCACCTCTTCGACTCACGATCTTAAAAGGTCCCACAAAACGCGGTGCCAATTTCCCTTTGGTTTGGAAACGATGAACTCCTCGTAACGGCGTAACCCGAAGATACACATAATCTCCTTCTTCAAAAACTAAATCTCTGCGACGATTGTCAGCATAGCTCTTCTGACGCGACTGAGCAACGCGCAACCTCTCTTGGATAATCTTTACTTTTTCTTCTGCCTCTCATAATATGTCTGTCCCAAAAACTTGACATTCACCGGTCTGATCCCAAAGAAGCGGCGTACGGCATTTTCGACCATATAATGCTTCATTCGGAGACATTTGCAAACTAGCTTGATAACTATTGTTATATGAGAATTCCGCGTACGGCAAATTCTTATCCCAACTTCCACCAAAATCTAGAACACAGGCTCTCAACATATCTTCTAAAATTTGGTTTACTCTTTCCGTCTGACCATCTGTTTGAGGGTGATAAGCAGTACTGAAATTCAAACGGGTACCCAATTCTGATTGTAACTTCTGCCAAAACTTTGAAGTAAACTGGCTACCTCTATCTGACACTATCTTCTTAGGAACACCATGCAAACATACCACTCTGGCCATGTATAACTCTGCAAGCTTATTTCCCGTGTAAGTTGTTTTGACTGGTATGAAGTGAGCGACTTTTGTCAACCGATCAACCACTACCCAAATAGAATCATGTCCTGCCGACGTTCTAGGTAGACCGGTTATAAAATCCATTCCTATTTCTTCCCACTTCCACTCTGGAATCTTTAACGGTTGTAACAGACCAGCTGGCTTCTGATGTTCTGCCTTGACCCGCTGACATACATCACATAGAGCCACATATTCAGCTATCTCACGACGCATACTGGCCCACCAGAATTGTTGCTTCAAATCTTGGTACATCTTAGTGCTTCCAGGGTGAATAGAATACAAAGTTTCCTGAGCTTCTTTCATGATAGTATCCTTCAACTCCTTATTTTCTGGGACACAAATTCTTTCTCCTAACCACACAGTTCCTTGCTCATCTTCTACAAAACCGATGGCTTTTCCTCTTCGCATGTTCTTCTTTATTTCCTGGATATCAGGATCATTCACTTGAGCTTCTCTAACTTGATCAAACAGAGTAGGTTTAGCTTCCAAAGCGGCCACAAAACCTTTGCTGACTATTCCCAAGTTCAACCTTTCAAATTCTTGGCATAACTCCCAAGGTAAACGTCGACCTTCTGACATATTACAGTAGCTTTTCCTGCTAAGGGCATCGGCTACCACATTTGCTTTCCCCGGGTGATAGTGGATTTCCATGTCATAGTCCTTAATCAACTCTAACCATCTTCGCTGACGCATGTTCAAATTTGGTTGAGTGAAAATGTACTTTAAACTTTTATGATCCGTATATATCTCCGTACGATTACCGTAAAGATAATGACGCCAAATCTTCAATGCATGCACCACAGCTGCCAATTCTAGGTCATGCGTTGGGTAATTATTCTCATGAGGACGTATTTGCCTAGATGCATAAGCAACCACCTTTCCTTCTTGCATCAACACACAACCCAAACCGAGTCGGGATGCATCACAATACACTTGGAAACCTTTCCTCGAATCAGGCAAAATTAACACAGGCGCAGTCACTAGCCTTTTCTTTAGTTCTTGGAAACTTTGCTCACAATTCTCTGTCCACTTGTACTTCACTTCCTTCTGAAGCAGACGAGTCATTGGTCTGGCGATCTTTGAAAAGTTCTCAATAAACCTGCGGTAATACCCAGCAAGTCCAAGGAAACTACGAATTTCTGAAACCGTCTTGGGTTGCTTCCAACTTAACACTGACTCCACATTGCTTGGATCTACTGCCACTCCTCCAGACGAGATGACATGACCAAGAAACTTTACTTCGGACAACCAAAATTCACATTTACTGAACTTGGCATAAAGCTGATGCTCACGTAGTTTCTCTAAAGCTAGACGAAGATGCTCTTCATGTTCTTCCTTCGTCTTGGAGTAAATAAGAATGTCATCAATAAACACCACGACAAACTTATCCAGATATTCCATAAACACCTTGTTCATCAGATTCATGAAAAAGGCTGGGGCATTAGTGAGTCCAAATGACATAACGGTACACTCGAATAAACCATATCGAGTTGTAAAGGCGGTCTTTGGTATATCCTCCTCACGGATTCGAAGTTGGTGATATCCGGAACGGAGATCTATCTTGGAGAAAACTGTAGCACCCTCCAGTTGATCAAACAGGTCATCAATTCTGGGTAGAGGATACTTATTCTTGATAGTGACCTCATTCAACGCACGATAATCCACGCACATTCTCTGAGTATGATCCTTCTTCTCCACAAAGATGACTGGTGCTCCCCATGGCGAAGTACTGGGTCTAATGTATCCTTTCTGAAGCAAATCATCCACCTGTTTCTTCACCTCAGCTAACTCATTAGCTGCCATTCTGTATGGTCTCTTATGGATGGGGTTAGTTCCAGGTACCAAGTCTATCCGAAACTCTATGTCTCTCTTAGGTGGCATACCTGGCAAATCCTCCGGAAACACGTCTGGGTAGTCTTGCACTATAGGAATCTCTTGTAGAGCAACTTGGTTTAAGTTCACACCAGGAGATTTAGAAGAGGACGCAAAGAAAGAAACAGTTTCCCCATTGCTATTGGTTAAAGTCACCTTACGGTTGGCACAATCTATAACTCCTCTGTGACAAGATAACCAATCCATCCCTAAGATAACATCTAGATCTTTGGATTCTAGCAAGATAAGAGAGGATGGGAAAGGAATTCCTTCTATTTCTATAGTAACGGAAGGACAGTACTGTGTCGAAAATGCTTGATTGCCTGGGGTATTAACTAGTAAAGGTCTCCCAAGACTAATAACTTCCATCCCATGTTGGCTCGCAAAACTTTTAGACAAAAAGGAATGTGTAGCACCGGAATCAAAAAGCACAGTTGCGGGTATAGAGTTAACAGGAAACGTACCCAAAACAACGTCTGGTGCATTCTGAGCTTCTGACGATAGCAGAGACAACAGGAAAGAACGACAGAGAGACACCCTTAGAACGGAGTTATTTAATTAATTTAAATTCTATATTTCTCTTAACTGTGTATGATTACATTTAAGTTGCATTAACACTATCTCACCAGCTATCTTACACTCTGACAAGCAAAGAACTAGACTCATGCTGTTACATCCCACCCATGATGTAAGCAACAACTAAAACCCACACACTCACAAGCAAACTTAAACAAGCAATCTAACACAACGAACTATGACAACGATCTAACTAAGCGACTAATTCCGCCTTGCGTCGGAACGAAGCGATGGATCTTCTTCCTCTGGAGTAGCTGGCTCTCTTTCTTCAGGATCTTCCTCTTCTTCCTCATCACTTACGATGTCGATGACCGGTTCAGCACGATCGGGCACAGCTTCACCCATCACGCGAATCTTCGAAGCTAACTGGAGACGAGGTGGCGGACAGGTTCTCTTCCTTGCAGTGAGGCGACACTTGGGTGTTGGCGGCGGCGTTTCTCCTTTAAGTTCAGCTAATTCCTTCTGTAGACGGTGCACCTTGCTCTTCAACTTGCAAATCTTGCCTCGATTCCAGTCTTCCCTGTCATGAGCTGCTTTGTCTCGCCCCACACTTACTGCATCCATAGCACTAAGCATATGCACCACATGCATCAGAGTGGCACTCTCTTCACCATCAGGACAGGTATAGGTTCCATAGTCTTGACCATGAGGCTTGTGGGGATGATACTGGAAAGCTGACGAATCCAACTCTTCTTCAAAATGTTGACGCAACTCTCCAATGGCCACCAAAGCTACTTCTTGACAAGCATGGCAGTACGATCTTCCTCCAGCTTCGAACTTAAAAGACGGAAGGTCTTCACTATCACTAGCCAACGTCACACGAACACGACATTTCTCCTCGTCGGGGTCATGGGAAATCTGGCGATACTCAGGAGCAACTTCATAGCCTACTTCAAAAGCCATCAACCTCAGCTCCCTGACGAATCCTAACACCTCGATCAAATTTCTCGGTGAATGGGGCGGCATCTAAAGAAACATAGAAGAGAAGAATTAAAGCATATTTTTAAGTTAGCTGCACCAACTAGACTTAACTGATTTTTGACCATAAAGGAAGAAAAGAAAAGAAAAGACCCATACAAAGCTATTTTATAAATATATTTTTAGAATTTAACTTTTTTGGACAGAGACAGATATATTTTTTTTCAAATAATCAAAATAAACTAAAGTAATTATGACCTATTATAAGCACGGTACAGTGTCACCATAGGAAAGATGAGTAGTACTAGTGCTAACATGATTAAATCGATACCATAATAGATGTACAGTGCCGACCAATCAATTAAATTTGGTAAAGAGAAAAAGAAACATTTTGAGAAGAACAACTTTTTGCTTTCAAAAGAAAAGAAATTGAATTAAATAAATTTTGCATAACCTTGCATGTGCTGCCAACTTAATTAATTTATAAGAGAATAGAGAAGAGCAGTTCTATTTTCAAAATATTTTGAAGGCTACTTAAGGTTTACCATTTGGCTTATCCTAAGGTCAAGGTGGCTCTAATACCAACTTGTCACGCCCGGAATTTCTATCCAAAATTCCAAACGCTTACATGTGTGTTAAACCCTCGTCCAGGAATCAACCGAGGCACACAATGACAATATTGATAATAGAGTACAAATAAATAACTGTTTAATACTCGCAAATATTAAAAATATTACAGAGGTAGATAGTTCCTCTCAAAGAAAAATAACATTCTACGCAGCGGAAAAACAAAACTAGAACAAACTACGGAACAGCTAAGGCGACTCCACTCCACAGGCAACTTAACCGAGAACAAGCCTAATCCTCCAGATCATCACCTTCACTGAAGCACTCCTCTTCTGATGAATGAATATTGCAAGAATGAGCATATGACATACTCAACAAGCCACACAGCAAATATGCAAGTGCACAGGATAACAAAGGATGGCATAATATAGCTCATTTGCAGAAACAGCATTTAATAAATATTTAAGAGAATGGTAAAACAGTTGTATAATTAATCAATATTAAATAAACACCATACAACACACCCGTGTTGCATAGGCCCAACCACATTTGAACAACCAACCCCGGTTGAACAAATTAAACCTCCTAACCAGGAATTATCCATTCCAAACCAGGAATAAATTAATTATCACCTTATTATCATTAATGAGTAGTGTGAGACTAATCACGAAAAACATTGCTCAACTCACCCATAACCGCGGGTACGGCTATTCGAATAGTTTAAACTCTGATCAGAGGTGTACCACTATACCCACAAGACACAACCCCACATCATGTCACCATGTGCCTCAGTACCACCACGATACCTCGGAAAGGAGTTGTGACAATACCCCTCGCACAACATAACCCATTACAGTGCACCTTTCCTGGATCATAATCACCCCCTTATAAACAAGGCATGGACTCCCCAGCGACCCCCATGGACTTCTCGCCACTTCTCAGTCTGGCGCACTATAATGAATCACGCTATACAAAAGATAAAGCCGTTGCCCACGCTGGCTTGTGGTTGGCACGATAAATGTTTCACAACAGTAGCTCGCGAACCGGTCCTTAATTGTCATGAGCACAACCTTCAAAACCATATGCTCACAACCCACCTTAATCAGGTTTTAATTATCAATTAATTAACATCACACGATTGACCATCGTGAGCTACCATTGAATATAACCCTAATTATCAATAATAATTATGTAATATAATTTATATTTAACCCCTTTTAATTAGCTAATGTTTCTAAGCATGGCTAAGCAAACCTACATATAGCATTTAGCTGAACCAATCCAATATATAAGGTTCATGCTAATCAAATTATAACCCATAGGAAAATAAAGTCATCTTCGGCCATTATTTAATTGGGAAATGTTCACCACCCGATGACATTCGAAAACAATGCATAGTTGAAATAAAATAATAGCTTTAAACGGGATCAACATGCTCAAAGGGTTGTTTGGGATCTGTGTGACTTGCCTTGAGCTTCCACAAACACATCGGAACCTTCCTCAACGGAAACGCTCTCCTCCGGAACGTCGGAAACTAAAGCAAATAAACAAAATCAACAAAACAGTACAAAAACAAGCATGAACAATACATGTGGATATTTTTAACATGTAGATCTTGATTTTAGAAGAATTTAGAAACTTGAACCACCTAAAACGGATCTACGGTTATTTAGTTATGATTTTCCGAAGTTTTAATCTATTAGAAAATCGGGAAAAAGAAAAAAGAGAGAGAGATGACGTCAGCCCTGGCGATGATGACGTCAGCCCTAGGGTTGACGTCATGCTGACGTCGGCAACGGCCGCCGGCTCGGGTTGGGGAGCTCGCCGGAGCTAGGGACAACGGCGGCGGAAACGGAGGGCATCTACGCGTTGAGGACAACGAGGCGAACCCGTTGGTACTCACCACGTCGACCAACAACGCACGACGGCGGCCGGCGATGAGCAAAGGCGGCGCGGCGGCTCGGGTTAGCGGCGACGGCGGCGCTCCGGTGGTCGGCGGCGAAAACGGAGGGGCGGCCGAGCTTCCTTGCACCACGGCGCACCTAACGGTGGTGGTGGCGACCAAAGGCGACGGCGGAAACGGCGCGGCGGCGTGACCGAAGACGGCCGGCGGCGGCGGCGGACTTGGAGCGCGCGGCGGCGACGCTACGGGGCACGAGAGAGCACGGGGAAGGCGGCAAACGAAAGAGGGCGACGAGGGGAAGCTTTATATGGCATTGGATCAAAGAGATCAAGCCGCAAACGGGAGGAATCGAGTCGGGAAGATCTCGGACTCGGGTTTTACGGATAAAATCGAAACGAAATCGATTCGAGCAAAATACACAACGGATTGCTTCGATTCTTGGGGAAAAAGAAAGAGGAGACCGAGAGGAACAAAACCCCTCAAAATCCCGGAGGAATCGGGCTCGGATTTGGGCGGAATCGGAGCGGAAAGCGGCGGCTAGGGTTCGGGCTCGGCGGCGGCCGGCCGGAGGTTGAAGACGGCCCTGACATGTGGGCCCCACATGTCAGCGGCTGGAGGAGGAGGGGGCGACCCCGACAGGTGGGCCCCACCTGACGGCGGCTGAGGAGAGGGGAGCGGGCGGCGGCGGCTTGGGCCGGCATGGGCCGCGCGCGGGAGAGAGAGAGGAGAGAGAGTTGGGCCGGATTCGGCCCAACGGCCTAGGAGGGGGAACTTTGAACTTTTTAAATAAAAACAATTTGTGAAATGATGTTTCAATTATTAAAAATACTTCCCTTGCTCAAATAATTCCCAGAAAATTCTAGAAAATAGAGGAGCAAGCATAGTATTTAACAAAATTTTATCTAGCTCATTTTTATATTGAAAATTTTCCTAGAAAATTAGGGTTTAGCTTGTAGGCTTTTAATTTAATTTCTAAAAATTCCAATTAAACAACAATTTATATATTTAAGATTTTCAGGACGTGACAACTGAACCTTACAGAACCGTATAACGCGATTCCTGGTTTTCCTCTCTCTTACTTCCAAAATTCTGACTGGCTTCTCAACATAAGTTAAATCTTCCTGAAGCTCTATACGATCAGGATCTGCTTCCTCCGTAGGTACACGTAAACATTTCTTCAACTGAGACACATGGAACACGTCATGTATTCCCGCCATTGACGGAGGCAACTCTAACTGATAAGCTACTTCACCTCTTCGACTCACAACCTTATAAGGTCCCACAAAACGCGGTGCCAATTTCCCTTTGGTTTGGAAACGATGAACTCGTAACGGCGTAACCCGAAGATATACATAATCTCCTTCTTCGAAAGCCAAATCTCTGCGACGATTGTCAGCATAGCTCTTCTGACGCGACTGAGCAACGCGCAACCTTTCTTGGATAATTTTCACTTTTTCCTCTGCCTGTCGCAATATGTCTGTCCCAAAAACTTGACGCTCACCGGTTTGATCCCAAAGGAGCGGCGTACGACACTTTCGACCATATAATGCTTCATTCGGAGACATTTGCAAACTAGCTTAATAACTATTGTTATATGAGAATTCCGCGTACGGCAAATTCTTATCCCAACTTCCACCAAAATCTAGAACACAGGCTCTCAACATATCTTCTAAAATTTGGTTTACCCTTTCCGTCTGACCATCTGTTTGAGGGTGATAAGCAGTACTGAAATTCAAACGGGTACCCAATTCTGATTGTAACTTCTGCCAAAACTTCGAAGTAAACTGGCTACCTCTATCTGACACTATCTTCTTAGGAACACCATGCAAACATACCACTCTGGCCATGTATAACTCTGCAAGCTTATTTCCCGTGTAAGTTGTTTTGACTGGTATGAAGTGAGCGACTTTTGTCAACCGATCAACCACTACCCAAATAGAATCATGTCCTGCCGACGTTCTGGGTAGACCGGTTATAAAATCCATTCCTATTTCTTCCCACTTCCACTCTGGGATCTTTAACGGCTGTAACAGACCAGCTGGCTTCTGATGTTCTGCCTTGACCCGCTGACATACATCACATAGAGCCACATATTCAACTATCTCACGTCGCATACTGGCCCACCAGAATTGTTGCTTCAAATCTTGGTACATCTTAGTGCTTCCAGGGTGAATGGAATACAAAGTTTCATGAGCTTCTTTCATGATAGTATCCTTCAACTCCTTATTATTTGGGACGCAAATTCTTTCTCCTAACCACACAGTACCTTGTTCATCTTCTACAAAACCGATGGCTTTACCTCTTCTCATGTTCTTTTTAATTTCTTGTATGTCAGAATCATTCACTTGAGCTTCTCTAACTTGATCAAACAGAGTAGGTTTAGCTTCCAAAGCGGCCACAAAACCTTTGCTGACTATTCCCAAGTTCAACCTTTCAAATTCTTGGCATAACTCCCAAGGTAAACGTCGACCTTCTGACATATTACAGTAGTTTTTCCTGCTAAGAGCATCGGCTACAACATTTGCCTTCCCCGGGTGATAGTGGATTTCCATGTCATAGTCCTTAATCAACTCTAACCATCTTCGCTGACGCATGTTCAAATCAGGTTGAGTGAAAATGTACTTCAAACTTTTATGATCCGTATACATCTCTGTACGGTTACCGAAAAGATAATGACGCCAAATCTTCAATGCATGCACCACAGCTGCCAACTCTAGGTCATGCGTTGGGTAATTATTCTCATGAGGACGTAATTGCCTAGATGCATAAGCAACCACCTTTCCTTCTTGCATCAACACACAACCCAAACCGTGTCGGGATGCATCACAATACACTTGGAAACCTTTCCTCGAATCAGGCAAAATTAACACAGGCGCAGTCACTAGCCTTTTCTTCAGTTCTTGGAAACTTTGTTCACAATCCTCCGTCCACTTGTACTTCACATCCTTCTGAAGCAGACGAGTCATTGGTCTGGCGATCTTTGAAAAGTTCTCAATAAACCTGCGGTAATACCCAGCAAGTCCAAGGAAACTACGAATTTCTGAAACCGTCTTGGGTTGCTTCCAACTTAACACTGACTCCACATTGCTTGGATCTACTGCCACTCCTCCAGACGAGATGACATGACCAAGAAACTTTACTTCGGACAACCAAAATTCACATTTACTGAACTTGGCATAAAGCTGATGCTCACGTAGTTTCTCTAAAGCTAGACGAAGATGCTCTTCATGTTCTTCCTTCGTCTGGGAGTAAATAAGAATGTCATCAATAAACACCACGACAAACTTATCCAGATATTCCATAAACACCTTGTTCATCAGATTCATGAAAAAGGCTGGGGCATTAGTGAGTCCAAACGACATAACGGTACATTCGAACAAACCATACCGAGTTGTGAAGGCGGTCTTTGGTATATCTTCCTCACGGATTCGAAGTTGATGATATCCGGAACGGAGATCTATCTTGGAGAAAACTGTAGCACCTTCGAGTTGATCAAACAGGTCATCAATTCTGGGTAGAGGATATTTATTCTTGATGGTAACCTCATTCAGTGCTCGATAATCCACGCACATTCTCTGAGTATGATCCTTCTTCTCCACAAAGATGACTGGTGCTCCCCATGGCGAAGTACTGGGTCTAATGTATCCTTTCTGAAGCAAATCATCCACCTGTTTCTTCACCTCAGCTAACTCATTAGCTGCCATTCTGTATGGTCTCTTATGGATGGGGTTAGTTCCAGGTACCAAGTCTATCCGAAACTCTACGTCTCTCTTGGGTGGCATACCTGGCAAATCCTCGGGAAACACATCTGGGTAGTCTTGCACTATAGGAATCTCTTGTAGAGCAACTTGGTTTAAGGTCACACCAGGAGATTTAGGAGAGGATGCAAAGAAAGAAACAGTTTCCCCATTGCTATTGGTTAAAGTCACCTTACGGTTGGCACAATCTATAACTCCTCTGTGACGAGATAACAAATCCATCCCTAAGATAACATCTAGGTCTTTGGATTCTAGCAAGATAAGAGAGGATGGGAAAGGAACTTCTTCTATTTCTATGGTAGCGGAAGGACAATACTGTGTCGAAAATGCTTGATTGCCTGGGGTATTAACTAGTAGAGGTCTCCCAAGACTAACAACTTCCATCCCATGTTGGCTCGCAAAACTTTTAGACAAAAAGAAATGTGTAGCACCGGAATCAAAAAGCACAGTTGCGGGTATAGAGTTAACAGGAAACGTACCCAAAACAACGTCTGGTGCATTCTGAGCTTCTGCTGCTGCAAGATGATTAACACGTGCCTTCGGTGCTGGAACATTGGAGTTGTTCGGGGCTGGAGCGTTCTTCACACGCCGAGGCTTAGGACACTTGTCAGCATAATGTCCTGGATCACCACAGTTGAAGCACACCCCTGGCTTGCTTCCCTGTTCCTTCCTGACGGGCTGGTTCTGAACTGGAGTTGCTACAGGACGAGCAACCGTGTTGCGGTTATCATTGCCACGATTACCAGTATTGTTGTTGTAGAACTGGCGTTGGGGACGGACAACTGATGAAGATCCTCCCTGTGGGTACGATGAAGCTTGGGGTCCAGTAACGAGACGCGGCCTCTGGTTACTACCCTGTTGTGCCTTGAATTGAGCAGCCCTGCGCTTCTTCTGCTCCATCCGGTTATATTTGTCTTCTTGACGAATCGCCTTGTCCACCAACTGCTGGAAATCCCGGAAATCCGTAGACATCAAAGCATAAGACAACTCATCATTCAGTCCCCCCAAAAACTTCTCCTGACGTTCTTCATCGGTGCGGACATCCTCTGGAGCATAACGAGCTAAGCGGTTGAAATCATGGAGGTACTCAGTAACCGAACGAGATCCTTGGTTGAGTGTTCTAAATTCTCTCTTCTTTAGAGCTACAACACCAGACGGTATATGCGTCTTCCTGAAAGCGGCCGTGAATTCCTGCCACGTAATAGGCTCTCCTTCAGCCCTGCCTTGGCGAAAATGATCCCACCATTCAGCAGCAGGACCATGCAATTGATGCGAAGCAAAAGAAACTTTCTCCTGCTCAGTACACTGGATCAAATCCAACTTCTTCTCCACCGCATGCAGCCAATCTCCTGCTTCTACTGGATTGGTGGTGCTTGAAAAGGTAGGGGGTCTCACACGTAAGAAATCTGCCAGCTTGTTTTGGGGAGGTGGGGGTGGATTCTGGTTCTGATTGTTTGCCTGCTGATTCTGTGCCTGCTGCACTAACAGATTGATCAGTTGTGTTTGTTGGGCCAAAATCTGAGCTAGCATTGGGTTCTCTTCATTGTTATTGGCTCCACTTCCACTTCCACTTCCAGTGCCGGTGCGCGTGTTCACCATCTGACGATAGCAGAGACAACAGGAAAGAACGACAGAGAGACACCCTTAGAACGGAGTTATTTAATTAATTTAAATTCTATATTGCTCTTAACTGTGTATGATTACATTTAAGTTGCATTAACACTATCTCACCAACTATCTTACACTCTGACAAGCAAAAGAACTAGACTCATGCTGTTACATCACACCCATGATGTAAGCAACAACTAAAACCCACACACTCACAAGCAAACTTAAACAAGCAATCTAACACAACGAACTACGGCAACGATCTAACTAAGCGACTAAACCCGCCTTGCGTCGGAACGAAGCGATGGATCTTCTTCCTCTGGAGTAGCTGGCTCTCTTTCTTCAGGGTCTTCCTCTTCTTCCTCATCACTTATGATGTCGATGACCGGTTCAGCACGATCGGGCACAGCTTCACCCATCACGCGAATCTTCGAAGCTAACTGGAGACGAGGTGGCGGACAGGTTCTCTTTCTTGCAGTGAGGCGACACTTGGATGTTGGCGGCGGCGTTTCTCCTTTAAGTTCAGCTAATTCCTTCTGTAGACGGTACACCTTGCTCTCCAACTTGCAAATCTTGCCTCGATTCCAGTTTTCCCTGTCATGAGCTGCTTTGTCTCGCTCCACACTTACTGCATCCATAGCACTAAGCATATGCACCGCGTGCATCAAAATGGCACTCTCTTCACCATCAGGACAGGTATAGGTTCCATAGTCTTGACCATGAGGCTTGTGAGGATGATATTGGAAAGCTGATGAATCCAACTCTTCTTCAAAGTGTTGTCGCAACTCTCCAATGGCCACCAAAGCAACTTCTTGACAAGCATGGCTGTACGATCTTCCTCCAGCTTCGAACTTAAAAGACGGAAGGTCTTCGCTATCACTAGCCAACGTCACACGAACACGACATTTCTCCTCGTCGGGGTCATGGGGAATCTGGCGATACTCAGGAGCAACTTCATAACCTACCTCAAAAGCCATCAACCTCAGCTCCCTGACGAATCCTAACACCTCGATCAAATTTCTCGGTGAATGGGGCGGCATCTAAAGAAACATAGAAGAGAAGAATTAAAGCATATTTTTCTAAGTTAGCTGCACCAACTAGACTTAACTGATTTTTGACCAAAAGGAAGAAAAATAAAAGAAAAGACACATACAAAGCTATTTTATAAATATTTTGTAGAATTTAACTTTTTTGGACAGGGACAAATATCTTTTTTTTTTTTTTTTGACAAATAATTATAACAAAACTAAAATAATTGTGATCTATTATAAGCACGGTACAGTGTCACCATAGGAAAGATGAGTAGTACTAGTGCTAACATGATTAAATCGATACCATAATAAATGTACAGTGCCGACTAATCAGTAAGACTTGGTAAAGACAGAAAGAAACATTTCGAAAAGAACAACTTTTTGTTTTTAAAAGGAAAGAAATTGAATTAAATAAATTTTTGTGCATAACCTTGCACGTGCTGCCAACTTAATTAATTTATAAGAGAATAGAGAAGAGCAGTTCTATTTTTCAAAATATTTTGAAGGCTACTTAAGGTTTACCATTTGGCTTATCCTAAGGTCAAGGTGGCTCTGATACCAACTTGTCACGCCCGGAATTTCTATCCAAAATTCCAAACGCTTACATGTGTGTTAAACCCTCGTCCAGGAATCAACCGAGGCACACAATGACAATATTGATAATAGAGTACAAATAAATAACTATTTAATACTCGCAAATATTAAAAATATTACAGAGGTAGATAGTTCCTCTCAAAGAAAAATAACATTCTACGCAGCGGAAAACAAAACTATAACAAACTACGGAACAGCTATGGCGACTCCACTCCACAGGCATCTTAACCGAGAACAAGCCTAATCCTCCAGATCATCACCTTCACTGAAGCACTCCTCTTCTGATGAATGAATATTGCAAGAATGAGCATATAACATACTCAACAAGCCACACAGCAAATATGCAAGTGCACAGGATAACAAAGGATGGCATAATATAGCTCATTTGCAGAAACAGCATTTAATAAATATTTAAGAGAATAGTAAAAACAGTTGAATAATTAATCAATATTAAATAAACACTATACAACACACCCGTGTTGCATAGGCCCAACCACATTTGAACAACCAACCCCGGTTGAACAAATCAAACCTCCAAACCAGGAATTAACCATTCCAAACCAGGAATTAAATTAGTTACCACATAATTACCATTAATGAGTAGTGTGAGACTAATCACGAAAAACATTGCTCAACTCACCCATAACCGCGGGTACGGCTATTCGAATAGTTTAAACTCTGATCAGAGGTGTACCACTGTACCCACAAGACACAACCCCACATCATGTCACCATGTGCCTCAGTACCACCACGATACCTCGGAAAGGAGTTGTGACAATACCCCTCGCACAACATAACCCATTACAGTGCACCTTTCCTGGATCATAATCACCCCCTTATAAACAAGGCATGGACTCCCCAGCGACCCCCATGGACTTCTCGCCACTTCTCAGTCTGGCGCACTATAATAAATCACGCTATACAAAAGGTAAAGCCGTTGCCCACGCTGGCTTGTGGTTGGCACGATAAATGTTTCACAACAGTAGCTCGCGAACCGGTCCTTAATTGTCATGAGCACAACCATCAAAACCATATGCTCACAACCCACCTTAATCAGGTTTTAATTATCAATTAATTATCATTACACGATTGACCATCGTGAGCTACCATTAAATATAACCCTAATTATCAATAATAATTATGTAATATAATTTATATTTAACCCCTTTTAATTAGCTAATGTTTCTAAGCATGGCTAAGCAAACCTACATATAGCATTTAGCTGAACCAATCCAATATATAAGGTTCATGCTAATCAAATTATAACCCATAGGAAAATAAAGATCATCTTCGGCCATTAATTAACTGGGAAAGGTTCACCACCCGATGACATTCGAAAACAATGCATAGTTGAAATAAAATAATAGCTTTAAACGGGATCAACATGCTCAAAGGGGTTGTTTGGGATCTGTGTGACTTGCCTTGGGCTTCTGCAAACACTTCGGAACCTTCCTCAACGGAAACGCTCTCCTCCGGAACGTCGGAAACTAAAGCAAATAAACAAAATCAACAAAACAGTACAAAAACAAGCATGAACAGTACATGTGGATATTTTTAACATGTAGATCTTAATTTTAGAAAAATTTAGAAACTTGAACCACCTAAAACGGATCTACGGTTATTTAGTTATGATTTTCCGAAGTTTTAATCTATTAGAAAATCGGGAAAAAGAAAAGAGAGAGAGAGAGATGACGTCAGCCCTGGCGATGATGACGTCAGCCCTAGGGTTGACGTCATGCTGACGTCGGCACGGCGGCCGGCTCGGGTCGACGAGCTCGCCGGCGCTAGAGCGGTCGGCCGGGCGATTGGAGGGCATCTACGCATAGAGGACAACGAGACGAACCCGTTGGTACTCACCACGTCGACCAACAACGCACGACGGCGGCCGGCGACGAGCAAAGGCGGCGCGGCGGCTCGGGTTAACGGCGACGGCGGCGCTCCGATGGTCGGCGGCGAAAACGGAGGGGCGGCCGAGCTTCCTTGCACCACGGCGCACCTAACGGTGGTGGCGGCGACCAAAGGCGACGGCGGAAACGGCGCGGCGGCGTGACCGAAGACGGCCGGCGGCGGCGGCGGACTTGGAGCGCGCGACGGCGACGCTACGGGGCACGAGAGAGCACGGGAAAGGGGGCAAACGGAAGAGGAGAACACGAGGAAGCTTTATAGGAGCTCGGATTGAAGAGATCAAGCCGCAAACGGGAGGAATCGAGTCGGGAAGAAATCGAACTCGGTTTTTAGGGATAAAAACAAACGAACTCGATTCGGATCCAAACCGCAACGATTCGCTTTGATTCTTGGGGGAAAAGAAAGAGGAGACCGAGAGGAACAAAACCCCTCAAAATCCCGGAGGAATCGGGCTCGGATTTGGGCGGAATCGGAGGTGGAAAGCGGCGGCTCGGGCGGCTTGCGCGGCGGCGGCCGGAGGTAGGGGATGGATCCGACAGGTGGGCCCCACCTGTCGGCCTCCACGGGAGGGGAGCGGGCGGCGGCGGCTTGGGCCGGCTTGGGCCGCGCGCGGAGGAGAGAGAGGAAAGAGAGAGTTGGGCCGGATTCGGCCCAACGGCCTAGGAGGGGGACTTTTGAACTTTTTTTAAATAAAAACAATTTGTGAAATGATGTTTCAATTATTAAAAATACTTCCCTTGCTCAAATAATTCCCAGAAAATTCTAGAAAATAGAGGAGCAAGCATAGTATTTAATAAAATTTTATCTAGCTCATTTTTATATTGAAAATTTTCCTAGAAAATTAGGGTTTAGCTTGTAGGCTTTTAATTTAATTTCTAAAAAATTCCAATTAAACAACAATTTAAAAATTTAAGATTTTTAGGGCGTGACATCCAGGAATCAGCCGAGGCACACAAATTGACAATTTAATATACAGATTCATCATAATAATAACGTTACATAGTTACAAAAGAAAAGAGAAAACAGCAGTGGAATTACGGTCTAGCGAAGCTCCGGCTCCACTCCCATAGGCAGCTCAACTGGGGTATAAGCCAAACGTCTTCTCCTTCGCAACTTGTCTTCATCTGAGGTTTGATTGATTATTGCAAGGTGAGCATATGACATACTCAGCAAGTCACACAGCAAATATGCAATTGCACAAGGATACCAAAGAATGGCATAATATAGGGCTCATTTGTAAAAGCAGCATTTAGCAAACATTTGAGAATTCTAAAACAATAAAGTAATTAATCATCAATATTAATCAACACTGAACAGCACACCCATACTGCACAGGCCCAACTATAGATACAACCGTCGTTCACATCAAGATCAAGCCGTCCAAGTTCTGCAATCCAGTTCGGCCACCTGCTACAGTGTCGACTTCAAACGGCCGCCAAATATGCATGCGAGCTCCATTTTGGGTCCATGAGTACTTGATGGAAAGCTCTTGGAGTCATCTTTCCAATGGATCCAGCTTCATCGCCAAATTCCATCCTAGTCGGGCGAAATCACAAAAAGAAGATGGGCCTATGGGCTTGTAACTTCGTCTGGGACCCCGGCCAAAGTGGGGCCCATGTGGGGTGCGCCCCAACCAGGTGGAGCACGACCCTAGGGTCCCCTTAGGTCGTCTTCCCACCTCCTTAAATAGTTAGGTAACCCTTTAGAGTTTCTTGGGTTTTGATTAATTGTAAGTTTAGCCATTGCTACTTCGCTTGCAGCGCGCGTGTCGGCTAGACCGTCCGTCTGCTTGTTCGGAACCCCACTTTATTGTGTATCAATTTATCTTTGTGCGTCTTGTCTATCTAGCAATTCAGTTGTTTTATATCTTGTTCTTGCTTGTTCTCGATTGCTTGCAGGAATAAGGTTGATCTGCACCGGCAAGATCAACAACCCACGGAGAGGTGTATCGATCTCTAAGGCGCAACGCAACGTCTTGTACGGTTGTAGTCGGATCGTCAACGTTTCTCCCAAATCGTAGTTATCATCAACTCACCGAAAGATCAGGCCAAACAACTACCTTGAGTGTCGAGTGGAGCTCAGGGTCCATCAGGTGGTATCAGAGCTTTCGTTGCTCGGTGAGTTTTTATCTTCCTATAACAAGAAAATAGCCATACAAAAAAATTCGTATCATTTACCTAGCCATATTGTGCCATTGCATTGTTCTTTTCAATTTTTGCTTTGTTGAATTTTGTGTTGCATCGTCACGTTGTGTTGCTGGTCTTAGCGTCTAGTTCGTTTAGAGTTTCGAGTTCTGGTCACGTTTTGTACCACAGTCGTCGCTGCCACCGTGTCTCTGTTGTTGTCGGGACCTACGAAAACGGAATCAGCTCGCTGCCACGGTTCTATTTTTGTAGTTTTTAGAAATTTTTATCGGTCAGTTTTGGAGTTGCATTTAGGATTTGCTTGAGTTTCTGGTTTGCCCGTGAATAGATCGGCCTGTGCTTGTTGCCGGTGTAGAGAGGAGGAAGAAGAATTTCCAAATCTGTTTTTGGAAGTATGAGAGTTTAATCTGGAAAAAAATAGTAGATCAGATTGATTGAAATCAATTTCCCTTTTTCTCTCACCATATCCGGACTCCTAGGTAGTGCCGCATCCTTCCATTCCACCCAGCTGGCCTAGTCCAGCCCATATTCGGTTTGACGGTTGTACTCCTCATCCCAATGACGGTTGTGGCCGTTTCTACCGGTGGAAACCGTCATAGAGAGGACACATGGCAAGAGGAGAAGGAAAATGCTCTTTGGATTCTATGGAGAATATTTCTAGCATCTCCACTCTCTCAAGGCAACTCTTCACCTATAAATACCCCTCTCCTCTCCCTCATTCACACACACCAAAGCATGAGCTGAATTACAAGAGGCTATAGTGTACTTTATTATATATTAGAATAGGGAGAGAGTAAGGTAGAAGGAATCGGAGGAATCCCGGAGTTGTCGGTAATCTCCTCTTACTTTTGTATCTTATTAATTACTCTGCTTTAATAGAAATATCATTCTGAGTAATTAAGATTTGCTTAGTGAGAATTACTTCTTGGTTAGTTCCTAATTAGCATACGGGATCATTGTTCACTATAGTCCATTTATTTATAGTGATTGCTTTAGTTTTTGATCGGCACTAGAGTAGTTATTAATTACATAGACGCAGTGTCTGGGTAATTAATCTCCAGTGGTTGCTGCTATCCCACAGTACGTTTGAGGTGGGTGTAGAGGTGGTGACAGCCCTCAAGAGCACTTAAGTCCTCCCTGTCCGGATACGTAGTAGAGCGACATCTGGGAACAGCGGGTTGCTAGTGCCTGAAGTATTACATTAGGATTAAAATTAAGCTTTCCTTAGACACTGTTTCTCATTAGGAAATCCTCTCTGCGCTCTGCCCATATTAGCTTTGTGTCCTTGGATGAACCTGACGAGGAGATAATCACACACGTTCCCTTGGATTCGATACCCTTGGAATACTCCGTAGGGGAAGTGCTACATCGGTATATCCGTGCGTTTGCGGATTCTATCTGTGATCGTAAGAAATACCAACATATAGCAAGCTCAAAGCTTCAGCCACCAAGTCAAAACAAGCCTTAGCAAAATAACCTATTATATTCCCAAAAATTTTCAAAATTTCAGAAGCTTCAGCCAACAGGTCAAAACAAGGAGTAATGATGGGTTGGTTGGCTTGTTACATGGTTCAGCCAACAAGTCAAAAGTGAGAGCACTTAAATGCTTTCTTGGGAAGGGCTGATTCACTTCACAAAGTTGCAAAAGGGTTGGCTGTTGGTGGAGGCAGCAATAAATGCATTTGGGGGTGGCTGATGTGGTGATGAGGGTGCTGCTGGTTGTGGTGAACGAAAATTTGGTGGTGTTGAAGGTGGATTTCGTGGTGAATATGATGGTGATGGTGGCAGCGGAATGAAGATGAATGAGGTGGTGGTGGAAGTGTTTGTGGTGACGAAATCGTGAGCAGAACCCGAAACTCTAAAGGACAAAACTAGTAGAACCAGCAACTTAACCAATCAATGCAATCGAAAACTCAGCAAGCAAAGACTAAGTAGAACAGCAAAGGCATAACTTGTTTTGGTGATTTTCGGATCTGACCTATTTTTGTGGTTTTTATTGGCTGCAGGTAAAAACAAAGGAGTGATAAAATCTCTCACCGAGCAACTTGAGCTCTAATACCACTTGATGCAGAAACGGGGGTTCCGATCTTTCGATGAGAGGAGGATAAACTTCGATTTGGGGGAGGACACGATGTTGGTGGTCCGACTACAACTACCACAGGGGTGCTACGCCTTAGCAACCGGTACACCGATTCCACGTTGTTGCTGTTCTTGCCGTGCCAAGAACAACCTTGAACCTGCAAGCAATCGGAGAACAAGTAGGAACAAGTTGACAAGGAAACAGCTCACGGCACATGTCAAATGATGAAACTGAAACAAACCAAAATGGGGTTCTGAATACAAGTATCCGGGTGGTCTACCCGACACACGCGAGTACAAGGAAGTAGCTGCAGCTAAACTTACATCCAAACAAAACCCAAAATGCAAAATGGTGGCTGCTAGGGGTTTATATAGGTGGAGGAATGACCAGGAGAGGAGGTGGGAGAAAACCCTAGTTTTGTGGGCCCCTAATGGGCTATATAAAGATACAAGGCCCAATCCCAAGTTTTAGATGAAAAAACTATTTTGGTCATTCTGGGCAACTCAGTTTGAATCTGATGGTGAGGCCGGACATATCTGAAAGTAGACAACAAGATCTTTCCAACGAGTACTCATATGGTCAAAATGGAGCTCGTATGCAAATTTGGCGCCCGTTTGAAGCCAACGCTATTGCAGGTGGCCGAATTGGATTTCGGAAGTTGCGTGGGATCTTGATAACTTCCTCTTGATGTATGATGTGAGCAATGGTTTTATCTGTAGTAGGCATGGTCACATCACTGCCGGTCTGAAAATAGGGAAGTAATTAGTTTTACTTAATTTGAGACCAATAGAGGCTTAATCTGATTTTGTGCCCAACATGAATGTTAGTTGTAGACAATTTTGTCTAGATATCCGAAGTTGTATTATTTGCTAGATTCCGTTATACGGTTTGTGAATTACGCATTAAACAGTAATGGAACAACTATATGTTATTTAATACAAATCGGTACAAGGTTTATATGTTCTAGGTTTCGATTTTAGTAAATATCCCTTGTAACTATTGTTAGTTGAATATAGTGGTTTATGCATATCTACAGGTGTGGAGGGTTCCAACGTTGGAGGAGTTGAGTCGGATTATCGAAGGAGTTAAGGCAAGTACAAGACGGACGTGTATGATGGATAAACTGGGTTGTTTTGTTTGATTTCACTTACCAAATTATTATTCAAAGGTTTATTACTATTAATTGTGTGGTTTTGGTATTACGCTACATATCCATGTTTCGCTTCATGTTTAAGTTCACGACGTGATTTTTGTTTCATTATTCCGGATGCTTTTTTTACATTATTCAAATACCATGCATAGCCATGGGAGTGCAATTTGGATCTCTGTTCATGATCCTTGAGAAGCGCTGTTCACGCTTGCTCGGCTTACCAGTAATACTAAGAGGATATTCACACCTGCCCGGGAGGGAACTACTACTTTTTGCCTCCTTCGTTTTAAATTAAAGGAAATCAAACGCTTCGTATTGGTTTCTTATTGCATTAAACATGTGTATGTTTTACTAGTTCAATATTGCACTTGCTGAGTATTGTTTACTCACTCTTGTGTTTAATTTGGTTTTTAGGTACCTAATGATATTGATCGGCATGGGACGGGAGTAGCACCCATGGACTATACATTATTATTGCACACTATTGAAATTTAGTTTTAAACTATGATTCTGCTTAGCATAAGTTTTGTGTAAAACTTGTAAAGGTCCTTTAAAGTTCTGGTCCTTATTTTTACGTTGAACTTATGGAGCTAGGATGGTTTGGATTATGTGGATTATATCGTTATTGAGTTATCTTATAATTGCCTGTCGTGGATGTTTGTATTATAGGGGAAACTCTGCCGAAATTTCTAAAAAAACTTGGGAGTTAGTGGTTTCGAGTGTTTTCTTATGTGGCACTCTTGGTACGTGGTTACCCTGGGTGTTACATTAGCATTTCGAGAAGCATACTAATAGAAAACGAGGATGTTGTTATCTCCAACCGTGCACATAAACTCAGTCTAACGGTACACAAAGTTACTACTTACTCCTTGTAGTACTGAAATTTTTTACAATTTGATCCTTTTTGAAAACTTATTTTACAAATAGACCCTAAAAAACTTATCTAGAAATGGTTCTTTTTGAGACGCCAGAGTCACTGGCACCCCATGTCCAATTTGACAGCGTTAGCATCTCTAGCGCTGCACCCCTACCACCGTGGCACAACGCGGTGGCCCGATGTTGACGTGGCAGGGGAGTGCCCCAATGATGTTGGCACCGCCCTCCCCCAACCCACTAGTGTAGAGGAGACAGAATTGCAACTTTTTAAATATTTTTTTCACACTTAGGAGCACACCGTGTCAACGATTTTCTTTTTTGATATTTTTCGCACCAACAGTAGAAATATTGAACTCAAGCAGACAAAATATGTGACCAGTAGAACTTTTCAAAGCTCTTGAAATATTTTGAAAGGGTCCTGAAGCTTCTCATCACGAAAACACAATCTTGCAAGCAGAATTTCAATATTCCGATTTTGCCGAACCCGAGAAAGAAGGAAAGAATCGGATGTAACTTTTTCTGTAGATGTCCATGGATATATAATTTGCCTGATTCCGAGTCCGTATGAGAAAGTTATGACCGTTTTAAGAAAGGACACTCGAATGTAAAAAAAAATTAACAAAAAGCTCAACAAACGCTAACTAAGTAATACTAATAAAAAAAGCTCAAGGTTTCATAGGATTAAAAAAAATCTAATCTATTGTATTTTTGTTTTTTCTGGACTATAGGAAAAACAAAAACAACGGAAATTAGGAAGTCTTTTACCAATAAAAGTTGAGAGGATTTGAGGAGAGGAGAGAGAGCAAAAGCGGCGCTCAGGCTCGGGCAAGGAGGGCGTGGGGGTGGGGGGATGGGTGCAACATCATTGGCGCGCTCCCCCTGCCACGTTAGTACCAGGCTGCCGATTTGTCCCACGGTGGCAAGGGGGCGACGCCAACAATTCTGGCACCCAAAAATAATCATTTCTGGGACAAGTTCCTTTTCCCCTCTTCCTTTCTTTTTCCTTTTCGTTCCTGGTTCCTCTTCCTCCTCCCGTTGCCTCCTTTGTGTTCTCTCTGTTTCTAGTTCTATCTAATCTCTCCCTTGATATCTCTTTCTCTCCCTACATAAAAGCCCAGCCGGCAGCCAGCCTGATCGAGTCGCCATTCTCAACCTCCAACAGCTTTTCTTCTCCGTCACAGTAACATGTCATTCAATTCCCATCACTAATCTCTTCCTTTTCCCCATCAATTCTTTCTCCACCAATACCAAAAATTAAATCACCTAGAAGAGCAGAATCAATTTTTTTTAACTCCTGGTGACTTGTCATCTCCCGGCTATTCACCTTCCTCCTCACTCAAACAGTCACATTCCTGCTCATCCTTCATGCGGTATCATCTCTTCCAATTCATCCCTCCCATTAATCAATCTCTCTTTTAAATGCAGAAAATTGAATCAAATTGATGAGAGGGTTCCATTTTTTAGTGTTCCAGCCACCTCTCCACCCTTTGCATCTCATTCTCACCATACAAGTCAAAGCATGTTGTGCTCTTGCTAGCTTCCCCTTCTTGCCATGAAAGCCATGTCGGCTCTTCCAATTCATTGCAGATCCCTCCATCTCCTCTATCAATTTCTCCTCTCAATTGTCACAACCATTTCTCTAATTTCTGCAGTCACCTCTCCACCTCCTGTTCTTTTCCTTTGTTTTTCTTTGTTAGGTGGTCCTGCGCGGCCAATTAATTGTAAAACCTGACCGTAAGACCCCAACTCAAAATTATATTTGTTTCCTACTTGTTAATAAAATTGTGATGTGGTTGTGATATTATCTTGTTATCATATGTACTAGCATTGATCTCGGACTAGCACAATATAAACAGAGGGATCCAACTTTGGGTCACGACAAATACAAACATATCACTACTACATGATTGATTTTCCCGGACGCCACCCTATTTTGTTTCCATGCGGTCCGTAAGTTAGACCGCACAGAAAAATGGAGGGACCAGAGCTGGGTTGTCGACCGCACTTTTCCTGTGCGGGTCACTTAACAGGCCCGCACGCGAAAATAATCATATTTTTGCGTGTAGGCCTCCTAATCTACCCGCACAGAAAAATAGTTGTTCCCTCCCATCCTATTCAAAAAATTTTAATTTTTTCTCTCCCCCGGCCCCTTCTCTCCTCTCTCTCTCTCCCTCTTATCTTCTCCTCCCTTTCCTCTCCTCCTCTTACTTTCCTCTCTCTCACACCTTCTCCTTCTCCTCCTCCGGTCGGCTCTCGGCGGCGGGCTCGCGGCGGCGGTGGGCGGGAGTGGCGGGGCTCGGCGACCGGGGAGGAGCAGCGTGCGCGCGGCGGCGAGCTCGATGGCGCCGAGCGGACGGTGGGGAGGCGGCGGCGGACAAACGGGGGCCGCTACCGCCAATGACGACAAGGAGGCGGCGGCCCAGCGGCGCGGCCGCCGCCGCTCGACATTCTCCCACTCCTCCCGACGTTCGCGCGAGGCAGGTAGACGGGGGTCGCTGCCGACGATGACGAGGAGGAGGCGGCGGCCGGGAGCAGCGCCGCTGCCGCTGCTCGACCTTCTCCCCCCTCCTCCTAACGCTCGCGCAAGGCGGACAAACGGGGGTCGCTGCCAACGACGACGACGAGGAGGTGGCAGCCGGGAGCGGCGCCGCCGCCGCCGCTCGACCTTCTCCCCCTCCTCCCGATGCTCGCGCAAGTTGGCCAGCGGCGCCGCCGCCGCCGCTCGACCTTCTTTCCCTCCTCCCGACGCTCGCGTGAGGTGGCCGGCAGTGGCACCGCCCTCCCCACGCCCGGATTCGGCGGCGGTGGCGGCCCCCCGCCCGGATCTGGTGGCAGCGGCAGTCCCCCGCCCAGATCCGGCGACAGTGGCGGCCAATGCGGTGGTGGCGGCAGGGTGCCCGGATCTAGGGTTAGGATTTCCGGTTTTTTAATTTTTTTTTGGATTTTTATTTTCCCGTGCGGGCGGCATAAGCACCCGTATGCAAAAATCGAATTTTCACTTGCGGGTGCGCCACCCGCATGAGAAAATCGCAATTTTCCTAGACGCCCCGTTCCAGACGGGCAAAAAAACCGCAAGCAAAAATCGAAACCACCGCACGCAGCCACATCGCGGACCCAAAAGTTGAATGTCTCTACAACGGAAACATGTAAGGATAGCCAACAATTCGCCGATTTTACCTCCCCCCTAAGAGGGGCTAGTAGTACCAATTTATCAAAAATATGCATCAGCGCTTTTGGAGCTTCTAGCAATTTGCCAAGTTTCTCATAAAATCTACAATATACCCAAATAGTTCAAGTTGTCACCTAGATTTTGAGAATCAGCAGCTACAGAATTCTACCGAGAGCCGCCCATAGCTACACAAAACCACAAGTAGAGGAACTAAAGAACCAAGAGAGAAGATATCAATTCACTGATTCAGATCACAGAAGCCAAGGAAACTAGATCAAGAGGAATACAAGAGTGCAAAGAGGGGGCAAGTGTTTTTTGCCGAAAGTTCGGATCACAATGATCATGAGTGTCTATTGGGGGGCTCGTTAGAGACGAGTCTCGATTAACCCCATACCTCATCAAGCAGCCACGAAGATCAACTTTGTTTTCGCTCAATGTAACTTTTTTTAGAGGTAAGATTTGCCCTCACAAATTTGCTCCGGACAATCTACAGTTTGAGGAAGCTCGCGAGTGATGCCTAACCTAGGAAGAGTAAAAAGCTCCAAACAACAGCCCAAAGTCAATCTAAGTGCTCATGATCCCCCTAGTTCACTCACAAGGACAAATCCTCACAACCACCCTATATCCACACTCAATCCTTCATAGAAGCTCAAGAACTAGAAAGATGTCTTAGAACCCTAAGAGAAACTAGGAGATAGAATGTTGGAAGTGGAAAGATCAAACTTACTCTGAAAAGACCAAGAACTAGAAGTAGAAAGACCAAACCTAACAGAAGGGATGGAGGGGTTAAATACCCACATCTTGACGTCATGTAGTTTGCTACACATTCACAGGCTGAAACATCCAATTCATGGAACTTAGAACGTTCGGCTAACAGTTAGCTCATGGACTAAGTGGGTCGAAACCGTCGACCCACTAAAGCAGACTACGTCCAAAACCCATGTAATAATCATTAGGAACTTTGAGTACTTGGTTAGACTTGAACAATCATTAGGCTCAACTCAAGTTCATAGAAAAAAATTAAAGTAGGCTCCATTCTTCTCGTCATGTTGTATCATATTTGTGGGGGTCACCATTCATCAAGCTAAGCAAAATGGGATAAATCACTACAAATAGCTCAGTGGAAACATTAGTCCCTTAACCATTTTGTCATTAATTAATCAAAACATATGAAGAATGTTTGTTATGTGCGAACCACTAAGACAAACAACAATGCTAATGCTAGCAGTTCATTCATCGTTTTAAGAAAACTTAGGATAACTAACTAGGCTAAAGCTTAAACCTAAAAATGTATCCAACCATAACATTTTACTTTTGTTCAGCATGGCATAAAAAAAACCATGATCTTCTCCATGATTCTATTATATGTAACATGTCCACTGTTGTGAGGTTTTACAAGATTGGCATTATTTTCACATCTATTCTAGTAGTCAAAAGTCAAATACTTTTATGGCTAACAACAGTTCTAAGCAATATGCTGCACTACATTAAAACTCAATTATTAAATCCATTATGGGTCAAGTGATGCTCATCTAGACTAATATAAAAAGCACGAGTTGTTTAGTGCAATTAGTACACCCACCTATTCCTAACCGTCAGATCCTCTCATCCAACGATGCAACTTAGAAGTGGGATTAACCCTGCAATTAGCGCCGGATTAACTACCGATTAGCGCTTCTGAATCCTTTTCTTTGAAAAAAAAACCGTCGCCCAGACGCCTAGAGCCCTAGACTGCCCGCGCCTCCTCCTCCACCTTCTGCCGCCGCGCGCTCCTCCTCCGTCTTCCGCCGCGCGCCTCCTCCTCCGCCTTCCGCCGCCGACCGCCCGCGCCTCCATCGTGCCTCCCATTGCCCTCACCAGAACAGCGACGACCCCCTTGCTCTCGGCGCCGCATCCCGCCCCTCCGTCGTCGTCGTCACCCGCGATCCCTCCTCCCTTGCTACCGCCGCACCGTCCGTTCGTTCTCCACGGTGCCACCTCGCCCTCAAGCTGTCATAGGTACGCCGCCGGACGGTTTCAGGTCGCGCCTCAACAGGTCGTCGACGATCCCTCACTGTCACCTGAGATCCCCTCACCGTCACCTGAAGATCGCCTTCCCATCCGCTGGTCCTCCCCTCCAGTAAAGGTAAAGACGATTTCTCCTGTGGTCTCGGATACTGTAACGAATTGCAGAGTGTAGATTTTGATGCTATCAAATTTTTTCATCAGTTTGATTAATGAACCGTTTTCCAGGGTGACCAATGTTGATTGTGCTATTGACACTTTTCTGCTAACTAGCAAATATGCCCGTGCGTTGCACCGGGTGAATATCAAACAAATATTTATGGGAAAGATTGCTTGTGTATTTATAACACATGTGCACAAAAACATTGAATTTGTACATATCTCGCAAATATCTCCTAATTTTATACATATGAGTTGTGTAAAATCGTGGCAATTCCATATTGTCATGTTGATATGGAGCATTACTGATGAGCCCATCTATGGTGATAATTTTGGAGGGTGTAGCTCAACAAATTTGCATTTGCTATGTATCTCAATGTTAATATGTCACTACTACAACCATTGGC
This sequence comes from Oryza meridionalis, assembly GCA_000338895.3. NCBI lineage: Eukaryota > Viridiplantae > Streptophyta > Magnoliopsida > Poales > Poaceae > Oryza > Oryza meridionalis. The sequence goes on along the minus strand of CM002532.2, from coordinate 2,724,515 downwards.
GACCTTTCTCGGGATCCAAGCCTGCCGACCCCACCAACGTGGCGTCGGTGCATGCCACCGAGATGAGCGCCACGGGGATATTCGCCTGTCCAGGGTCATCCCCGGCTCAAGGCCACGACACTCAAGGATGTGGTGGGCGTCGTCGCGGAGGTGCTCCAGGCGAACAAGCTGGCCACCAGGGAGGACACCGACAAGGTGGCGGCCGTCGCTATGCAGAACGATGAGAATTCAATCACCGATCCATTCAGTCCCGATCCGAGTCGATCAGGAATTCAATCCTACACCGTGCGGATGCGTTTTTCTTTACCGCGGGGAAAGCAATCACCAATGGTAGGGACAAAGTGTGTGCGAGAACGGAGGCCAGGCCGTCGCTAGATTGGATTTACGGACGAAATATCGATGTGACAAACAGAAAATTATCAGTTTTATTTAATTTTCATAATTGGAGCTCTTTAATAGGAAAAAAATTACATGTACGTTCCTTCATCGTGCCCATGTCCATCTGGGAGTCCAGATCTGTCCAGAGTAGGCTAGGAGTCCAGGTTTATTCACCAAAGACCCAATCTACAGCCATGAGTCCATGTCCTTCCACACCGTTTTCCTACTCTGTTTTTTTTTCTTTCATTGAAACCTCCCGCTATAAATTTCTAGTCGTTCCTAGCATCCACGCACATAAAACTGAATAAATTTCTCTGGCAAGGCAATATGAGTGCATGCAAGATATTACAAACCCAATCCATTAAAAATAGAAAATAATTAACTTTAGCCTACCTATCTCAATATTGGTATATGCCCAAACTCAAAAGGAGAGAAACTAAACTAAAACTTTTTAATAAAGTGACCCCAAGAGGAAAAAAAAGTGATAGTAACAACAAAATCTCACTTGACAATGTCGTTGATCAGCACTATTTTTAAATATTACTTAAAACTCTTTATATTTACTTATTAAAACAATGAAAAACAGAAGGCATTTCTTTTTTATTTACAGCAGCGCTGTATTTAGTCATGTCCTATCTAAGAGAGAAAAATGAATTTAACGAAAAGAAGCTCGGGAAAAAAAAAGAACAGGGCCACCACACAGTAATTAATTCCTATGTGATCAATGAAAAAAATGCTAGGTTTTTAATAAGAAAAAAGTACAGTGGGAAATTACATATCTTGCTGGTTTAACATGAATTCAAGCATCTAGATCTTTTTTTTAAAATATATATATATATCAGGTTAGGAAAGGAAAAGGATAAAACTGGAGAGAAAAGGGAAAAGAACAGTAGAGGATATAACCAGCAAAAAAAAAACGATAGAGAGATCAAGAGAATAGAACTCATGACCTGTCGGTCAAATGTTGCACAGGATAACCAATTGAGAATCATCGACATTATACCACAATGTGTAGCTACATTTTAAAAATATGGGTAAGGTTGGTGTGTCCCACCCGTCCCTCTCTCTCCCTCTCGTCTCTTCCTTGCCGGTAACAGAGAAGGCGGCAGCGATGGCTTCAGCTGCTCCCGCGGGCCGAATCCGGCAACCGCTGGTGGATCCGGCGACGGTGGTGGCGGCGGTGTTTCCGGTTGGCGGATCCGGCGGAGGCTTTTCTGGCGGACGGTTCTCTACCACCACCTCCTCACACTCCGCGCCCAAGCTTGTCCCGCGGGGGTGACATCGGTGCTCCCGCGGGCAAATCCAGCAGAAGTGGTGGCGGCGTCCTTTTTGGTGGGCGGATCAAGCGGTCCTCTACCCCCTCCCCCTCCGCCCCAAGCTTCTCCCATGGATCCTCCGGCGGCGGCGGCGACAACATCGGCGGCACCTGCGGGTGGATCTGGCCGACGTTGATACGGTCTCCTCGGCCGGATCCGCCGATGTTGTTGGTTGTGTATGGGTTGTTTCTATTTTTTCTATGTGATGATGATGTCGTCGCCGTGATTGATTTTGGGGTTTTTATAAGAGGAGACCTCTCATCGATTGATTTGGATTTGGATTGAAATAGAGATTTCGTTTTTGGGTTGGATTGTGATGATGTGGGATTTGAAGAGAAAAATCGTTGTGACATCGTCATTTTATTTTGGATGTTTTTTTTATAAGAGGAGACCTCTCATCGATTGATTTAGATTTGGATTGGAATTTTGTTTTTGATTTGGATTGTGATGTTTTGAGATTTTGGAGAGAAGGTGTGCTCAATGTGGGATTCTATTTGTGTGATATGGAATTCCGAGTGGGATTAGGGGGTGGGGGTGATGGGACGAAAAATCACCGCATGCACGAGGTGACGACCGGAAAAATCCAAATATTTATATTAGTTATAGATGTACTGAGACATATCTTCTGATCCTCCATTACCAGTTTCAAATACAATGTATTCAGCAAAGGGCATGAGGAGATCAGATTATTTATGTCACTGTCTGTTGAGGAGAAATATTTCAGATTCTGGACAGTTAGCCGCTTGAAACCTTCAAACTTCTGAGGCAAGCTGACAATGTATCTTTTTAAGTGCAGAAAATCCAAATCACTGATAGAGAAGAGGCTCGATGGAAGCTTATAATTATGCCGATTGTAAAACTTAATTCTAATTGTGGAGATTATGGGTACCCTATATCCATACGGCACGGTTATCCAAGTAGTTATAGGGGATAACTTATATCTATGAAATATGTAACGAATCATGACTTGGGCATTACGTTTCCTTGTATATTATGGAACAGCCTGAAGTCATGGTTTGATAATATTGTAAATTAGATTTAGGAAACCGATACCGTACTGGTTAAGGTTTTTATCTTGTAATCCTGCCTCCCATTCTATATAAGGTGGGCAGGAAGCCCTCTAGGGGGCATGAGCATATATGATCGTCAGATCTATACTACACCCGATGGATTCAAATCCCCAAACAGGAGTAGCGTATTACCTCTCATTGAGAGGGCCTAAACCTGTCTAAATCCTTGTCTCCGCATCCATCTACTTTTAGGTCTCGTGCGCTACCCTTTTATTATTGCCGAATTTATGTTTCAACAGTTGGCGCGCCAGGTAGGGATTACGTCGAGTTTTCCATCGAGAAAAGTGCGATGGAACTATTTTCCGGCATCGTTGGTGCTATTCTCGTCCTAGCCGTGTTCTTCTCAATAAGATCGGCCGGAGCCATCATCGTCAAAAATTTCTACTGGATCAAGCCAAGTCAACCAGAAGATTAACCACCGATCAATCTAATCTACAACCGGGCGTCGGTCGCCGAGTTATTTTTCTGGCCATCAAGATTTTTGGCCGACCAATCAGGAGCTATCAGCGACACTTCCATCCCAGATTGGCATAATGTGCACCGCGCCATTATTAATCACGAATTGGCGTCGACGGCTGCGCTCAGTTTCCCAAGAAAAACGCTAGTTACAACGCTTATCACCTCATCAATTAATTTTCCTCGAGATTGAGTTTTTGCACTTAAAGTTCGAAGCGGAGTCTACTGACATCAGATCAATATGGAGTTATACACAGCAGGGTAATTTCCGAGTTGATTTATGTCTGTTAGAAGGGCACGTCAAGCAATCAGGAAGGAATTGTCTAGTTACTGCTCTTGATGGTGTATTACTTGGCCTATGCTGTGCTGTACGTGTCTCCAATCATGAAGCTATCAACTGGCCAGACAATCTTTAATTATCTGTCTACAATGCAAGCATGCTTCTAGCGACATAGTCTTGCATCAAGATAACCAAGGTCCCCGTTCGGCTATTTCGAGTTGATTTATATAAGTCACAAAAATCCGGGCTGCCATGGTTTGGATCAAAGAGCCTGGATCACTCACAATTACCAGTCAACCGCCTTCGTCGCTGCCGACTGGTATCTTCGCTTTCACGGTTGGTTGGTCACACCACCGTTGATGATGGCCATAACGACTTCACCAACCGGCTGCCTCGTTCGCCGCCAACTGGTGTTTCCGCCTGCACGGCTGGCCTATTATGCCGCCATTGTTGGGCGTCTACGTTTTTCACCGACCGGCCGCCTCGTCCGCCGCCGACTGGTGTCTCTGCCTGCACGGCTGGCCTATTATGCCGCCTTTGTTGGGTGTCTACGTCTTCACCGCTGGCCTGCCTCCGTCGCCGCCGACTGGTGTCTCCGCCTATACGGCTGGCCTATTATGCCGTCGTTGTAGGACGTCTACGACTTCACCGATCGGCTTACCTTCGCCGCCACCGACTGGTGTCTCCGCCTCCACGGCTGGCCTATTATGCCGCCGTTGTTGGGCGTCTACGACCTCACCACCGGTCTGCCTCCGTCGCCACCGATTGGTGTCTTCTCTTACACGGTTGGTTGGTCACACCACCGTTGATGGGCACTTATTTACCTACACCACTGGTCGCCTCAGCTGCTTGCACGGTTGGTGCTTTTATTGCCATTGATGGACGACTTTGTTCCTACATCGGCTACCACTGTTGTCACCAACGGGAAGACTAAAAGCTAAGTCATCATTTATTTCATTCTTTATATGATATTTTCCTTTTACTCTGCCTCACTATATCAACTGGTTCGCCGTTAACTAGTGAGTCGGGGGCTACAGATGTTATATCATATTTTTTCAACAATTTTCATAATATTTATCTTGATTGCTTGCGATATAATCTGAGTATAAAAGTGCCTATCGAGTTATGGAGTTCTATATTCCTATACTTTTCGTTTGGTTTATTGATGGATAGTTGCCTTAGGGCCGATTTCTAGCACCCGAGGGCTCGTTCGATGGACCGAGTAACGCAAGGTGCTAAGTATTACTCGGAAGAAATCAAAAGTATAGAGATAAGATAATTTATTTTCTGCTCTTAACAATTGCAAAAGTACCCGAGTAGTAAACTCTGATCCGTGAAACTTTGTTCCATTAATGACGAACTCATGTCACTCGTATGCATGTTTGGGAAGTGCCTAGGCCGACTCCCGGTGCGCGGGGGCTATGACTAGTCGGGCAGAGTGTTTAAACGTAAGGACTCATCCGCTCGGGGAACTCAAAATTGACAAGAGCAGAAATACATATTTATAAACATTTTAAAATACTTAAATTTTTCTCAAGTACTATATTTACATCAGATACTACTCATCCTATATGTTTTGTTGTGCAGAATAGAGATCCAGATATGCATAAAAGGGATTCATGGCTTTAAGCTTATCTCCTATGCTCTAGGAATGGATCAGTCAGAACATCACCACCGGCTTACCGTCGTCGCCGCCGACTGGTGTCTTCGCCTATACGGTTGGTTGGTCACACCACCGTTGTTAGGCATCTACGTCTTCACCGCCGGCTTGCCTTCGCTGCCGCCGACTGGTGTCTCCGCTTGCACGGCTGGCCTATTATGCCACCGTTATTGGGTGTCTACTTCTTCACCGACTGGTCACCTCGTCGCCCTTGACTGGTGTTTCCGCCTACACGGTTGGATGGTCACTCCACCATTATTGGGTGTCTACTTCTTCACCGACCGGCCGCCTCGTCGCCGCTGACTGGTGTTTCCACCTACACGGTTAGTTGGTCACACCACTGTTATTAGGCATCTACGTCTTCACCGACCGGCCGCCTCGTCCGCCGCCGACTAGTGTCTCCGCCTGCACGGCTGGCCCATTATGCCGCCGTTGTTGGGCGTCTACATCTTCTCCGACCGCCCGCCTCGTATGACGCCAACTGGTGCTATCGTCTTCACAGCTGGCCACATCGCTGCCACCGCTAATAGGCGTCATCATCTTCAACGCCAGCTGTCTACGTCTGCTGCCGACTGGTTTCTTCACTTCCATGGCAGCATGATTCTTCCAGTGTTGATTTGCCTTATTGTCTTCACCGCCGGTCGTCTCGTCTGCTGTTGACTAGTGCCCTCGCCTCTACAGCTGGTTTATGCCGCTACCACTACTGATGGACATCATCGTCTACATTGTTGGCCTCCTTGTCTGACGCCGACTGGATTATTCGCCTCCACGACTGCGTGTCTTCGTCATCATTGACTGGCGTTATCATTATTGCCGGTTTGCCTTCACCGCCGTCCATGGTATCTTCACTTTCATGACTATGCAACATTCTCACCATGGTGGAGCAACTTCATCTTTATTATCTTCGGCACCGGCAAACTCTATTGCCTCTACTTCGCAAGCTTTACTACTTCGCCGACCATGACGTCTACAAGAGCCTTGACATCTCGGCATGCGTCAACAAGTATAATTCCGTATTATTTTACTACAACAAGTGGTGTTCCAATCTTCAATATTTTTACTCGGACATCTTCAACATGCATCTTCACTCAAGCAATGACTGCTCGACGACAAGAAGATACAAATTCTCGACTCTATGTTCAGTTGTTTCCCAACTAACCAAAGAGTCGGGGGCTACACAAATACAAGACTCAAAATTCGACAGACATTATGTCAAGATGAAGCAATCAATCAATCAATGAGTCAACTTCAAGAGTCATCAATTTTGTCTTCGCTTCAGAGCAGGCGTTCTACTTCAGCAACTCTTATTATTTCATCGGCAATTTTGGCTTCTGGACACTGTCACAATCTACTTCAAATTTCTCATGTATCAAGTTTGATATTTAATCTACATGTTCGGGAGTTTAGAGTTATCAATCAATCAGCTCAGTTTTGACGAGTAGGACAACAACATCTACATTCTTCCAAGTGAAGCATCTGCAATAGCTATCACACCAAGCTCTACTGCCATCTTTATAATTCAAAGGGCGTTGCATCAATCTTCGTTATGCACACGCTCGCATTAAAGAAACTACTTGAGCTTCGATATCTTCTCAATAGTTTGATGGATTATTGTCACGGACATCATCACCAGAACCTCTACTTCATCAGCCCTGACGTCTCCGCCTTTGCTAATGGGTGACTACATCTTCACCTCCGGTTGCTTTCATCATTGCTGACTTGTTATTTTGCCTTCACGGTCGACCTACACACAAATGCTGATGAGCGTCTTTGTCATTATCATCGGCTGCTACACGGCTATTGACTGGATCACCGACATCGTCATCTTCATCAACATCCTGTCGAGCCTCTTCAACATAGCCTATTCTATTGCTATTGATGGGCAACTTCGTCATCATAGTCGATCATCTCTATTGATTCTAATCGTCATTACCGTTGGTTGCTTTTGCCGTCGTCAACTATTTTCTTCATCTTCATGATTGGTGGATTTCGCTATTGCTATTGATGAGCGTCTACGTCTTCACCATCGGCTTGCCTCCGCCGACACCCATGGTGTCTTCGCTTTTATGGCTGGCTTATTATGCCTCTACTGATGGGCGTCTCCATCTTCTTCACCGGGCGCCTCGTCTGTTATCGACTGATTATTTCGCTGCCATGGCTGCACAACTCTGTTGCCATTGTTGGGCGCCTTCGTCTTCACTTGTCTGCTGTCGACTGGTTTCTTCGCCACCATGGCTATGCGACTTCATCACCTTTGATTGGTGTCACTGTTTTTACCACCACCAACATTTTCGTCACCTCTGACGGGCGATATCATCCCCATGTTCGTCATCTTGCCTTCATGTCGACTGCATCAGCTATTGCCAATGGACAATTTTGACTATGACAGAAGGACAAGCTATATATGCTCAGGGGCTTATCAACTCAAACACAAGGATCATACCTTCAAGTTGGATTTTGTTCTAGACACAAGCAACATGCACTCATAGTCCTGAGATTATTTTCTATGCTCGAAGACGGGACCAATCATTATTCCCTGTAAGGGCTATCAACCGAATAGTTGCGCCAGTCGGGATTCATTTTTTATATATATTTTGGAGTATCCCATAAGGGATATCACTCAGATCAGAAGCTATTCATATGAGCTATACTTAGTCTATATCACCCGGAAGATTTATTACTCGGGAGCATGTTATATGCATAATCCTTTAAAGGATGTCGAAGGCATATTTTTTGGCCTAGGCCTAATATGTCCGCAGCTCATATTTTCAGGTGTGGCCTGTCACGTTCTTTTAGGGATTTAAGCACTTTTTGCTTAGGCCAAAGTGCGCGTGATCAAGTGCCCAATACCTTAAAATCCTTTTATATCGTAGTTACTCAACTTTTTAGGAGATGGTACAATGCATCTTAAAAGGTGTCAAACAGTAAAGCTTTATATAGCTGCCCCGCTGACTTTTTTATATAAGTCAAGGTGCTGTTTGGGTTTTTTAACCAATTGATTGGATATAATATCGTTGCTTTTTGCCACGTAAGTGTGCATTTTTATTGACCAATATTATGGCTTAGGCTGATTATATATTATGGTCATTTTCTAGGCGGTTGGTAAATCCTTTATGAGTTTATTTACTCGGATTTTACACCACATATGCCATATATTTCCAGGTGTGATGAAACCATGTGTCTTTTAGGGACTTAAGCACATCTGTTAAAGCAGTGTACGCATGGTGTGTGCCCAATACTTTGGAAATTTGTTTATTCACAACATACAAGCTTCTTTATGGCTATTTTGCTATGTGAATTTTCAATGATGTAGTCAACTTTAGGTTGCACGCATCATATTTTACAAGGCAGTCGGTATATCACTTGGATCATATTATTCAGGGATTCACACCGCATATGTTATATATTGATATCGAGTCACTTGGTTGACTACAATTATCAAAACCACTCGGTTGGTTGGATTATTTATTCCTTGACTATATGATTAGTTTGTTCAACTGACCACATAGTCGGGGGCTACATCTATTAGGTGCATCTAGTCGATGCACCTGACTTTATTTTTCAGCTCTCCACAGTCTTCATATTTGGTAAAAGTACTCGGGAGACCATGACAGAGATGATTGAAGCACTTGGCTTTGGAGTAATCTGGTTCAAGAGAAGATTATCTTTTCGACTGCGAAGGTCTCAGGGGCTACTGTGTAGATTATGGGTACCCCATACCCATACGGCACGGTTATCTGACTAGTTATAGGGGATAACTTATATCTATGGAATATGTAACGAATCATGACTTGGGCATTACGTTTCCTTGTATATTATGGAACGGCTTGAAGTCCTAGTTTGATAATATTGTAAATTAGATTTAGGAAACCGATACTGTATTGGTTAAGGTTTCTATCTTATAATTCTGCCCCCCATCCTATATAAGGTGGGTAGGAAGCCCTCTAGGGGGCATGAGCACATATGATCGTCAGATCTATACTATACCCGGCGGATTCAAATCCCGAAACAGGAGTAGGGTATTACCTCTCATTGAGAGGGCCTGAACCTGTCTAAATCTTTGTCTCCGCATCCATCCACTTTTAGGTCTCGTGCGCTACCCCATTTTATTATTGCCGAATTCATGTTTCGACACTAATACACCTTGGTTTTTTTCTTGACAGCATGTACATGCACCTATCAAATACATCATGATATGTTCTGCAACATGCCATTGAAAACGAAGCTAGAGGTCCATTATGGAACAGCAATGCCAGATCAACGAGAGTTATAAATTTGGATCATGTTGTTTCAGAGGAATCCCAATTGCGATACAAATCAGACAGAAGTATTTCGGGCGGGACCTGTGCTTTGGAAGAGCGTGTGTGGAGCTGATCAGTATATTGGGTATTTAGATGTTCTAATTCATTGACTTTGTTGGTTCGATCTCCCTTGGTTATAACGAAACATTCTTTTTTTTACTTTTGGCATAGAAAGCTAATTTGCGCAAAAATTGAAGGATACAACATTATGGCTACTCCCAAGGATGTGGTTAAAGTTGAAAAAAGTTGATTTTATTGGTTATTCCTGAGAAAATGAAAGATTTGTATTTTATTTATGTAGCCTAAAAAGGTAAATCTGAATTTCTAATTTAATGTGGTACTGCAATCCACCATTTGATTTATATAGCTAGCCATGCTAAAAAAAACTGCCACAATTGTCTCTGCAGATACAAGCATATGCAGATATGCTGGGATGGAGTGAGCACAATGGAAGAACAATAGGCCTTTATTTGATGGCTTTTAGCTTTAAGATGCTCAATGAGGAGGGCCAAGGAGATTTTACTCCACAGGCACGAAAAAAAAGGTAATATCCATATATGCAGGATTATTTCTTTACTTTAGGTTTTTACTATTTTACTATGATTAGACAAGGATAAATGGATATATTTTCATAGTATGAACCTATTAAGCTCAGCTTAGTGTATGCAGAGGTACAAGCATGAAACAACTGATTCTGAATAGGAATTACTACTCCCCTTTTCTGGTCTATGAATTTGAGTGTGTACCTTTTCATTAGCAAGGCTTAAATGCTCCCAACTGGTAGTTGTTTATGAATTGATAGAATTTTGGTGATTTTTGGTGAAATATACTCTCCAAAGAGATAAACCTTATTTTTGATAAAGAAGATATTTTATTTTGAAGCAGAAGATGTGCTATATCCCCAACCTCAGCGCCAGGGGCACGCGACGCGACCAAAACACATTCCATGATGCTCTATAAGTCTATAACTACTACAACATACATAATTTCATTTTTATATCGAGCACTACTATAGCATACATAATTTTCATTTTTATATCGGCATTGATCTGGGATTATCCTGCCATTGCTCACAAGCTACTAATAGGCAGTCTTTTTATTTTCTTCTTTGCAAGAGGAGGCAACCTTAATATATACCTGGTGGCACCTCTGACCACAGGTTTGGAGGATGGAATTAGGCACAATGTGATGCATATGACTTCAGTGGAGCAATTTTATCAGGATTGCAGGTTTGGAGGATGGCATTAGGCAAGGTGATGGACATGACTTAAGTGGAGCAAGTTAATCACGATTGTAAGCTTAGAGGACACCATTACTTAAGCATATTTCCCTGTCAGAATAATATTTGGCATTCACATGTTTGTACTTACAGATCGCTTGATCTCTCAGTTCTATATTTCCTCTGACAACTACATGACCATAGCTACATGTTGCTCAATGTTTTGATTTTCTGTGAGCAAATTAAAGTTATGAGTTCTTATAGCTCAAGTACTGCAAGTTTACAAATTAACCAATGGATGTAAGGTTTGTCCGAGTTTAGTGTCTGACCTTGGCCCTTGCAGGTTGTGTAAACAATATACTCCTGTTACCATTTAAGGTTACGATTTATTCTCTACAAATTCATACTAAATTCATATTATACAAGTTCATGCTTAACAATTGATTTGGATTTCTAGCTATTTATAAAATCCAGATTATTTTGTGAACGTGAACATGGAATGTATCTAAATTCAGCGTGTGGACACAGCCTTGCCATGTTTCTCTAGTCAGTGTATGAATATATCCTTGCGCACATAGTTTCCCCCTATTTTTACTCTTCTTAAATATATATTATACGCCGGTGACGACGACGGCACTATACCCATCCCGTGGTTGAACCTCAACGGCCAGCTCGGCGACATCGTGGACCGTGCGGACGGCTCGGACGTGTCGTTCTCTGCCGGCGGCGAGACGTTCCACGCACACCACGCCGTGCTCGCCGTGCGCTCGCCGGTGTTCAAGACGGAGCTCCTCGGGTCCATGGCGGAGTCCGCCATGCGATGCGTCACACTGCACAACATCGACCCGGCCACGTTCAAAGCTCTACTACACTTCGTGTACATGGACGCCTTGCTGTCGCCGACCGGAGGCGGTGCCAGCTCGACGTCGACGACGACCGCATTTTTCGAGAGCTTGCTCGTGGCAGCGGACATGTATGCATTGAAGAGGTTGAAGCTGATGTGTGCACAGAAGCTGTGGGAGAGCGTGTCGGTGGAGACGGTGGTGACGACACTAGGCTACGCCGAGACGTACCATTGCCCGGAGCTAAAGAGCAAGTGCCTCAGCTTCTTGATGGCGGAGAGCTGCTTCAAGAAGGTGGCCTTCACTGATGGCTACTTTCATCTTAGGCGGGATTTCCCATTAATTATCGAAGAGATAAAAAAGCAGATTGAGAGTTAAAAACTTTACATACATCTATATCAATCTATACTGATATAAAAAACACCAGTTTTCTATTTAGTACACCCATACATTCCTAACCATTGGATCCTCTTATCCGACGATTCACATCGCGAGTTGGCAATAATATGTATTATGATAACGTGCCTTGCACGTGCACGTTCACTAGTGATTATAAATGGAGTAGGTTATATCAATGATACTTCACATATGCATGAATTTTATATGAAACACATTAATGCATAACACAACATACCGCATACTGCCATCAAAATATTCAAACATACCACTAGCATAAATACAAGTTTAATCTTCTAAATTATTCAATTTAACAGTACAAGCTGAATCATCAATAGTGGAGGCAGTAACAATAAAATGTTAAAGTGTAGCACAACTGCTATGTTCACTTGCCTTTTTGACATTAAATCACCAGCTTGAACACTCATATATCAACATAAAATATCCACATGATAAACAATTGACACAAGTAACTTGGTTCTACGCGCCATATCTCATCACATATACAAACCACATTCTTCACATACAAAACACTGTTAATAGAAAATTTCAGCACTAAAGTGTTTCCTTCACAGCAGAGCTGATATTTTTGTCACAACTTTCATTTCCTATTTGTTCGGGGGTGAATGGATTGGGATCATTAATAAAAACAAAATTAGATGTAACTAAAATACCTACCAGTTGATGAGGACATCAATACCACGATACATCCACGTCTACACAAGTACAACTTCATGGTCTTATTACCCTCACTTGTAAACGTCAACTCAACTATCATGTGAGTTCATTCGTGAGTTCATGTTCATCTTATTATACCCTAGAGACGTGTGCACTCTTGTTTTACATAGGAATGATGGAGAGGATCAAAATGGGAGAGGATTTACGTAGGCTAGATTTGAGCTGCAGACTCCGTTTTGGGCACGCAGATACTTCATGAAAAGTTTATCAAGTCTACTTTTAAATGGATCCGTCCTCATGTCCATATTTGTTCTAGAGAGACCACAATCATTGTTTTACTACATAGACCTTTTTCTGTCCATGGTGCTGCATCACCTTATTTGGGCCCATGGGCTGTGTATCAACTCGAGTCCATTAGGGACGTATCTTAGGGTTGGAAGACGACCCCAACTCGTCCTCCCACCTATATATTTCCCTTATCCGCCATAGATCAACCCGGGTTTTGTTTAGATCAAAGTTTAGCTTCACTATTCTACCGTGTAATCCTGTGATCGGTTAGATCGTCGGTTTGCTCATTACGGAACCCCACCTTTGATACTCTTACTGATTTAATCCTATATCTTTAATTTATTCTGCAAATTGAGTTGCTTGTTTATCTTGTTCTTGCTAGATCTCGATTGCTTGTAAGAACAAACACGACTGCCTTTGGAGTTGGTGTAATGATTGCTAAGGCACAACGTCCCTGGACAGTTATAGTTGGATCATCAACATCACTCTATTAAGTCGGATTATCCTCTCATCGGAAGATCAGGACACTCTCACTCAATAGTGGTGAATACATAGCTGATAATGAAATCAATCTAGGTATCCTCATGCCCTATCAACATAGAATAGTTAAATAACTCATAGTGCAAGTTACTATCTTGAATCTAAATATATACATATCCAGGTGTTCCAATGCATCACCATTGAATGAAGTGAACTTAGGTTTTCAATATTATGGAATAATGGATGCCTTGATTTTGTGTTAGCCAGTTGAGAAGCTAAATTTACGAATAAAGAATAAACCTGGATACTAGACTAGCATATGCTTTAGCACGCTCCATTCAAATAGATGTGGATATTTCTTCACAATTTGGCCAAAGCCTTTCAAACTTCTTGTGAAATATAGTATACATCATTTTTTTAAACTAATCATATGCTCTTGGGTTAGGATTGACGGATTCTTGTACCATGAATATACCATTCTTGAACCAAGAATGCATTTCTTGTCGAGCCTTTTCAGACTTGTTTAAGACCAAAAAACACATGGTTAACGTATAATCAAATAGAAGATTCCATGAGCCAAATTATCCCAACACAAGTAAGTCCGCATTTTCTAGCATGCTTCTCCCAGAGCAGCTCCAATGTGCCAAACCAAATTGGGCCAGAAAAAAAGAATCATATGTAGTAAATGACCCATATAACTCAAAGATACCATTTCAATAGCAAATAAGTAGTAAACGCCCCAACTTTATAACTTCTAATTCATGGAGCTTATATATCAATATTTATCATGAACCTGCCACCATTTATCGGCCACCATTTTTTTTGCACAATATAAGGATTGCAAGCGAATTTATTGGCATGGCTCCTTTTTTGCCCATAATTATAGCACAACCTTTCTTTTTTTACCCATAATTATAGCACAACCTTTCTCCTACATCTCTAAGAAACATCTCACTAACCATCTTTTCTGCTATTCCTAAGGTATTTAAGTATGGGTTGGATGGCCATTTCAACTCCTTTGTCTTGGTTTTGTAACCACCTTAGGCTAAGTTCAATACTCCCCTTTTCCAACTTCTACTCTCATTTTCTGCGTGTACGCTTCTCGAACGAGTAAATAGTGCCAATATCAAATCTTTCCACGAAGTTAAAATAAGCCTTACATTTTGAGATGGAGGGAGCACAAGATTTAATCTATAGATTGCACATTCTATAATTCCGTCTATTGCATTTGAAGGGACAAAATTAATGAAGATGGCATTGATGAAATTAATTTAGAAATACGGAAACAGAATTCGTAAGCAAAGTGCATTCCTCCTATCAACCAACAATTGAGTTTCATGTGCCTTTTGTATTGCATGTATGCAATCATGGTCATATGGTTTCTCTGAATCCCTGAATCCTAGTGTCATTGCACTTTTCAAATTTCAAAACTTCAGTTCAAATAAGCAAAAGATCAGATAATTTGGTTTCTAGTTTCTACTGCTACAGTGCTTCAAGCATACAAAAACAGAGGTCAGAGGTTACATGGGATCACTAGGCCAAGAGTGATGTACTGCGACCAACATTTTTTCTTTTACGAATAAAAATGCTTTGAAGACTGCCAATCAAGAATATTGTGATCAAGAGTTTTTCTTTTGTGAGTAAAAATGCTTTGAAGACTGCCCATCAAGAATATAAATGCATTGGATTCAGTCTCTACAACAACATATCTTTCCGTAGGCAGTACAAGTAACACTGACTTGGTAGAAACCATAGATTGGACTCTGCTACACTCAAAAAAGAACAAAGAGGAACTGAAGTGCTAGAAATGAACACCAATACATGGACAAAGACAATAAAATCAGGTAATAAAAACTAAACCAACAGAATAACAGTAAATGATACTTAATTAAAATAGTAAAGAAATATAAAGTAAAACCCTGAAATAAAGGGACAAAATAGAATCAACACACTACAAGAAAGGAACATGATATTACTCAGTATTATCCTTAGTGAAAAAGAAAGGAAGACATATATCACAAGTTCAAAAAGGGAAAGGTGATTCATAGTGACACAAAGTGCTCAATAATGCTTAACAAATACAAGAAAGCTAATGAGTCATTTTATCATGTAGATCTTAAAAATAGGGCTCATTATAGCTTAATTTGTCAAGAATATGTAGAAATTAATTCGGCATATACATTCTTTCATATGCACTGGTTATTATCTCCCTCCATCCTCACAATACCAAAAAACATGTATTTTCAGTTGTCAAATTAGAGTGAACATAGGAGTAACAAATTACAATGCTCAGGTATAAAAGCTGGTTTCTTTAAATCAGACACTTCATATATAGTTTGCTAGCAATGGTCAATTCCATTGTTGTGATCATCCTTAAGATACCATCAAAAAGAAAATAAACATGGATCTCATATTAAATATTAGTATGTGGTGATTATCATGCTAAAAAACCAACACTGTATGATTATAGATCACAGAGCAAGCCCAAACAATAGCGACTAATATAAATCCCTTTACAATGAATATTTCAGTCATGTGCACATAGCAGAAAATCAACTTGATGGAAAAACACGCATAGAACAGCTCAGGGGCTACATAAAAATCGGTGGTTGCAGCTAATAGGCCTCACATCAATATGAACTCTCTCCTCTATAATCTAATCAAACCTAAAGTTCAAATTATGCAAAAATTGCACAGATGTGAAGATATAATAGAGAAAAATCTCAGTTATCCTATACCATAGACTCATGGTAAATCAACGTCTATCCAAATTGAACTCTCTACATAGACAAATCGATACAGCTACTAAATCAGTACAAGCCATAGACCAAGAAGTAATAATCTCCCACAGAAAACAAAGATGCACAGCTTAAAACATCAGTGGCAAGAGAACCTTGAAATTATGAAAATTTCAATAGTCTATTCCCTAATTCTAAAACTCACTAAAAAAATCAAGGGTCATCCCCATAAAGAAAAAAAATAATGGCACCAACAAGATCATAGCTTCTGCTCCGCCTAAGGGTGACCTGTCGTGTGCTAGGGGTAGACCCATGTGGCACAGGGCGTAACCATGCTCCCTAGGGGCACGTGTGGTGAATCCTCACCTATTAGATTACTAAAATAGCATTCTATTAGTAGCAGTCAACTATATTAGATAGCAAATAATTCATCTATAAAGAAGCAAATTGTTCAAGCCACCTATGTTAGGTGGCAAATAGTCAATTTTCCCAAAAAAAACATTCCATCACACCATGACAGGACTTAATAGCAAGTAGAATGTAGGACTTGTGCGAAATTTTAATCAATCACGCTGCAATTATCATTTCCAAACACTATTCCCTTGCCAAATATAATTCCTAACACATTAATAACATAATCCCAAATAGATATTGAAGCCTCACAAATACAATTACTCGCTTACTCCCATTGTCTCATCAATCTGGCAAGGCCTTATTGCTGAATTGTAGTAGACCCAAGCACCCAACACCAATAAAATCACATCTTAGTATGCAATTTAAAAAAAGCAAACCTAATTAGGAGAGTGTAAATCTGGCAAGAAAATAGAGTACTTGATTATCCAAAATTCCATACAATAAATCAAACCAACAGATTTAGATTGATATACCACAAGCAAGAGTGTATTGATAAATACATATGCAAGCCTCTGGACCCTAAGGCCGCGTTCGATAGCGAGAGATCGAGGGGATTTGGTGAATTGTGCACTGTTCAGCACTGTATATGTCTGAATAATTTACTGCATATTAAATGGCGTTGGTGACTAAACGTGGCACCTGTACAAACGGCACAGACGGCATTTGGACGGATCGATTCATCGGCCCATCCGTCCCCAACCCACCACCACCGCAAGCAGCCGTGCTCGCTCTCTCTCTCTCTCCCATCGATCCCCTTCTTCCTTCGCCAAATTTTCTCAGTCGTCGACGGCTCCACGCGCGGTCGCCGTGGCTGGAATCGTTGTGCCCTACTACTGAGCCTTGTCCGGCGGTCGTAGTGGTCAGCCTGGGGCTGTTAGGCACGCAGAGAAATTAACCACTCGTCACGGGAGCTGCTGAAAAGGCGAATCGAGGCTGGAGAAAGGGGATTCTCTGGCGGAGCTGCCATCAAGCCAGGTGGAAGTCGGGGAGCGCTGTCGGTGTTGTCTGCGTCACCTAGCTGCTCATCAGGCTCCGCAGCTTTGGCCGCATGCGGCTGTACCCGGTGGAGCGCTCTCAGGTGTCACAGTGTCGTCAAGATTCGGCAGAGTTGGAAGCTTTCTTCTCGCCTCCGGCCTCCTATGTGAGGCCTCTTTCTCCGGGTGGACAATAGGCACCAGGGGAACAAAGCGGAAGAGAGGGGAGGACATCCATCCGTCGACTGCAGCCAAGGGGCAGGCTGTGCCTTTGGCATTCGCCGCACCAGCTCCTCACGGAGTGCTCGTTAATCTGGATTCGGGGACGGGGTCGAGCGCCTCTGGCAAATCTGACGCCAGCTCTGCCCCTCCTTGTGACAACGACATCAATGTGGCTGCCCGCTTCCTAACAGCCGTTTGTTCGACCTCCCCAGAAGGCGTTCGCTCTTTCGTCCGTCGTGTGTCGCCGGCGACGGTTGTTCGGTCCCTCGATTTGGACCTGATCCGGCCCATCTCGCCACAAAAGGTAATGCCCATTGTAAATTGTTTTTGATCCATTGCATTTGTGCTTTGTTAACATTGGGTGGTAGATGGCGGAGGGTAAAATCCGATGGAGCGATGATGAAATTGGCATATTTCTTGAGGCATGCTTGGAGGAGTTGTCCGCAATGACCATAACATCCACTTGTCCAAAGCCGCAAGGATACAAGAACCTCATACAGAAGATGAAGGAGAGAATCGGGAGAAACCTCACCAAGGATCAGGTGAAGTGCATATGGCGTCAATGTCGTAAAAGGTGGATGCTTTGGACGTGGCTGGAATCAAAGGCTACCGGCATTGGCCGTGACCCGATAACTCAAGCCATTGTTGCTGACGACGATTGGTGGGAAGACAAGGACCAGGTATGTCACCTACCCTTATTTTGTATTCGGTCGAACTAGGAAGACAGGAAATGATCCTGAAATTAACTTGCGATGAACTACAAAAGCGTCCCCTATGCATGGAATTTTCTATTTACTTTGTAAGTGTTGAAGTTATATGAATATCCCGTGGTTTGTGAGCAACTATCTACAGTGATTTCCATACTGATTTGCATTAACACAAGGACCCATGACATTAGTTTAGTTCATCAAATCTCCACAGTTATCTATTTTTAGGTATAATCATACATATTGTTCATAGAAATTGTTATGTACCTTTGTAAAACCTAGGTAAAATGTTTCCTGCAGTCTGCAGATGTTAATAGCTATGTTACTGCATACATTAGTTATGTACTTGTATGCTACTGTCTTTTTTTTTGAGTTCAAAAAGCATCAACAAAATGCAAACATGAAAATCGATTTAAGAAACTACTTATGTTCATTTCAATGTAAATTTATTTTGTTGCTCAACCATTTTCGCAGAAAAAGGACGGAGCTCGTGTCTTCAAAGATTCCCTTCCCAAGCACATCGACCTTCACTGTGCTGTTTTTTCGGGGTGCACAGTGGTAGGGAACCACTCTGCTGTTGCAGGCGCAGCACCAGCACCTCCTCAGCAGCCAACTCCAAGGCCCAACATCAATATCTCACAGCTGCTAGCTCAGCAATAAAACATTGCGACTCCAGGAGTTTCAAGTGCAGGAAAAGACAAGAGGCCAGCAGATGAAGCTGGCACTTCGGGGGGATCGGCTCCAAAGAAGAGTTGAAGTGACTCAGCTGGTGATGCCCCGCACAGACTAGCTGATTTGCGACTGGAGTCAAAGGAGACTCGTGCCCGGAAGGTGGAAGAGGACAGGGCTAGAGGTGCAGCAGCTTGCATCCAGTTGGTGGTAGCTGATGGACATAACCCAGGGAGTGATTTATTCTTTATGGCACTGGATGCATTTGAGCGTGCTTATTGGCGTCAATGGTTCATTGGTTACTGCCCTACACCCGAGTCACGGTCCCATTACATAGTACAGACATGGCAAAAGCAATTTGGCGGAAAAAGAGCTGGTGGCCAAGGAGGTGGACAGCCTGGATACGAAGGAGGAACTGGGCAGCAGGGTTATGGTGGAGGAGCACCCCCGCCAACTTGTTCAGGAGGTCATACGGGGTTTGGAGGTTGGTACAGGGGTGGCCCTGGTGGAGGTGGGGGTCCTGGTAGTGTAGATGGTAATGGGTTCTATTGAGTTGCTCTTGCTTGGTCAGTTGCCTGGAGCTCACTGAGAGGAGGAGATTCATATGAGAGGCATAAAAAATAATGCTCACTCCATACCGTTTGCAATAGGATTTTAGCATCTGCTTAACTGTTTTTTTCTTGTATGATTTTTAGCATCTTGTTGTATGATTTTTAGCATCTGCTTTACTCATTTCTAATGCTTGTAGTCTGAACTGGTACTTGTGGTATGTCACTGTGAAATTTTTTATGCAGTTAATTTTTTTTATTCAACACCATGCGTGCATTTTTTACAAATTATGTTGTAATGGTTAATGTAAGCTATATATTTTTCTTGTTTCGAAGGAATCACACGATGAGCGATAGTTCATCGTGGAGTTCTGATGGTACTGAAGGGCAATACACAAGCGATGAGGATGACGCTATTATTGCAATGATGCAAGAGATTTTAGCTGCTCCTCCAAGAGCTCCTCGTCGTGTCCCAACCCAATTTGGAATAACTTGGATGCTGGAGACAATGGCGAATCCTGCACAGTGCCGTGCGATTTTCCATTTAACGGAATATCAAATATGCACTCTACATGAAATTTTGGAAAATGCCCCTTACAACCTGCATGGGAGTAATGATGTAAGTTCTTTGGAGGCACTAGGAATCTTCTTGTTCACAATGGTAGGAAATAATTCTGCAAGGGAGTCGAACAATCGTTGGGTCCGGTCGAACTCGACGGTGTCTATCTATTTTCGAAGGGTTCTTAGCCGTATGGTTATGTTAGGGTCGAAAATACTCAAGCCAATTGATCCGAATTTTACGGACTTCCCTCGTCGCATACTACAAGATAGTCGTTTTGGACCACTCCAGTTTGCTGTAGGTGCTTTTGATGGCACACACATTCCGGTCACTGTTGGTGTGGATAGTGCCATAGAACACATGAATCGCCATGACGAGACAACAAAAAATGTCTTAACAATCGTTGGATTCGATGGTATAGTTATATTTGCCGATGCCGGATGGCCAGGATCAGTGCATGACAATCGAGTCCTAAACGAAGCTATTGACTCTTATCCACAGGAGTTTCCAAGACTACCTTTTCGTAAGTACTACATTTGTACACCATATAGCACTTCATTAATTGTGCACTGCTAGTTTTCGTGTATAACTTCCTTATTATTTTGTAGGAAAATATCTTCTTGTTGACTCAGGCTATCCGAGTAGGATGGGCTTCCTGGCACCGTACCCACGTGTACGGTAGGTACCACAAGGATCAATTCAAGGGGCCACACGCTCCACCGCCACAAGGAAGGGAAGAGAAGTTCAACTACATACATGCCAAGCTGCGTAATATAATTGAGAGGCAATTTGGAATTGTGAAAAAACAGTGGAAAATCTTAAAAGGCATACCGTACAACCCATACAAGAATGTCCAGAGCGACATAATATTAGCAGCATTTTGTTTGCACAACTTCCGAATCGACAGCAGGCAAAATGACTTCCAGGCCAGTAACCCTCTGTATAATGGTAATCCTATAGCACCAATGGCACCCCTCTTCTCCAATATGTATTACGCCAGCAATAGTGCACAAGCGATGAACGCATACCGTGATGCCATTGCCAATTCAGTACAGAACCTGTAGAAGTACATGAACTATCTCCTGTACAGTGTACGAGCTTTTTATTAGATGTACGATGTAATAAGAAATCCATTTCGTGATGGATATATGTATTATGTACTGCATTCAAGTCTTTGGACTATGCCAACTCGTATTCAATTTTTTTTTCATTACGTTGCTCAAATTGCTATATTCTATTTTTCCAATAATTTTTTCCCATATGTCAAATTGCAATATTTTTTCTTTTTGCATTTGTCGTCACTACTTTTAATAAAACGCTATAACTACTATTTGACACAGCAAAAATATCTATCATCTTGCAAGTAGAAAAAAAAAGACGCTACAGCTACCTAAGCCCAAATGAATGGCATCTGTGCAGTAGCAAACGGCGCCGTCTATTGCCGTCTAACACCTGTCACTGGACAGTCTGGACTGCATTTCACGATGGAGTAAATTATTCAGTGGACTACAGTGCTGCTTTCACCCAATCCCCTCGATCTCACGCTATCGAACGCGGCCTAAATGAACAGAAGACTTAGTATTTCAAAGCATGAAGAGTTTCGTTATGAAAACCCACAAGGATTTCACACCAATGAATTTATGGTTATGTGCATGAATCATGATAGATCAACAGATCATCATCCTGTATGGGAAACTAATATCACCAACTATACAACTAGCAAAATAATTAAATTGGCCCAATAAAAGATGAAGCATCCATTGCAAACGAAAGGGATTGGGCAGAGTAAATGGTGAACTATAATAGGAACAGAATACCTAACATGTCCATTATGATGTAAATATCATAATACACGAAATTAGGAGAACCAAATAATTTCATTTATGCCTGTTTTGAAGAGTTTTTCTAGTTCTCAATCCTATCCTTCACTTGCCATCAAACCCAGCAGTAGTTGATGTGACCATGGCTACTACGGATATAACCATTGCTCACATCATGCATGAACAAGAAGACATCAAGATCAAGGCCTCCAAGTGCTGGAATCCGTTTCGGCCACCTACTACACTGCTGACTTCAAACGGCCACCGAATTTGCATACGACCTCCGTTTTCGGCCCGTGAGTACTTGATGGAAAGCTCTCGGAGCCCTCTTTCCAATGGATCCAGCCTCTTCTCTGAATTCCATCCCGTGTGGCCGGAATCACAGGAACAAGTTGCTGCATCACCTATAATGGGCCTATGGGCTTGTAACTTCATTTGGGACCCCGGCCCAAGTGGGGCCCATGTGGGGTGCGCCCCAAGCTGGTGGAGCACGACCCTAGGCACCCCTAGGTCGTCCTCCCACCCCTATATATAGCGAGTTACCCCTTCAGGGTTTCTCGGGTTTTGTTTAGATGAAAGTTTAGCCATTGCTACTTCCTTGCAGCGCGCGTGTCGGCTAGACCGTCCGTCTGCTTGTTCTTCGGAACCCCAACTTATCATTTGTATTAAATTCCTATTTGCAATATTAGATTGCTTTTATCTTGTTCTTGCTTGTTTCTTCGATTTGCTTGCAGGAATAAGGTTGATTTGCATCGGCAAGATCAACATCCCACGGAGAGGTGTATCGATCGCTAAGGCGCAACGCAACGTCTTGTACGGTTGTAGTCGGATCGTCAACGTTTCTCCCAAATCGTAGTTATCTCAACTCACCGAAAGATCGGGCCAACAACAGCCTTGAGTGTCAAGTGGAACTCAGGGTTCATCAGGTGGTATCAGAGCTTTCGTTGCTCGGTGAGTTTTTATCTTCCTATAACCAGAAAATAGCCATACAAAAAAAATTCGTATCATTTACCTAGCCATATTGTGCCATTGCATTGTTCTTTTCAGTTTTTGCTTTGTTGAATTTTGTGTTGCATCGTCACGTCGTGTTGCTGGTCTTAGCGTCTAGTTCGTTTAGAGTTTCGAGTTCTGGTCACGTTTTGTACCACAGTCGTCGCTGCCACCGTGTCTCTATTGTTGTCGGGACCTACGAAAACGGAATCGGCTCGCTGCCACGGTTCTATTTTTGTAGTTTTCAGAATTTTTTATCGGTCAGTTTTGGAGTTGCATTTAGGATTTGCTTGAGTTTCTGGTTTGCCCGTGAATAGATCGGCCTGTGCTTGTTGCTGGTGTAGAGAGGAGGAAGAAGAATTTCCAAATTTGTTTTTGGAAGTTTGAGAGTTTAATTTAGAAAGAAATAGTAGATCAGATTGATTGAAGATCAGTTTCCTTTTTTTTTCTCTCACCAAATCCGGACTCCTAGAGATATGCCGTATCCGTCCACCCGTCGCCCACTACCACCATGAGGAGTCCGATTCCCTCCCTCTTCTGTCGGTTTAGATCCATACCGTGTCTTCCCGCATAGCTTGGTAAAAATTTTCAGAGTGTCCGATTGGAGATCCGTTTGGAAAAACGGAACAAGTATAAATTCAGCATTCCATTTTTGTATAATTTTAATTTTGGATTTGCACTTTTACAGTTGAGTCCCTATAATTTTTATATTTACATTTGAGTCCCTATGACCTTACATTGAGGTCCTTGAGTCAGTTTTTGTTAAAAAAAAGGCAGAAAGGTGCTTAAAAAAAGAAGAAAAAAAAGCCGCACCAAAAAAAAGAAAAGAAAAAGAAAAGAAAAGCAGAAAAGACAAAAAAAAAGAGAAAGAAAGAAAGAAGAAAAATCATTTTGTTATCATTGAGCTGAACTTCATATATCAGAGTTGTGCATGAGTTGTTCCTAGTGCTATCTTGTGGTATCGTATGTGTCTAGGCTCGCGTCTCTAGTACGTTCTAGCCTAGGACTAGCACGGTACTTGACTTTGAACCATTATTCAACTTTGCATTCTCTGATTTGAGCATTTGCTATCCCTTTGCTACATATTTAAGCCTACCCAGAGCTCCACAGATTTGATTGCAGCTGTACAGCAAGTGTTTGCCAAGGCATCGATACATCCAAACTCCATTGGGGTGCTTGGTTGAGTCGGTGTACGTCACCATTCCGCTTGCTTTGGTAAGAACTTGTAAGAGCTTGGTGAAAAGCTTGAGTGTGTGTGGTATTTCAGCTGCCACTGCCTAGTAGTTGATAGCAGCGTGCATATTCTTGTGTATGTTTCTTGTTTGCTACTAACCATGGCAGGATTGCGCAAGGGGAAACGAGATGGTCATGCTCAATATCAACATCTTCACCATCAACGAGATATAGTGACTTCTTCACGCATCACATATGAGGTACATGATAATGATCTTGCAAGGGTAGAATCTAAATTGCCAGTTTTTGATGGAAAGTATGATTCCGCTGCATACATTAATTGGGAGCTAGCAGTAGAAAAACAATTTGATGAGTATGATTTTTCTAATGCTCAAATGATTAAGGCTGCTAGTAATAAGTGTACCGGTTTTGCATCTTTTTGGTGGCATACTGTGGGAAATAAGCTTGAAACTTGGGATGAATGCAAAATACTGATGAGAAAAAGATTTGTGATTTCATACTATAGACGTGCTCTCTTTGAGAAATTTGAACATCTAAAACAAGGTGACAAAACTGTTAGGGAGTACTTTCATGATTTTAAAATTTGTATCACTTATAGTGATTTACAAGAATCTAATGAGAACACAATGACTAGATTTTTCAGAGGGCTTAATTCCAATATTCAGGCTGGGCTTGTTAATGTGACATATAATCATATAGGCCAATTGTTCATGCTTGCTTGCAATGTTGAGCGCAAAATTTTGGAGAACCCAACGGAGCAACAAGCTATGCTTGTGCCTCCTATCACTGATGTTTTGCAGGAAGTTCAGAACAGTCCCCAAAATGAGAAGAATGATATGTTTGAGATGTCACTTCCATCACTCGCGAATGAGGAGAAGGCTGATGCACCTACATTATCTGAAGAGGGCATAAAAGGTAAATTAAATGGTGCAGAAATTACTCAAGGTGAGTATGCTTCTGATGAATTACATTTTTCCACTTTCCATGCTGACCTAGAGCAAACTTTAGTGGAACCTACTTCTGAATTGCCTTTGTCACAAGTTGATTTGTATTTTGTTCCTTGTGATAAAGAAGAGTTGTGCGATAGTACTTCACTTACATCCATTCCACAACTAGTGAATGAACATGCTATTTTTAATCTTGATTCTCCATGTACTGAATTTAAGTATGTTATTCACACGTCCAGCGAGAATGATGAACTTCAATTGCAATCTTCTTTAAATACATTGGGCTATATTATGTTTGATGATTCTTGTGAGCTCAATTGTTTGAAGGACAAAATATTTGCTCATTCTGATTTGCCATGTCCTCGTAATGTTATTTTTCACATCTTTGGCAAATATAATGATAGCGACATTTATTTGGTGCACAAAGTTTACATTTGTTCAGATATGCAACCCTCTGTTGTTGTGCCAAGAAAATGCAAACTGGAGGGTAGTGTTAGGACCACTGATGTTACTTCAAGTTTGTTTTGCTTTTGTCCAAAGACACAGGTCAGTTTTGAAGAAGGGGAGCAAGATTTGCACCACATGGAAAAACCGAGGACGGTTTTCCGTGAAGAAGGGGAGGATGATGTGACCATTGCTCACATCATTGCTCACATCATGCATGAACAAGAAGACATCAAGATCAAGGCCTCCAAGTGCTGGAATCCGATTCGGCCACCTACTACACTGCTGACTTCAAACGGCCACCGAATCTACATACGACCTCCGTTTTTGGCCCGTGAGTACTTGATGGAAAGCTCTCGGAGCCCTCTTTCCAATGGATCCAGCCTCTTCTCTGAATTCCATCTCGTGTGGCCGGAATCACAGGAACAAGTTGCTGCATCACCTATAATGGGCCTATGGGCTTGTAACTTCATTTGGGACCCCGGCCCAGGTGGGGCCCATGTGGGATGCGCCCCAAGCTGGTGGAGCACGACCCTAGGCACCCCTAGGTCGTCCTCCCACCCCTATATATAGCTAGTTACCCCTTCAGGGTTTCTCGGGTTTTGTTTAGATGAAAGTTTAGCCATTGCTATTTCCTTGCAGCGCGCGTGTCGGCTAGACCGTCCGTCTGCTTGTTCTTCGGAACCCCAACTTATCATTTGTATTAAATTCCTATTTGCAATATTAGATTGCTTTTATCTTGTTCTTGCTTGTTTCTTCGATTTGCTTGCAGGAATAAGGTTGATTTGCATCGGCAAGATCAACATCCCACGGAGAGGTGTATCGATCGCTAAGGCGCAACGCAACGTCTTGTACGGTTGTAGTCGGATCGTCAACGTTTCTCCCAAATCGTAGTTATCTCAACTCACCGAAAGATCGGGCCAACAACAGCCTTGAGTGTCGAGTGGAACTCAGGGTTCATCAGTAATGGCGGCTATGACGACAAGACATGAATATAAACAACAAGTGAAATCCTAGGCAGTGGTGGACACAAGCTATGGTGGCATGCTATGTGTATAAGGCGCTCATGTGGATAATTAGATGGCTAAATGACTCATTTAACTCAAATTAGTGACCCAGATTTGCATTTTGAAAGTAGAGTAACCTATATGACACAACTAAATAAGTCAGATGACCCTCCATGCACTTATCTTTATTATGTCTGAAAAGAACATAACGAAACAATAATATAAATTCATGACCAAACAAGTCTATATATGGAAAACTATGTGTTACACATTTTTAAAAAAAGGAACAACACTTTACTGTAACAAATGCTTTCATAACTGAACTTATCACACTTTAAAAAAACATGAGCCTAGTTCAGAATTTAGAACCTCAAGCTGCAATTAGAACTAACGATGAAATGTTAGAATAAAAGGTGCTATATCATATTAAGTGTGCCATGTACAGATATACTCCATCATACAAGTACATAGTTTATTTCAGATTGAGATGACCAAATGTATACAGCATTCATGATCTTTAAAATGTGGAGGCACGCATCTAATTGAACATGCATTGGTCACTGGCTATATCCAAGTACATGTCTGTTGCAACACAAATCACAAAAATACATGCATGGTAGCAAACTATTAATATAGTAAAAAGCGTATATTATACCTTGCATGATATGGTGGTAATTTTATTAGACACTTTTTGCATGCAATCTAAAAACTTGGATTGAAAGAATACACACCTCCTACATATGGAAATTTTTAAGATCTTCCAAATTTCAAAGTAATGAGATGCACTTGATAGTGCAGCGGCAAGGGGTATGTGGTTTCAATACTAAGGTCCCGTGTTCAATCCCCAGCACACTCACAATTTCTTCTTAAAAAATGTTTGGAAGGATTGGAAGGAGATATCTCCCTCCAAATCTCCTTTTTTTAAAAAAAATTCAAAGTAATTTTCACCTGATACCCTCTCCAGTTTGACTTGGCATAGTGCTTGATTTTCGAAACTTTTACCCACTGCTGACAACTCCACTACCACATCAATTGCTTAGTGCATCTGGTGTTGCCGCAGTGGTATACGGCTAACAGATTATTTGTTAAGGGCAGTGGTATACGGCTAACAGATTATTTGTTAAGGGCTACCTAATGGATCTCATAAAGCAGGGAACATGACTGGGTAATACTAATGTATCATTATAATAAATCTTGAGATCAAGGAAAATAAGCTTAATAAACTGTAGGACAGCGCGCGAAGTGACTTTTGGGGAAAGACACTCTTAAAAGTTGGATATTTGCTGGTCACAACACATTAAAATAATATTTTTCGGTTGAAGAGGAGACGTGAAAGTACTGAAGTGCCCTTGGGCCCACATCTTGATGCGAACCCGCTAGGGTTTGTGGCCCGATCTTTCGATGAGAGGTAAGGGATAACTCGATTGGATGAAGACGACGTTCACGGCCCGACTACAACTGTCCAAAGACGCTGCGCCTTAGCAACCGATACACCGTCTCCAATGGTCGCCGCGAACTTGTGGTGCGCGTCAACCCGGCCACGAGGGCACTCGTCCTGCAAGCAATCAAAGAACAAGCAAGAACAAGTAGGACAAGCACTGAAATTGCTAGATAAAGATGAAAGTTTCACTATCAAACACAATATGGTGGGGTTCCGATTACAGGCAGACGGGCGGTTTAGCCAACACGCGCGTTGCGAGCCGGTAGCAAGAAGCTATCTCTATCATCAAAACCCGCCTGTTCTTGGCGGCGACTAGAGGTATAAGAAGAGGGGAAGAACGACCATAGGGTCGTGCTCCAACCCTAGGACGCGCCCCTAATGGGCCCAACATGGATACACAGCCCATTGGGCCAAAAGAGATGACGCAGCACCATGGACAGAAAACAGTCGGGAGTAAAATGACAATTGCGGCCGCTCCAGAACAGATATGGACATGTGGCTGGATCCATTTGAAAGTAGACTTGATAAGCTTTCCATGAAGTACTTGCACGCCCAAATCGGAGTTCGCATGAAGTCGTGGCAGCCGTCAGAAGTTGGCGCTGCCTTGCAGTCCGAATCCACCCCGCGCGAATCCTCTTCCCTTTGGATCCTCTCCATCGTTCCTGAGTAAAACACGAGTGCACGTGTCTCCGGGGTATAAAGATGAGGAATATAAACTCAAGAAAGAACTCACCTGATAATTTAGTTGACGTGCACGAGCGCGGGTAATAGGACCATCATGCTGTACATGGGGGGACGTGGATGTATCGATGGTGTTGATGTCCTCATCATCCTCCCCTTCTTGCATTTGAGTCGTCCTCGACTCAAGCTCATCTTCTTCTCCCAAATACGGCTTCAAATCTGCAACGTTAAATGTGGGACTAACCCCGAAATCTGCAGGCAAATCAAGCTTATATGCATTCTCATTAATCTTTGCTAACACTTTAAATGGTCCATCAGCTCTAGGCATCAATTTAGACTTTCTCAAATCAGGAAATCGTTCTTTCCGCAAATGCAACCAAACCAAATCTCCAGGTTCAAAATTCAATTCCCTTCTACCTTTATCACCAGCAAACTTATACTTAGCATTCATGCGCTCTATGTTTTCTTTAGTTGTCTCATGCAGTTTTAACATCAACTCAGCACGTTGCTTAGCATCAAAATTCAGTTTTTCAGAAGATGGTAAAGGCATCAAATCAATTGGAGCACGAGGCAACAAACCATACACAATCTGAAATGGGCACATTTTTTAGTAGAATGCAAGGAACGATTATAAGCAAATTCAATATGAGGCAAGCATTCTTCCCACATCTTGATATTTTTCTTCAAAACAGCCCTAAGCATAGTAGACAAGGTTCTATTCACCACTTCAGTTTGTCCATCAGTTTGGGGATGACAAGTAGTAGAAAACAAAAGTTTAGTCCCCAATTTAGCCCACAAAGTTCTCCAAAAATGGCTAAGAAATTTTGTGTCACGATCAGAAACAATTGTGTTTGGCACACCATGCAAGCGAACAATTTCTCGAAAGAACAAATCAGCGATATGAGAAGCATCATCAGTTTTATGACATGGTATGAAATGTGCCATTTTAGAAAATCTATCCACAACCACAAAAATGCTATCACGCCCCCTCTTGGTCCTAGGCAATCCTAACACAAAATCCATTGAAATATCTTCCCAAGGAACAGTAGGAACAGGAAGAGGCATATACAAACCATGTGGATGTAAGCGTGACTTAGCCTTTTGACATGTAGCGCAGCGAGCAACGAACCTGCCAACATCTCTTCGCATCTGTGGCCAAAAGAAATGACTAGCAAGGATGTCATGTGTCTTCTTGGCACCAAAATGTCCCATCAAACCGCCTCCATGCGCTTCCTGCAACAACAACAAGCGAACGGAGCTAGCTGGAATGCATAGCTTGTTAGCTCTGAAAACAAACCCATCATTGATGACGAATTTGTTCCATGTTCTTCCATCCTTACAATGCAGCAACATATCATTAAAATCAGCATCATGCGCATATTGGTCTTTGATTGTTTCCAGGCCAAAAATCTTGTAGTCAAGTTGTGTCAACAAAGTCTATCTCCTAGACAAAGCATCAGCAATGATGTTCTCCTTCCCTTTCTTCTGTTTGATAACATAAGGAAAAGATTCAATAAATTCAACCCATTTAGCATGTCTATGGTTCAGCTTCCCTTGACTACGAATATGCTTCAAAGACTCATGATCAGAATGTATAACAAATTCCTTGGGCCACAAATAATGCTGCCATGTTTCTAAAGTTCGCACAAGAGCATACAATTCCTTATCATAAGTAGAATAATTCAGAACAGGCCCACTCAACTTTTCACTAAAATATGCAACAGGTTTTCCTTGTAGCAAAACACCACCCAATCCAATCCCACTAGCATCACATTCAAGTTCAAAAGTCTTATTAAAATCGGGAAGTTGGAGGAGAGGTGCATGGGTCAACTTATCTTTCAACATGTGGAAGGCGTTCTCTTGTGATGTGCCCCAAGTGAAAGGCACTCTCTTCTTTGTAAGCGCATTCAATGGTGCAGCAATGGTGCTGAAATCCTGCACAAAGCGGCGATAGAAAACCCCGCGAGTCCTAGAAAGCTCCGCACTTGTGAGACCGTTTTAGGAGTCGGCCGACTCTGAATTGCCTCAACCTTGGCTTGATCAACCTCAATCCCTTGCGGAGTTACAACATAGCCAAGAAAAGAAACTCGATCTGTGCAAAAGGTGCACTTCTCAAGGTTACCAAATAAATGTGCATCACGAAGAGCATTAAAAACAGCACGTAAATGATTAAAATGTTCACCCATAGACTTGCTGTAAATCAAGATATCATCAAAGTAGACCACCACAAATTTTCCAATGAAAGGACGCAAAACCTCATTCATCAACCTCATGAAAGTGCTGGGTGCATTAGTTAAACCAAAAGGCATCACTAACCACTCATACAACCCAAACTTCGTTTTAAATGATGTTTTCCATTCATCACCCAACTTCATACGAATCTGGTGGTAACCACTACGCAAATCAACTTTGGAGAACACAATAGAGCCACTCAATTCATCAAGCATATCATCTAACCTAGGAATAGGATGACGATATCGAATGGTAATGTTATTAATAGCTCTACAATCAACACACATACGCCATGAACCATCTTTCTTTGGTACCAAAATTACCGGAACCGCACATGGACTAAGAGACTCGCGTACATACCCTTTATCAAGCAACTCATGAACTTGACGCTGAATCTCCTTGGTTTCCTCAGGGTTGGTTCGGTATGGCGCACGGTTCGGTAGGGAAGCACCTGGGATCAAGTCGATTTGATGCTCAATGCCGCGCACCGGTGGCAGCCCCGGTGGCACTTCCTTGGGAAACACATCAGACTACTCCTGCAAAATGTTAGCAACAGCAGGGGGCAAAGAATGCTGCATATCGTGAAGTGAAATCAAAGCATCTTTGCATACCAAAGCATAGGCAACTGAAGGTGATGCAATCAACTCATTAATATCAGATTTAGTAGCAAGTAAGCATTTGGGTTTCAAATTGATTGTCTCAGGTTTCTTGCCATCAGATTGGGCTTTTTTATCACTCTCACATTTGGATTTGGCAGCCTTAGCAACATCATCACGGAAAATATCTTCAGGAGACATGGGATGCAACACAATTTTCTTATCATGGTACAGAAAAGAGTACTGGTTTGACCTACCATGATGCATAGAATCCCTATCAAATTGCCATGGTCTACCTAGCAGAATATTACATGCTTGCATGGGCATTCAACAACATCATGGTAATTTCCAATTGCAAAATTAATGTGCACCAGTTTTGTTACCTTCGCCTTACCACTGTTGTTCAGCCATTGGATGTAGTATGGATGTGGGTGCGGTTTGGTGCTAAGTGCAAGCTTCTCCACCATCTCGCTGCTAGCCAAGTTGTTGCAGCTACCTCCATCAATGATCACGCGGTAACAACGCTCTTTGACGACACACTTTGTTTGGAACAACGTGTGTCGCTGATTTTGCTCCGCCTTCTCCATTTGTGCGCTCAGGACACGCTGCACAATGAGGCTCTCATAGTGATCCGCAAATGCAGCCCCAATGTGCTCTTCCGGTGGCTCATTATCTGCATGGTCAGCCGCAAGCAAAGCAAGTGTATCATCATCGAAATCACTAGCAGAGGAGTACTCACCATCGTTTTTGACTACCAAAACTCGCTTGCTAGGGCAGTCACGCTACACATGCCCAAAGCCCTTGCAACGGTGGCACTGAACATCTCTCATTCGGCCTGTGGATGCCATTGAAGAAGCACTCGGTACTGGCTGAGCAGCCTTTGTCACTGACTTGTCACTAGATGGAGGAGGTGCTGCTCAACTGGTTGTGGGTGTGGAAGATGGAGAAGCAGTACGGCCGGCCGGAGGAGTGGTGCGTGTCTGCCATGATGAAGTTTTACCTGCAGAAAAATTAGCCTTGGCACTAGCACGTCGTCCCTGCACTTCCCTTTCAGCCTTACAAGCAAGATAAAACAATCGGGTCATATTAGTGTAATCTTTATAGTCTACGATGTCATAAATCTCGCGGTTTAACCCACCCAAAAATCTAGCCATGGCAGCATCCTCAGTTTCCTCTAAATTACAACGAAGCAAGCCCATTTGTAACTCCTGATAATATTCCTCTACACTTTTCGCACCCTGTCTCAATTGTTGCAACCTATTCAGCAAGTCACGTGCATAGTAAGAAGGAACAAATCTAGCCCGCATGACCCGTTTCAAAGCATCCCAAGTTTGTGGCATGTTATTAGGATTTTTCTTGCCATGTTCTATCCACCAAACCGAAGCAAAATCGGTGAACTCACTCGTAGCAGCTCTAACTCTAGTGTTCTCAGGAAACTCATGGCATGCAAATTTTTGGTCAACAGCAATCTCCCAAGAGAGGTACGCATCAGGATCATATTTTCCATCAAAAGGAGGAATCTTAAATTTAATTTTAGAAAAAGCATCATCATTGTTGCGTACCTCGCGTCGGCGGCGACCACCCATACCTCGTCGATTGTTGTGTAGCCGTCGACGATCTCGAGCATCTCGATCATCTTGTTCAGTGTCAGCAATATATTCATCCTCCAAATTATCCTCGACGTACTCTCCGTCAATGTCATCGTCATTACCCCCACCATTGCCTCCAGCATTGAGAGCATCAAAATGCCTCACAAGAGCAGCAAGGCTAGTGTCAATGCGGGCGACCGCTGTCTCCAGCCCTGTAAGCTTAGTGTTGGTGGAGATCTGCGTGGACTCCAATTGTCCAATCTTCTCATTTGTCACCTGCAAATCTGTATCAAGTCCTTTTGTGTGCTGCTTCACTTGCCTTGTAAAGTATTGGATGATGCCTTTGGTGCGTGGGGAATGAGATGCACCCTCCTCATCTTTACCCTCTGGACCTGCCATGGTTTAGAAATGAAGGACAACAAAACAATGGAGGATGTAATGTAAGCCCTACACAACTATTGAGATGTAGCTTTTGCAAGACGCTCACTCTCACTTCACTCGCAGCTTGTCTCACAAGCTCTTACCAATTCTTACCTTGCCCACAGGAGGGGGGACAGCAACCCACAAGTTA
Source organism: Oryza meridionalis (assembly GCA_000338895.3). Lineage (NCBI taxonomy): Eukaryota > Viridiplantae > Streptophyta > Magnoliopsida > Poales > Poaceae > Oryza > Oryza meridionalis. The sequence continues at coordinate 2,690,808 of CM002532.2, read as the reverse complement.
GCAACCATGGAACGAGGTGTATCGGTGCTGTAGCAACAAGACTTGTCAAGTTGTAGTCGGGTTTGTGGTGGAGCTGTTGGTGGGCTGAAAGCAATGCTCAAGAGAAAACTAGAAACCACGTTAGCCAAAGCAAATTGAATAATCGCTCAAGGGTATAGTGTACAGTGCTGGTCCTAGGCTAGTCGAAGTAGAGACGCGAGCCTAACCACAAAGGACGCCACAAAACACAAACCCAAACAGCAACGAAAACAAGAACCGGTGGTGGAAGGTGGTGACAAAGGGGGAAAGGTGGGGTGTGCTCGCTGGATCCTTTTTTTTTTTTTGCTGGCTCTCTCTAGTGCTGAGGAGAGACACAACCTTTTTTTTTATTTTATTTTTTTTTTGATATTTTTTTTCAGAACCAGGAGCACACTAGAACCAACCACAGAAAATCTTATCTCAAACGGACAAAGTATGAAGCTTGTAGAATTTTTTTAAAGTTCTATGCGAATAGGTCCCGAAGCTTCTCGCCACAAAAACAGAATTTTGCAAGAGGAATTTGGCGAACCCGGCGAAGATGGGGAGAATCGGACGTACTTTTTTTGTAGATGTCCGTGGATATATTATAAGCCTAATTTCGAGTCCGTATGAAAAAGATATGACTGTTTTAAGGAAGGTCACTCGAATCAGGGTTCTATTTCCTTTCTAGTGGCGGAAGGATATAAGGCAACTCACAAAAACTATCGGCAACAGATCAAACACAAATAGAAAGTGATTTGGTGGGTGACTGCGACGGTGGTGACGGTGGTGATGACGGCAAAATTGATGAAGGTGGCGATGTGTGGTGGTGGCAAGAACTCGAAACTTTAATCGCCTAACACTAAGACCAGCAAATTAACACAACCGATGCAACCGAAAACTCAACAAGCCTTAACTAAGCAGTACTAGTAAAAAGGCACAATGGTCTATAGGATCACGGGAAAACTAATCTACTATGTTTTTTTTTTGTTGGTCTTTTCTGGACTATAGGAAAAAAAATTAATGACGAAGGGAAGGGTAAATTCTCTCACCGATGAACCACGCTCTGATACCACCTGATGCGAACCCGCTAGGGTTTGTGGCCCGATCTTTCGATGAGAGGTAAGGGATAACTCGATTGGATGAAGACGACGTTCACGGCCCGACTACAACTGTCCAAAGACGCTGCGCCTTAGCAACCGATACACCGTCTCCAATGGTCGCCGCGAACTTGTGGTGCGCGTCAACCCGGCCACGAGGGCACTCGTCCTGCAAGCAATCGAAGAACAAGCAAGAACAAGTAGGACAAGCACTGAAATTGCTAGATAAAGATGAAAGTTTCACTATCAAACACAATATGGTGGGGTTCCGATTACAGGCAGACGGGCGGTTTAGCCAACACGCGCGCTGCGAGCCGGTAGCAAGAAGCTATCTCTATCATCAAAACCCGCCTGTTCTTGGCGGCGACTAGAGGTATAAGAAGAGGGGAAGAACGACCATAGGGTCGTGCTCCAACCCTAGGACGCGCCCCTAATGGGCCCAACTTGGATACACAGCCCATTGGGCCAAAAGAGGTGACGCAGCACCATGGACAGAAAATAGTCGGGAGTAAAATGACAATTGCGGCCGCTCCAGAACAGATATGGACATGTGACTGGATCCATTTGAAAGTAGACTTGATAAGCTTTCCATGAAGTACTTGCACGCCCAAATCGGAGTTCGCATGAAGTCGTGGCAGCCGTCAGAAGTTGGCGCTGCCCTGCAGTCTGAATCCACCCCGCGCAAATCCTCTTCCCTTTGGATCCTCTCCATCGTTCCTGAGTAAAACACGAGTGCACGCGTCTCCGGGGTATAAAGACGAGGAATATGAACTCAAGAAAGAACTCACCTGATAATTTAGTTGACGTGCACGAGCGCGGGTAATAGGACCATCATGCTGTACATGGGGGGACGTGGATGTATCGATGGTGTTGTTGTCCTCATCACATCTGATCTCCCCTCCTCGATCCTGACTCCGTGCAACAAGTTCAATTACCATTGCGATGGATTTCTCTGGTGGCGGCGTGATGTTGTCGGAGATGTACCAGAGCACGCGGTGGCGGCTGCTCTCAGCCTGCGATGACGTGGCCACTGTCGGTGCCAACCTCGTCTTCCTACTACTCGGCACCGCTCGTCAGCGGTGTCAGGGATTCGGCCGCCAACGAGGACGTGCGGCAAGAGGTAACCCAAATCTAGGGCTTATCCACGCGGTTGGGACGGCTCTGGCGATCAATCCGCGCGCTCCCCACTGCCATCCCCGTTCTCTCTTCCCGACCGCCTCGCCTTCCTCTCCCTCTCCACATGCCCACACCGCGTGGTCCTGGGCAGCGGCGTCGACCTCGATTTCCTCCTCGCGGTGGTGTTCCTCACTATCCGTGCTCGCTTGTCGCGCTTCCAGCGCAGGAGGATCACGAACGGCAAAGGGAACCCCGCGGACGAGTAACCCCTGCTCGCAAAGCCGCCGCTGCTGTCTGAGGTTGCGATGCCCCGTCGAGGGAGGTTGCGGAATGGGGTCGGGCTAGTGAAGTCCGTGTGTTTTGTGGCCGTGTCGCTCGTTCTGCTCATGCTCGTGGACCTCATGGCTTGCCACGAAGTGTGTTCTTTGCAGCACAGTTCATGGCGTACCTTGCCATTGTGGGGTTGTCATGACAGAGAAGGCCGTGGCGGTGACGGCGCGTTCTCACTCGGTGCACCTCCGTCTCTTCTGGGTTGGGTCCATGACACGGTGGTAATGGTGTTGGACGCAGCGCCGGTGGTTGCAACTGCACCGGCCATGGCATTGTGCAAGGAGGGGATAAAGAGAGAAGAGAGATGTGAGATCTAACAAGTGGGCCCAAGGGCATTTCAGAACTTTCACGCGATTTCTCTCTTCTTCAACCAAAAAATATTATTTTAATGGGTGCTGTGTCCACTAGCAAATATCCATTGAGTGTATTCCCCCAAAAGTCATTTCGCGCGTCTCTATCAGTGACTATGCTCTCGGTCAGCCCGTGTAGCTTATGGATATTGTCTAGGAACACCTTGGCAACTTGGGGTGCTGCGTAGGGGTGGCTTAACGGAATGAAGTGCGCATATTTAGTCAGTCTATCTACTATTACCACACTCTTTCCTTCTGATCTCGGTAATCCTTCTATAAAGTCCATTGTAATGTGGCTCCAAATGCTTACTGGCAGGGGTAAAGCGGTGTCCTACAGCTAAAACCGCTAAGTCACGACGTCCTGTAGCAAATTTGCCTAAAATTAATAGCCAAAGTTTAAAAAGTTTGACCGAATATTTTCCTAAACGTCGAAAATATATTTATGCTGGGACTATTTCTTCACAGAGAAATGATACTCACCCAAAGTGGTCCAAGGGTTGGCTAAAAAAGTTGATAAACATTTTTTCCACATTGAAATACATTGCCGTAACACAAGGTTTAAAGTTGGCCCCTAGGGTTTAGGGTTTACAAGGGCTGTGATCTGGAAAACAAATTAAATAAGCATATTTAAAAAAAATAAGAGTGTCATACCTCAGAAACTTAATCAGGTACAAGAGATTGCTCTACTGAAGAGACTGCACCATACTCTAGTGAAGGACTCAATTGAGTATCACAATGAACGATCTCTTAAACTAGTAAACCATGTATGTGTAGGAAGGCAGCAGTCCAGTCATCATCTAGCCAAAGAGATTCAATGAATTGGAGGTGTGAACGTGTACTTATGGCATTCTTAGAAGATATCACATGTACTGGAAAATGCAATCCAATATGCATGGGTTGATCTTATCTTGTATATGTTGAAATACCTTTTCCCTAGTAACAGAAGCTGGAGGTGCCAATTGCAGGTGAAACAACAACAATGACCAGGCAATGAAGGGCATCATCCTAGTGAGAGAAAACATACCTTCTGAAAGATCAGTCTGGAGAAATTCAGAAGTAGACATCTCAATTAAGGATAAGAGTTCTCTCATAACTTCTCTGAATCTGTTATCAGTTCAATACTTTGGCCCATGTCAGATTAATTCTCGAGTCAGTGCTCTATTAATCCCGGAGAACACTCTTTTACTAGTGAAATTTGAGAGAGGCGTTCAAAAAGAAGTAGAGAGTAAGCAGCAGACTGTGGATGAGATATTGGCTGTGAAGAGAGCTAATATAGCCCACTGACTGAGCCCTTCGCAAGCCCCCACAGTTCCATCAACTCTTGTGCATTCCAGTCTCTGGTGAAGCATAAATGACAAATGATGCCACCAGTTCCCAAAAATTCATATAAGCAATGCGACTTGAAGCTATGATGAATGAGGCCTCTTCACAACAAGACTTTGCAATTGCCTCTGAAACACCAGAGGCCAAGAACAAATAATTCCATCATCTTGTTATTTCTTTCAGCATAATCCCTTGAATCAATAATCTGCAAACCCAGGAAGTTTCTGTTTCTTGGGTATCCAAAGCAGATTCAACTCAGTTAAGGTAACACAATGTAACCAACGCGGATTCACCAAAGCTTAACATTAACTCATCTATAGCGCTAACCACTAATTTAAGCTTCTCCAAGCAGAGGTTGCAACAATCATTTTCTTATTATCAGCCAACCATATATAACTGCTGTTAATTTCACACCCGCCCCACCTAGTTCAGCCATTATTGACAATGGGAATCAACAATATCTGCCAAAAATAACAGATTATATGAATGTAGCGTTGTACTAGTATGATTGAAAAATGTTATGGTACAGATTACCTTGTTGTACTACTTCCCTTGGGCTGGATGATAGGCAAAAGATGGCTACATCAAGCCAACTCAAAATGTTTTTCCCCAAAATCAGCGTAACAAGAAGCTTCATTCAATTTTAATTTTCCTGAAAACGGTTTGATAATTATAATTTGATGTGACCATGGCTACTACGGATATAACCATTGCTCACATCATGCATGAACAAGAAGACATCAAGATCATGGCCTCCAAGTGCTGGAATCCGATTCGGCCACCTACTACACTGCTGACTTCAAACGGCCACCGAATCTGCATACGACCTCCATTTTCGGCCCGTGAGTACTTGATAGAAAGCTCTCGGAGCCCTCTTTCCAACGGATCCAGCCTCTTCTCTGAATTCCATCTCGTGTGGCCGGAATCACAGGAACAAGGTGCTACATCACCTATAATGGGCCTAAGGGCTTGTAACTTCATTTGGGACCCCGGCCCAGGTGGGGCCCATGTGGGGTGCGCCCCAAGCTGGTGGAGCACGACCCTAGGCACCCCTAGGTCGTCCTCCCACCCCTATATATAGCTAGTTACCCCTTCAGGGTTTCTCGGGTTTTGATAGATTAAAGTTTAGCCATTGCTACTTGCTTGCAGCGCGCGTGTCGGCTAGACCGTCCGTCTGCTTGTTCTTCGGAACCCCAACTTATCATTTGTATTAAATTCCTATTTGCAATATCAGATTGCTTTTATCTTGTTCTTACTTGTTTCTTCGATTTGCTTGCAGGAATACGGTTGATCTGCACCGGCAAGATCAACAACCCACGGAGAGGTATATCGATCGCTAAGGCGCAACACAACGTCTCGTACGGTTGTAGTCGGATCGTCAACGTTCAAAAAGCACCAAAACATGATTTTTGGACATATTGGAGTGTATTGGGTGCGTTCGTGGCAAAAACTCACTTCGTGATTCCCACGGCGAACATTTGTCAATTAATGCCAATATTGGCATATATTGGCCCACACGGGTGCCATGTTTTGACCAGAATGAAAAAGTTCAAAAAGCACCAAAACATAATTTTTGGACATATTGGATTGTATTGGGTGCGTTCTTGGCAAAAACTCACTTCGTGATTCTCGCAGCGAACTTTTGTCAATTAATGCCAATATTGGCATATATTGGGCCACACGGGTGCGATGTTTTGACCGGAATGAAAAAGTTCAAAAAGCACCAAAACATGATTTTTGGACATATTGGATTGTATTGGGTGCGTTCGTGGCAAAAACTCACTTCGTGATTCTCGCGGCGAACTTTTGTCAATTAATGCCAATATTGGCATATATTGGCCCACACGGGTGCGATGTTTTGACCGGAATGAAAAAATTCAAAAAGCACAAAAACATGATTTTTGGATATATTGGATTGTATTGGGTGCCTTCGTGGCAAAAACTCACTTCGTGATTCTCGCGGCGAACTTTTGTCAATTAATGCCAATATTGGCATATATTGGCCCACACAGGTGCGATGTTTTGACCGGAATGAAAAAGTTCAAAAAGCACCAAAACATGATTTTTGGACATATTTGAGTGTATTGGGTTCGTTCGTGTCAAAAACTCACTTCGTGATTCTCGCGGCGAACTTTTGTCAATTAATGCCAATATTGGCATATATTGGCCCACACGGGTGCGATGTTTTGACCGGAATGAAAAAGTTCAAAAAGCACCAAAACATGATTTTTGGACATATTGGATTGTATTGGGTGCGTTCGTGGCAAAAACTCACTTCGTGATTCTCGCGGCGAACTTTTGTCAATTAATGCCAATATTGGCATATATTGGGCCGCACGGGTGCGATGTTTTGACCGGAATGAAAAAGTTCAAAAAGCACCAAAACATGATTTTTGGACATATTGGATTGTATTGGGTGCGTTCGTGGCAAAAACTCACTTCGTGATTCTCGCGGCTAACTTTTGTCAATTAATGCCAATATTGGCATATATTGGCCCACACAGGAGCGATGTTTTGACCGGAATGGAAAAGTTCAAAAAGCACCAAAACATGATTTTTGCACATATTGGAGTGTATTGGGTGCTTCGTGGCAAAAACACACTTCGTGATTCTCGCAGCGAACTTTTGTCAATTAATGCCAATATTGGCATATATTGGGCCACACGGGTGCGATGTTTTCACCGGAATGAAAAAGTTCAAAAAGCACCAAAACATGATTTTTGGACATATTGGATTGTATTGGGTGCGTTCGTGGCAAAAACTCACTTCGTGATTCTCGCGGCGAACTTTTGTCAATTAATGCCAATATTGGCATATATTGGGCCACACGGGTGCGATGTTTTGACCGGAATGAAAAAGTTCAAAAAGCACCAAAACATGATTTTTGGACATATTGGATTGTATTGGGTGCGTTCGTGGCAAAAACTCACTTCGTGATTCGCGCGGCTAACTTTTGTCAATTAATGCCAATATTGGCATATATTGGCCTACACAGGTGCGATGTTTTGACCGGAATGAAAAAGTTCAAAAAGCACCAAAACATGATTCTTGGACATATTGGAGTGTATTGGGTGCTTCGTGGCAAAAACTCACTTCGTGATTCGCGCGGCGAACTATTGTCAATTAATGCCAATATTGGCATATATTGGCTGACACGAGTGCGATGTTTTGACCGGAATGGAAAAGTTCAAAAAGCACCAAAACATGATTTTTGGACATATTGGAGTGTATTGGGTGCGTTCGTGGCAAAAACTCACTTCGTGATTCGCGCGGCGAACTATTGACCACTAATGCCAGTATTGGCATATATTGGTACACACGGGTGTAATGTTTTTGACCGGAAAAACATCAAAAAGCACCAAAACATGATTTTTGGACATATTGGATTGTATTGGGTGCGTTCATGGCAAAAACTCACTTCGTGATTCGCGCGGCGAACTTTTCTGAATTAATGCCAATATTGGCATATATTGGGCCACACGGGTGCGATGTTTTGACCGGAATGAAAAAGTTCAAAATGCACCAAAACATGATTTTTGGATATATTGGATTGTATTGGGTGCGTTCGTGGCAAAAACTCACTTCGTGATTCTCGCGGCGAACTTTTGTCAATTAATGCCAATATTGGCATATATTGGGCCACACGGGTGCGATGTTTTGACCGGAATGAAAAAGTTCAAAAAGCACCAAAACATGATTTTTGGACATATTGGATTGTATTGGGTGCGTTCGTGGCAAAAACTCACTTCGTGATTCTCGCGGCGAACTTTTGTCAATTAATGCCAATATTGGCATATATTGGGTCACATGGGTGCGATGTTTTGACCGGAATGAAAAAGTTCAAAAAGCACCAAAACATGATTTTTGGACATATTGGATTGTATTGGGTGCGTTCGTGGCAAAAACTCACATCGTGATTCTCGCGGCGAACTTTTGTCAATTAATGCCAATATTGGCATATATTGGCCCACACGGGTGCGATGTTTTGACCGGAGTGAAAAAGGTCAAAAAGCACCAAAACATGATTTTTGGACATATTTGAGCGTATTGGGTGCGTTCGTGGCAAAAACTCACTTCGTGATTCGCGCGGCGAAGTTTTGTCAATTAATGCCAATATTGGCATATATTGGCTAACGTGGGTCCGATGTTTTTGAACGCATGAAAAAGATCAAAAAGTACCGAAACATGATTTTTTGGACAAATTGGAGCGTATTGGGTGCTTCGTGGCAAAAACACACTTCGTGATTCGCGCGGCGAACTTTTGTCAATTAATGCCAATATTGGCATATATTGGCCCACACGAGTGCGATGTTTTTGACCGGAATGAAAAAGTTCAAAAAGCACCAAAACATGATTTTTGGATATATTGGAGTGTATTGGGTGCGTACATGGCAAAAACTCACTTCGTGATTCGCGCGGCGAACTATTGACCATTAATGCCAGTAATGGCATATATTGGCCCACGTGGGTCCAATGTTTTTGACTGGAATGAAAAAGTTCAAAAAGCCCCAAAACATGATGTTTGGACACATTGGAGTGTATTGGGCGCATTCGTGGCAAAAAACTCACTTCATGATTCGCGCGGCGAACTTTTCTGAATTAATGCCAATATTGCCATATATTGGGCCACACGGGTGCGATGTTTTGACCGGAATGAAACAGTTCAAAAAGCACCAAAACATGATTTTTGGACATATTGGATTGTATTGGGTTGCGTTCTTGGCAAAAACTCACTTCGTGATTCTCGCGGCGAACTTTTGTCAATTAATGCCAGTATTGGCATATATTGGGCCACACGGGTGCGATGTTTTGACCGGAATGAAAAAGTTCAAAAAGCACCAAAACATGATTTTTGGACATATTAGATTGTATTGGGTGCGTTCGTGGCAAAAACTCACTTCGTGATTCTCGCGGCGAACTTTTGTCAATTAATGCCAATATTGGCATATATTGGCCCACACCGGTGCGATGTTTTGACCGGAATGAAAAAGTTCAAAAATCACCAAAACATGATTTTTGGACATATTTGAGTGTATTGGGTGCGTTCGTGGCAAAAACTCACTTCGTGATTCGCGCGGCGAACTTTTGTCATTTAATGCCAGTATTGGCATATATTGGCACACACGGGTTCGATGTTTTTGACCGGAATGAGAAGGTTAAAAAAGCACCAAAACATGATTTTTGGACATATTTGAGTGTATTGGGTGCGTTCGTGGCAAAAAACTCACTTCGTGATTCGCGCGGCGAACTTTTCTCAATTAATGCCAATATTGGCATATATTGGCTGACACGAGTGCGATGTTTTGACCGGAATGGAAAAGCTCAAAAAGCACCAAAACATGATTTTTGGACATATTGGAGTGTATTGAGTGCGTTCGTTGCAAAAACTCACTTCATGATTCGCGCGGCGAACTATTGACCATTAATGCCAGTAATGGCATGATGAACCCTGAGTTCCTCTCGACACTCAAGGCTGTTGTTGGCCCGATCTTTCAGTGAGTTGAGATAACTACGATTTGGGAGAAACGTTGACGATCCGACTACAACCGTACAAGACGTTGCGTTGCGCCTTAGCGATCGATACACCTCTCCGTGGGATGTTGATCTTGCCGGTGCAAATCAACCTTATTCCTGCAAGCAAATCGAAGAAACAAGCAAGAACAAGATAAAAGCAATCTAATATTGCAAATAGGAATTTAATACAAATGATAAGTTGGGGTTCCGAAGAACAAGTAGACGGACGGTCTAGCCGACACGCGCGCTGCCAGCAAGTAGCAATGGCTAAACTTTAATCTATCAAAACCCAAGAAACTCTAAAGGGGTACCTAACTATTTAAGGAGGTGGGAGGACGACCTAAGGGAACCCTAGGGTCGTGCTCCACCTGGTTGGGGCGCACCCCACATGGGCCCCACCTGGGCCGGGGTCCCAAACGAAGTTACAAGCCCATAGGCCCATTATAGGTGACGCAGCACCTTTTTCCTGTGATTGTGGCCACACGAGATGGAATTCGGAGATGAGGCTGGATCCGTTGGAAAGAGGACTCCGTGGGCTTTCCATCAAGTACTCACGGGCCAAAAACGGAGGTCGTATGCAAATTCGGCGGCCGTTTGAAATCAACAGCGCAGCAGGTGGCCGAATCGGATTCCAGCACTTGGAGGCCTTGATCTTGATGTCTTCTTGTTCATGCATGATGTGAGCAATGGTTATATCCGTAGTTGCCATATTCACATCATCCTCCCCTTCTTCACGGAAAACCGTCTTCGGTTTTTCCATGTGGTGCAAATCTTGCTCCTCTTCTTCAAAACCGACCTGTGTCTTTGGACAAAAGCAAAACAAACTTGAAGTAACATCAGTGGTCCTAGCACTACTCTCCAGTTTGCATTTTCTTGGCACAACAACAGAGGGTTGCATATCTGAACAAATGTAAACTTTGTGCACCAAATAAATGTCGCTATCATTATATTTGCCAAAGATGTGAAAAATAACATTACGAGGACATGGCAAATCAGAATGAGCAAATATTTTGTCCTTTAAACAATTGAGCTCACAAGAATCATCAAACATAATATAGCCCAATGTATTTAAAGAAGATTGCAATTGAAGTTCATCGTTCTCGCTGGACGTGTGAATAACATACTTAAATTCAGTACATGGAGAATCAAGATTAAAAGTAGCATGTTCATTCACTAGTTGTAGAATGGATATAAGTGAAGTACTATCGCACAACTCTTCTTTATCACAAGGAACAAAATGCAAATCAACTTGTGACAAAGGCAATTCAGAAGTAGGTTCCACTAAAGTTTGCTCTAGGTCAGCATGGAAAGTGGAAAAATGTAATTCATCAGAAGCATACTCACCTTGAGTAATTTCTGCACCATTTAATTTACCTTTTATGCCCTCTTCAGATAATGTAGGTGCATCAGCCTTCTCCTCATTCGCGAGTGATGGAAGTGACATCTCAAACATATCGTTCTTCTCATTTTGGGGACTGTTCTGAACTTCCTGCAAAACATCAGTGATAGGAGGCACAAGCATAGCTTGTTGCTCCATTGGGTTCTCTAAAATTTTGCGCTCAACATTGCAAGCAAGCATGAACAATTGGCCTATATGATTATATGTCACATTAACAAGCCCAGCCTGAATATTGGAATTAAGCCCTTTGAAAAATCTAGTCATTGTGTTCTCATTAGATTCTTGTAAACCACTATAAGTGATACAAATTTTAAAATCATGAAAATACTCCCTAACAGTTTTGTCACCTTGTTTTAGATGTTCAAACTTCTCAAGGAGAGCACATCTATAGTATGAAAACACAAATCTTTTTCTCATCAGTATTTTACATTCATCCCAAGTTTCAAGCTTATTTCCCACAGTATGCCACCAAAAAGATGCAGAACCGGTACACTTATTACTAGCAGCCTTAATCATTTGAGCATTAGAAAAATCATACTCATCAAATTGTTTTTCTACTGCTAGCTCCCAATTAATGTATGCAGCGGAATCATACTTTCCATCAAAAACTGGCAATTTAGATTCTACCCTTGCAAGATCATTATCATGTACCTCATATGTGATGCGTGAAGAAGTCACTATATCTCGTTGATGGTGAAGATGTTGATGTTGAGCATGACCATCTCGTTTCCCCTTGCGCAATCCTGCCATGGTTAGTAGCAAACAAGAAACATACACAAGAATATGCACGCTGCTATCAACTACTAGGCAGTGGCAGCTGAAATATCACACACACTCAAGCTTTTCACCAAGCTCTTACAAGTTCTTACCAAAGCAAGCGGAATGGTGACGTACACCGACTCAACCAAGCACCCCAATGGAGTTTGGATGTATCGATGCCTTGGCAAACACTTGCTGTACAGCTGCAATCAAATCTGTGGAGCTCTAGGTTGGCTTAAATATGTAGCAAAGGAATAGCAAATGCTCAAATCAGATAATGCAAAGTTGAATAATTGTTTAAAGTCAAGTACCGTGCTCGTCCTAGGCTAGAACGTACTAGAGACGCGAGCCTAGACACAAACGATACCACAAGATAGCACTAGCAACAACTCACAACTCACGCACAACTCTGATATATGAAGTTCAGCTCAAACATAACAATATTTTCTCTTTTCTTTCTTTCTTCTTTCTTTTTTTTCTTTCCTTTCCTTTTCTTTTCTTTTTTTTGGGTGCGGCTTTTCTTTTCTTTTTTTATGCACCTTTCTGCCTTTTTTTTCTTTCTTTTTTTTGATTTTATTTTAAAAAACAGATTCAAGGACCTCAATGTAAGATTACAGGGACTCAAACGTAAATACAAAATTTACAGGGACTCAAATGTAAAAGATCAAACCCAAAATTAGAACTGTAAAAAATGGAATCCTCTCGTCCTGTAGGTTCCGTTTTTGCAAACAGATTTTCAATCCGATACTCGAAAAATTTTCACCAAGCAGTATGCAAGATCACGGTATAGATTGAAACCGTGACCGAGAGGAGACACTCGGACTCGGCCTGGTCACGGACCCGGGGTGGTGGCGGGTAAGGAAAGGAAGGATGTGGCACTACCTAGAAGTCCAGATATGGTGAGAGAAAAAGGAAAACTGATTTCAATCAATCTGATCTACTATTTCTTTCCAGATTAAACTCTCATATTTCCAAAAACAGATTTGGAAATTCTTCTTCCTCCTCTCTACACCGGCAACAAGCACAGGCCGATCTATTCACGGGCAAACTAGAAACTCAAGCAAATCCTAAATGCAACTCCAAAACTGATCGATAAAAAATTCTGAAAACTACAAAAATAGAACAGTGGCAGCGAGCCGATTCCGTTTTCGTAGGTCCCGACAACAACAGAGACACGGTGGCAGCGACGACTGTGGTACAAAACGTGACCAGAACTCGAAACTCTAAACGAACTAGACGCTAAGACCAGCAACACGACGTGACGATGCAACACAAAATTCAACAAAGCAAAAACTGAAAAGAACAATGCAATGGCACAATATGGCTAGGTAAATGATACGAATTTTTTTGTATGGCAATTTTCTGGTTATAGGAAGATAAAAACTCACCGAGCAACGAAAGCTCTGATACCACTTGATGAACCCTGAGTTCCTCTCGACACTCAAGGCTGTTGTTGGCCCGATCTTTCGGTGAGTTGAGATAACTACGATTTGGGAGAAACGTTGACGATCCGACTACAACCGTACAAGACGTTGCGTTGCGCCTTAGCGATCGATACACCTCTCCATGGGATGTTTGATCTTGCCGATGCAAATCAACCTTATTCCTACAAGAAAATCGAAGAAACAAGCAAGAACAAGATAAAAGCAATCTAATATTGCAAATAGGAATTTAATACAAATGATAAGTTGGGGTTCCGAAAAACAAGCAGACGGATGGTCTAGCCGACACGCGCGCTGCCAGCAAGTAGCAATGGCTAAACTTTAATCTATCAAAACCCAAGAAACTCTAAAGGGGTACCTAACTATTTAAGGAGGTGGGAGGACGACCTAAGGGAACCCTAGGGTCATGCTCCACCTGGTTGGGGCGCACCCCACATGGGCCCCACCTGGGCCGGGGTCCCAAACGAAGTTACAAGCCCATAGGCCCATTATAGGTGACGCAGCACCTTTTTCCTGTGATTGTGGCCACACGAGATGGAATTCGGAGATGAGGCTGGATCCGTTGGAAAGAGGACTCCGTGGGCTTTCCATCAAGTACTCACGGGCCAAAAACGGAGGTCGTATGCAGATTCGGCGGCCGTTTGAAATCAACAGCGCAGCAGGTGGCCGAATCGGATTCCAGCACTTGGAGGCCATGATCTTGATGACTTCTTGTTCATGCATGATGTGAGCAATGGTTATATCCGTAGTTGCCATGGTCACATCATGGAATATATTGGCCCACGTGGGTCCGATGTTTTTGACTGGAAAGGAAAAGTTCAAAAAGCCCCAAAACATGATTTTTGGACACATTAGAGTGTATTGGGCGCATTCGTGGCAAAAAACTCACTTTGTGATTCGCGCGGCGAACTTTTCTGAATTAATGCCAATATTGGCATATATTGGGCCACACGGGTGCGATGTTTTGACCGGAATGAAAAAGTTCAAAAAGCACCAAAACATGATTTTTGGACATATTGGATTGTATTGGGTGCGTTCGTGGCAAAAACTCACTTCGTGATTCTCGCGGCGAACTTTTGTCAATTAATGCCAATATTGGCATATATTGGCCCACATGGGTGCGATGTTTTGACCGGAATGAAAAAGTTCAAAAGGCACCAAAACATGATTTTTGGACATATTTGAGTGTATTGGGTGCGTTCGTGGCAAAAACTCACTTCGTGGTTCGCGCGGCGAACTTTTGTCAATTAATGCCAATATTGGCATATATTGGCTAACGTGGGTCCGATGTTTTTGAACGGAATGAAAAAGATCAAAAAGTACCGAAACATGATTTTTACACATATTGGAGTGTATTGGGTGCTTCCTGGCAAAAACACACTTCGTGATTCGCGCCGCGAACTTTTGTCAATTAATGCCAATATTGGCATATATTGGCCCACACGGGTGCGATGTTTTGACCGGAATCAAAAAGATCAAAACGCACCAAAACATGATTTTTGGACACATTGGAGTGTATTGGGTGCGTTCGTGGCAAAAACTCACTTCGTGATTCGCGCGGCGAAATTTTGTCAATTAATGCCAATATTGGCTAACGTGGGTCCGATGTTTTTGAACGGAATGAAAAAGATCAAAAAGCACCGAAACATGATTTTTGGACATATTGGAGTGTATTGGGTGCTTCGTGGCAAAAACTCACTTCGTGATTCGCACAGCGAACTTTTGTCAATGCCAATATTGGCATATATTGGACCACACGGGTGCGATGTTTTGACCGGAATGAAAAAGTTCAAAAAGAACCAAACCATGGTTTTGCACATATTGGAGTGTATTAGGTGCGTTCGTGGCAAAAACTCACTTCGTGATTCGCGCGGCGAACTTTTCTCATTTAATGCCAATATTGGCATATATTGGCCCACACGGGTGCGATGTTTTGACCGGAATGGAAAAGTTCAAAAAACACCAAAACATGATTTTGGACATATTGGAGTGTATTAGGTGCGTTCCTGGCAAAAACTCACTTCGTGATAAGCGCGGCGAACTTTTGTCAATTAATGCCAATATTGGCATATATTGGCACACACGGGTGCGATGTTTTTGACCGGAATGAAAAAGTTCAAAAAGCACCAAAACATGATTTTTGGACATATTGGAGTGTATTGGGTGCGTTCATGGCAAAAACTCACTTCGTGATTCGCGCGGCGAACTTTTCTCATTTAATGCCAATATCGGTATATATTGGCCCACACGGTTGCGATGTTTTGACCGGAATGGAAAAGTTCAAAAAGCACCAAAACATGATTTTGGACATATTGGAGTGTATTAGGTGCGTTCGTGGCAAAAACTCACTTCGTGATTCGCGCGGCGAACTTTTGTCAATTAATGCCAATATTGGCATATATTGGCACACACGGGTGCGATGTTTTTGACCGGAATGAAAAAGTTTAAAAAGCATCAAAACATGATTTTTGGACATATTGGAGTGTATTGGGTGCGTTCGTGGCAAAAACTCACTTCGTGATTCGCGCGGCGAACTTTTTTCCATTAATGCCAGTATTGGCATATATTGGCACACACGGGTTCGATGTTTTTGACCGGAATGAGAAAGTTAAAAAAGCACCAAAACATGATTTTTGGACATATTTGAGTGTATTGGGTGCGTTCGTGACAATAACTCACTTCGTGTTTCGCGCGGCGAACTTTTGTCAATTAATGCCAATATTGGCATATATTGGGCCGCACGGGTGCGATGTTTTGACCGGAATGAAAAAGTTCAAAAAGCACCAAAACATGATTTTGGACATATTGGAGTGTATTAGGTGCGTTCGTGGCAAAAACTTACTTCGTGATAAGCGCGGCGAACTTTTGTCAATTAATGCCAATATTGGCATATATTGGCGTACATGGGTGCGATGTTTTTGACCGGAATGAAAAAGTTCAAAAAGCACCAAAACATGATTTGATGAGGACATCAACACCATCGATACATCCACGTCCCCCCATGTACAGCATGATGGTCCTATTACCCGCGCTCGTGCACATCAACTAAACTATCAGGTGAGTTCTTTCTTGAGTTCATATTCCTCGTCTTTATACCCCGGAGACGCGTGCACTCGTGTTTTACTCAGGAACGATGGAGAGGATCCAAAGGGAAGAGGATTCGCGCGGGGTGGATTCGGACTGCAGGGCAGCGCCAACTTCTGACGGCCGCCACGACTTCATGCGAACTCCGATTTGGGCGTGCAAGTACTTCATGGAAAGCTTATCAAGTCTACTTTTAAATGGATCCACCCACATGTCCATATCTGTTCTGGAGCGGCCGCAATTGTCATTTTACTCCCGACTATTTTCTGTCCATGGTGCTGCGTTACCTCTTTTGGCCCAATGGGCTGTGTATCAAGTTGGGCCCATTAGGGGCGCGTCCTAGGGTTGGAGCACGACCCTGTGGTCGTTCTTCCCCTCTTCTTATACCTCTAGTCGCCGCCAAGAACACTCGGGTTTTAATGATAGAGTTAGCTACTTGCTACCAGCTAGCAGCGCGCGTGTTGGCTAAACCGCCTGTCTGCCTGTAATCGGAACCCCAACATATTGTGTTTTTGATAGTGAAACTTTCATCTTCATCTAGCAATTCAGTGCTTGTTCTACTTGTTCTTGCTTGTTCTTCGATTGCTTGCAGGACGAGTGCCCTCGTGGCCGGGTTGAGGCGCACCACAAGTTCGCAGCGACCGTTGGAGACGGTGTATCGGTTGCTAAGGCGCAGCGTCTTTGGACGGTTGTAGTCGGGCCGTGAACATCGTCTTCACCCAATCGAGTTATCCCCCACCTCTCGTCGAAAGATCAGGACACAAACCCTAGCGGGTTCGCATCAGACTCTAGTACAGAAGAGGAAGAGCCAAATTCAATAAAATCCATAAGATAGCAAAAGATCGATAAGTGGCTAGGAGAGATAGGGTTCAGGGTATAATATCTCCTTTATAGGGTATAGGGATTATTGGGCTAACATTGGTCGAGGTTGGGCTTTGGTAGAAGAATGGCTAGGATTTAGGTAGGATTATACCTAGGGTTTGGTTATATTTAGGCTGATTGAGGAGTAGGGCAATATATCGGCTAGGTTCTATATTTTATGTATAGGTTCTGGTAGACAGAAAGTAGGTGGCTGAGAGTATGGTGGATAGGTTGTATTGCAGAGGGTATGGAATTTGGATGACAACTGGGATTTGACTAGCAAGGTATCGGCTAGGGTTTGGTTGTTTGCTAGTCGTTGCTAGAGTTGGCAGCGTAACTACTAGATTTGGTCTCTTCTCTAGCCGGTGTCGACAGACAACATATCGGCTAGAGGAATAGGAGGTTGGTGTAGGTTTAGTGGGGCGGAAGTGTTACTCCAACAACCGTGAGTGGCGGCAAAGCGGCTAGGATCACATAGAGCCCGAGAGCTAACTGTGCGGTGTGCTGTAGAGGTCGAGCAAATAGTGAAGCTCCGACCGTTATACGTGTCGAGGCGTAGGGTGCTAGGAGCAGCACTTCGACCTTAGGTTTGGTTTTGACGGTCTTTACAATCAACGGTTCGACGTCGGGCCCAATAGACCGCAAACATCCCCATGGAAGGCGTAAAGTTTCAACCGGCGGCTTTTTAGTGGCTAAAGGCTATTTTGGAGTAAAAAGGAAATATATGAAAGTCAAATATAAATTCAAATGGCATTAAGGAATTTCAAATAAAATAGTAAAATAGCAAATTTGGAATCAAAAGGTAGAGTTTGAATTTATATGAATTTATGTCCAAGTTTCACTGGAATCGGATTTACGGTTTAAGAGACATAGGTCTCTAAAGAATAGGATTTGAATTAAATAGGAAAAATACGAAAAGTTACTATGAAGGGGCCCACCTGTCAGTCTTTCCTTTCCTTTTTCCTTTTTCTTTTCTTTCTTCTTCCTCCCGTCATCTTCTTCTCTCTTTTCTCTTTTCTTCTGGCCGAGTAACAAAGAGGAGGGGGAAGGATGGGCGCCGGCTCTCCGGTGGCCGATAGGTGACAATGCCGGTGGCCACACGTGTTCCTGAGCGTCGCACATCCGGGGAAGGCAGTGGTCGGCAGAGGGAGAGAAGGATGTGGCCGGAACGGCGAGCGTAAAAGCTTGCTTCGGCCGGTTAGAGGAGGTGGCGGTGGTGGTTGCTATGGGGTGGGAGAGAAGGGAGAAACGGGAAAAATGGGTTCGCCGGAGGGAAGCAAAGTCATTGGCGCGAGGATTTTGCTAATAGAGCTCCGGTGAGGGAGATTGGCTGGTGGTGATGATGGCCGGACATGGGGGGAGAGAGAGAGAAGCAGAGCTTCAAGCTCTGTTGATGTGGGGAAAAAGAGGGGACCTCGCCGTCTATTTATAGGCGGTGAGAGGTCGGTTTGGAGGAGGAGGGCAAGAGGGACACGACGACGGCAGTGGCGTGGAGAGAAGGGCAACGGCGGCCGGCTTTGTTTTCTTAGCGGCGACGGAGTGAGGAAGGAGAAGTCGGCCGACGGCTCTATCTCCAATTGGTCGATTATGTCGGTTTGACACAGCGGCTGAAGTCAGGATGGTGACGTATGGCTGGCGTCAGCGGCGTTGCTTGGCGGTGACGGCAAGACGTGGACAGGCTTCCGTGGCGTCGACGGCAAGATGGCGAGACAGCGGCGCGAAGGCGGCGGCGCGTGCGCGCGCCCGTAGAGGAGAAGGGCGGGCGGCTCGGCTGGGTTAGCTGGGCCAGCTTGGGCCAAAGAGAGAGATGGACCAAAAGGAAGAGACAAAGGGTTTTAGCCCAATTAAATTTAGAAATCAATTCTAAATTTTGTAGGTTATTTGTATAATAGAAATTGGATGACATTTGTATTTGGAAGGAATTTGAATAGGAATTTTGAAAGGAAATTATATTTGGATATAATTTCAAAAAGAGATATTTTCTAGTTTGAGTACAATATTTTGAGAGATAGAATATAATGGAATTTATTTGATGCACTCAAATGAGAGGGAGAGGAAATAAATGGAGGAAGATAAATAGGATTTTTAGCATCAAAATATATGGCATGGGTTTCAATGAATTGTCTGAGGCTAATAGGAGATTTGGATGACAAGGATATAATCTACTCCCTCCGTTTCGAAATGTTTGACACCGTTAACTTTTTAGCACATGTTTGACCATTCGTCTTGTTCAAAAACTTTTGTGAGATATGTAAAATTATATGCCTACATAAAAATATATTTTACAATGAATCAAATGATAGGAAAAGAATTAATAATTACTTAAATTTTTTGAATAAGACGAATGGTCAAACATGTGATAAAAAGTCAATGGCGTCAAACATTTCGAAACGGAGGGAGTATTATCTTAGGACAAGAGCAATTATTCACAATATTTGTAATAGTATTATTCTTGTGCCGAGAAGGAAATCAAGCTACAGGAATTAAATCAGCGGCTAGATCAAAAGGAAGAATTTGGATCAAGAATCAAAGGATAGGTTTAAGATCAAAGGATGGGCTAAAAATTAATTCCAATAAAATTGGAATTACTTTGGTTTAGGTTCAAGGGCAAAATTGGGAAGGTTTCTTGGACCACAATTCATAATAATAAAAAGGGGTTTTCAAACAAAATTAAATAAATGAATTTTAGTCAAAAGAAGGTTTTAAACCAAATCAAGAAATACCTCAATTTAACCAAATATATTTTCATGAAAAACACAAAAGAACTTAAATACTAGAGAGGTTTTGTGTGAGTTAGTTCTAGGAGGTCATTCTAATTATATTGTCCTAAGTTTAGGAAGTTATTAAGAACATAAGAAGCGGCATGATGCGGGATTAGAAAATGACACATTTTCAGGATGTTACAATAAGATAAATGTAGTTAAATCAGGTAAGATCGGCTGAACCCCCGATGCTACCCTAATCGGCAACCAAAGACATGCTAGAGATTGAGATTCTAATCAGGACTCATAAGATCAAACTCAACTGATGCAGCTATAAGTATAAAAAGAAGGACAATATCTAGACAATCAAGCCGTTGGATGTTTCATAGAGTGGTAGATATCTTATATAGTCTAAGTCAACGTCAATATATAACCTAACCGGCTGCCTTCTAGTAACAGATGCTAGCCGATTAAAGGTTAGATAGCGATATTGCCAAAGATTATGTAAGATATATGATAACTCGACGAATTACATAAACAAGATTAGAGTATCATAAAGATGGAAGCACTAATCTTGAGAAAGCAAGCCGCCATAACAAGTTTTACCTCTTGTTGAAGATCGAAACCAATGCAGCTCAACCCGAAAGCAAGAACTCGTCGAAACAAAATGAAAGTAAAAGGGTGACGATGCGCCGAGATTGTATTGAACATGTGTTAGTTTAATTACATGGGGCTCGGGGTCTATTTATACCCGAGATTACAAAATATGTCCATATCGGACACGACTCTTATCTCTAACAAACTCTAAGATACCATAAGTCTTTGCGGTTGATTTTTGCCCAAACATATTTCTAAGGAAATTACATGAAATATCCTAATTAATAGATACAATTGCCTTCTTAGGACTCTATCCATGCGTGGCAATCCTCATGAAGTACATCAACCCAACCCGACAATGTATGCCGTATCATATTGTCGGATTCGACTCAATCAGCTAACCCTGTCCAACTCGGACTCTGCCGATCCTGATCGCAGCCAATTCGGACTCCAGCCGATTCTTACTCTGTTTACGGAACAATCTCCTTCTCGAACTCTGTTTCGATTCCTTCTTCATCTCCGATACTTGGATTACCAAATTTGGTTGTTAACAATCGTCCCAATTTCTTCAAACTTTCAGTTTTGGCGTAGAACTAAACACAGCCATAGGCGCCTTGGTGACTCCACGCGGCCCCACCAGCGTCCCCTAGATTCACCGGAAAAGCATATGCACTACCCGTCACAGTGGGTCTAGTTAGCATTCAGCCTCACCACCAAGATGCGAATATTCGCTGCCTCATCATCCATCTGCACAGCCTCCTCAAGACCGTGTAGCCAAAGTTGGCTCCGGGTTCCTCATCAGTTTGCAGAAGGTGGGACCCATACTCGAGCTCCGCGCCAAGAAAAGGGAGGAGAGAGACCGGTCAGGGGAGGGGAGCTGCCGGTCGCCGGAGCCGGAGAAGCTCAACCCCGGATTGCGTCGCCCAATTCTTCGCCGCGGCAATCGGAGGAGGAGGAGAAGAAAAAGAGAGAGGGAGGCGACAGAGAGGGGCGAGGCAGCCGAACGCTAGGGGGGGAGGGCGCCGACCGGGGATGATGGCGCGGTAGGGCTCATCGGCGGGCTGGCCGAAGGAGGAGGGCACTGACCGACGCCGCCCGCGCCGCGCAGCCGCTCGACGCCGTCACCGCTCGGGCCACGGCGCGGAGGCCAGAGGAGGAAGGGGGAGGCACGGAGGCCGGACGTTGCTCGTCCACTCGTCGCCATCCCCCGCTCCAACTCGGGCGCCCGCCGCCGACATGTCGCCGCCGTTCGAGGTCGATCCCTCGATCCGCCGCCCACCCCGCCCCCACCCCCGCCCCGCCATGGAAGGCCATGTCGCTGCCGCCGCTGCGCCCCGACGAGCCGATGCCACCGGATCCCCTCCGCTTGAGCCGCCGCTCCACCCAACCTCGGCGACCTCTGTCTCCGCCCGGCTCTGCGGTGCGGTGGGGAAAGGAAGAGTGGGGGGAGAGAGAGAGGGGAAAGTAAAAGGTGAAAACTATAAAAGTAGTATTGGTGGGACCCACTACAAACTACTTGTATGTGGTCTTGTGGAGTTTGCACTGTGAAACATGTGGCTAATACTATTTTTGGTCTACATGGCATGTGAAGAACACCAAAACTTGGGAATGCAAATGGCCTAGGAGCATCTCCAACAGAATCTCTATTTGGCTCTCCAAGTTAAAATTTGGCTAACACAGAGAAAAAACAAGCTCCAACAGACTCTGCATCTAGATGGCCAAGCCATTCGGATGGCCACATTGCTCCACTGGCTGGCCAAATGTAGCCAGCCTCCTCCACTGGCCAAAGGTGGGTCCCATCACCACTCCCAGCCCCATCCTTCCTCTCTCTGCTGTCGTCGAGCTGACAAGTTGACGAGCACGCCATGGCTATCGTCGTCTGGACCACCGTCCGCCGTGGTAGTCATCGTCATCGTCGCCGCGCCATGGTCATGCACGAGCCATCGCCGCCGCACGGACGTTGAGCGAGAGCGTGGCCTCGACGTCCTCGTTGACCTCGGACGGGGAAGGACGGGGAGCACCTCCGGGCGGTGGCGCTTGGAGGAGGTGGTGGTGGCAGCGGCGGCTAGGACGGAGGCGGAGGCAGAGGCGGACGAGGTCGTAGGGGAGAAGGGGCGAGGAGTGGAGGGAACCGGAGGGACCGCACGCGCACGGCGGCAGCCACCTACGCTCCCGGGATCCTCCCAGAGAACGACCGCCACCCGCCGTCGTTGCGGCACCGGCGCCGGTGGCTCCGCAATCTCTTCTCCTCGTCCGTGTCGGACGGTAGCAGTGACATCGTCTTCAGCGCCGGGATGAACGGAGCAGGCACCGGGATCGGAGAAGCGACCCGGGAGAACGAGATGAGGTCGCGGAGGGTTTGGAGATCCCAGTCGCTGTGGACCCCCATTTTTATAACAGGAATCAATCGTGTAAACAATACCATTTCCCTGGATCAAGTAGTCTGGTACACACGAGTTCATAGCTGACATACCAAATGCACATACACGAGAGTCTAGTGCTAATTATTACATCATAAGCCCTCAGGCATAGTCTTAGATCATCGGACCGAGCGGTCCGGAATACATTCCAAAAGCAGAAGTAGATAAGGCAGCGGAGTTAAGGCAGCGGCACGCCATTGCCACAGGCAACGACCATAACTAAGACCTACTGAGCGCTATCGTCTTCATCACCCTCCTGGTAGTAAGCGTAGGGATCCACCGAAGCTTCATCTCCGACCTCTGATTAAGTTTGTATATTGCAAGGGTGAGTACCAACCGTACTCAGCAAGCCACCACAGCAATAATGCACATGATAGAGGGTATTCAAGGAATGGCTATGGTTCTTTTGCGCAAAGCAAGTTTTGTAATTCTTTTCACAAGCCTAAGACCTAGCATAGACTGATCAAGTTTTAATACCAGTGTTCACATTAGACAACGACGGTTCTGTCCACCATCCATTGTGATCCCAAGGATAGCTTCCCGCCATTGAATCGTCATGGTTTTCTGAGGATGTCCACCTTCCCGCCTCTCAGGAAGTGGCTCCATCAGCATAGAAATCATCATGCAATATCCCATCCCACACAAGTTAAGAATTTAGAGTCTAGCCAAGTGTAATACATGTCCCGGTGCTCAATAACCGCGAGCACGGCTATTCGAATAGATTTAGTTTACTCACACTGCAGTGGATGTACACTTTACCCGCACTCCGCGACTGCCCAACACATGAGCCTCGTCCCAACACATGAGACGCGTCACGGCAAAGCTTTTCGATAACCTCGCATTGGCAGTACCCGCTCCATGAACTTTAGTACTCATGCACTCTAGGCGTCATACGTTTCTAGCAGTGAGAGGAGTTCTGGCGCTCCCGGGAAGGGAAAAACACACACTCCTACGTTGCTTCTTGTCGTTGAACCCAGTCCATCATGATTGTTCTCTTACGGGTATCCTCATGTAGTATTGCCAAGCCAGCCTCTGACCATCCGGAACGGGCATCCGCCATTCACCTGACCATCCGAACCGGGCATCCGCCAGCAGACTGCTTGCCGCATCACACACCTAAAAGAAGACCACTACGCAGGGATACTGCCTCCGCTTGGCTATCTAATCCGCTAGGTCTATACCCATTCGAGAAGTACGGTTGTACGGGGGTCGTTTCATGCTTAACTTCATGGCTCAGTCCTTAACTAATCAGGGACGGCACTAGCCTTTTCCGGACACCACCCAAATCCTCCAGCCGCCCCAGTCGAAAACAGTTATTTAACTTTATTTTCCTTTCACAAATCATGTCATCAATATCATGGCAATGTGGCGCTCATGTCTCCACATGCCGCATCTCAATTACCTTCCCAAAGGTAATTGCCCAAGCACATAACATTTGATAAATATGAGTATGCATGATTCTAGAATAGCATTTCTAAGCAATTGTCATAATTGACTAGGGACTCATACGTAATCATGGTTACAAGGATTTTAAGGGTAAACAATAATCAAGGCATGGCATAATCACAAGTAGGATGTTTATCATTGCTTGCAATTTTATTTGTAAACAAAACAATTTCGCAATTGGGATCAACATGTTCAAGGAATAGTGATGACTTGCCTTGCTCGTAGTCCTGTGGGTCTTGATCCTCGCTCGGATCCGCAACTCCCTTGGGCTCTAAAATTACGTGCGAAGAAACGATTTGAATTCGGTTAGAATTCAAATAAAGATCCAAGTAGATCCAAGAAGATATCGAGCGCGGAAGTCGGTTTCTTACATTATCTATTTTTGTTCGTGAAATAGAGCTAATCCGATCTTAATTTATCCATCCTAAATATTTTATTAGCACAAGTTTTTTAATTTAATCAACCCGAGTATTATATCCATATAATAGGTTAGAAATTTCTATCGCGAACTAAATATCGGACGAAATCCTAAAATTATCTTATAATATTGTACGATTTAATTTAGTCTATGACTAAACGATTAAATATAATACACGGCTAAAATTCCTAGTAATTAAATCCAAATTTCTACCGTGAATTGATTACTTATAGAGATTACCAAAAATAATCTATAATTATATTAAATTTTGCAATTCTACGACTATAATTAATCTATAATTAAATTCTAATTATTTTAAATTTTCTAAACTTCCTTAATCTCCCTCTAATTTCTATTTATTTTTCCTTTTCTTTTTCTCTCCTCTTTTCTTTCTTTTCTTTTTCTCCCTCCTCTTTTCTTTCTTTTCTTTTTCTCCCTCCCGGCTTCTCCCTTCCTCTCTCTCTCTCGGCTCACGCTACCCGGGGCGGCGACGGCGGCGCAAGGCGAGGCGACGCTCGGCGTGGCACACGGCGCGGCGCGGCAGCACCGAGGGCGGCAGCGCGGCGGCACAAAGGCGGCGGCGCGGTGGAGAGGGAAGAGGGGAGGAAGAGGGAAATGGAGTGGGGAAAGTGGAGAGGGGGGTGGGGTATTTATAGGGGAGAGGGGGAAAGAAAGAGAGGGGGAGGGGTGGCCGGCCTAATGGCGACGCGACGGCGGCGCGGGGCTCGGGGCGGCGACGCGACGGGCGGCAACACGACGGGCGGCGACGTGATGGCGCGGCGCGACGACGACGGCGACGGCACGCAGCGACGGGATGGCGACGGCGCGCGGCGACGGGATGGCGACGCGGCGGCACGGGGCTCGAGACGGTGATCGTGATGGCGATGGCGGTGACGCGATGGTGCGGCAGCGGCGTGGGGCTCGAGGGCGACGGCGACACGCGCGGCGATGGCGACGGGCGACGCGACGGCGCGGCGGCGGCGCGCGGCGCATGCGCGAGGGCGACGGCGGCGATAGGACGGCGCGGCGCGGCGCGGGGCTCGAGGGCGACGGCGACGGCGACACGACATGGCAGTGGCGATGGGACGGCGGCGCGGCGACGCGACGGGACGGGCGCACGGCGGCAGGCGACGATGGCGATGGCGCGTGGCGACGCGCGACAGGCGGCAGCGGCGATGCAATGGCAGGCGGCGCGGCGCGGGGCGCGAGGCGATGGGACGGCGGCGCGGCGACGCGACGGTGGCGCGGCGGCTGGCGGCGATGGTGACGGCACGCGGCGCGGCAGCGACGACGGGACGCGATGACGACGGTGGCGCGGGGCTCGGGGCGGCCAGGCGCGCGCGGCAGAGAAGGGGGTAGGGCTAGGGACCTCATCGAGCACCTAGAGTGCAATGAACAGTGTATTTTCCTATTTATCCTGATTTTAGCCTATTTCCTATATAAATTCTATTCTATAAATCCTAATTTTTGCATAAATGAGGTTTACTCAATATTTATGTTATTCCAACCAATGAATTCACCCTAGATTAATATTACCCATATTTTATTTATATAATTTATTTAAATTTTTAATTAGGCTAATTTTTGTTCCGTCGCACTAGAATTCAATCGTTACTAATATGGTTGCGATAATATTTTATTTATTTCCAACCTCACCTAATCTTTACTCCAAATTATATTTCAGTTATTTATTTTTCTCATTTAATTTTAGGTTTTCTTCCTAATCAATTGTTCTTTATCCGCGATCTATAAACTTCGAAACCAAATTCCAATGAAATGGGCGAATAAAATCGGCATGATGCAATTTATTTAAAAAGTTTTTAAAGGCCCATATTTTTAGAGTTTTGATTTTCGTTGGTCGAATTTTCAAGGTGTTACAGTCGCCGAGGGTTTGGAGATCCCGGTCGCCACCGACCGAGTTATGGCGACGGCGGTGGTAGAGCTTCCGCGCGGCCACAGCCTCGTGCTCGTGCTCGCGCCCTTGAAGAAGCAAGAAGGGAATCCGCCAGTGACAGCGATGGCACTCTTGTCGGCCGGTGCGGAAGGCTTCGGCTTAGCGGCAGCGGCATTGTTCTTGGCCGTGAGCTTCGAAAGCCACGCGAGCAGCGAGAAGGACAGGAAGGCCGCCCTGCTCTTTTTGCCCTTGTCCTCTTGCTACTCATGCTTGTGCTAGCTTGTGCTCTTCCTCTTGTGTGCGCTGCTGCTTCTCGCTCGGGAAAAGGGGGAGAAAATGAGGAAGAAGAAAGAGTTGAGGCTGACATGCGGGTCCCACTGTCATTCACTCAGAATAGAGAGGATGAATGGAGAGGCTGTTGGAGTAAATAACAAATTTGAATTGCTAATTAAATGGAGAGTTGGCCAAATAGACATTTGGAGAGTCAGATTTGTAGAGACTGTTGGAGATGCTTCTCCAACAGCATCTCCAAATTAGACTCTCCAAATACTCTTATAGCCAACTCTCCAATTGATTTGGGTAGTCAAACTAGGTATTCACTTCAACAGTCTCTCTATTTACATCTCCAAAATAACTAAGGAACCCACCTGTCAGCCTCACTTGCCTTCTTCTACCTCCTCTTTCCCTTTCTCTTTCTCTTCTCCCGGACGACGGCTATCGATCCATCTTAGCGAGCGGCAGAACCCCGCGCTAGCGAGGCGGGAGGCGACGGCGGCGGCGGATCCCCGCGCGAGCGAGCCGGGAGGCGACGGCGGCGGCGGCTACCCGCGCGCGTGAGTCAGGAGGCGATGGCGACGGCGGATCCCCGTGCGCGCGAGCCGGGAGGCGACGGCGGCTATCAACGACGCGGACGACTACAGTGACGATGTGGCTAGCAACGGCGGCGATCGCAAGGTATGCGGACGTAGGGAGGCAGCTCCGGCGCCTCTCTCGTCCGTGCCGTCGTCGATACTGCGGGCTGCGCCTCTCTCCTCCGTGTCGCTCTGAGCCGACGAGGAGATGGGAGGGATGTGTGTGGGGCCCACGGTTGGCCAGTGACTTTTGGCTGGCCAAGTTTGGCTAGTGGGGGGAGGGTTTTTGGCCAGTGAGATAGCTTAGCCATCCGGTTGAAGAGGATGTTGGAGGACATTTTTTTTACTGAAGTAGCTAAAATTTGGCTTGGAGAGTCACTTGGAGAGGCTGTTGGAGATGCTCTAGACTCCTTAAATTAGACTCTCCAAATACCCATATAGCCAGCTCTCCATCTAATTTGGCAAGTCGAACTTGCTGCTTACTCCAACAACCTCTCCATTTACACTCTCCATTTCAAGTCTATGACAGTGGGCCCAATATGTCACTCCCTTCCCTTCTTCTTCACCCCTCCTCTCTATTCTTCTCTTCTTCTCTCTCTCTCTCCATTGCCTCCACACCGCCGCCGCTCCCCCTTTCTCCATGTCACCGCCGCCACATCCACGGTCGGGAGCACTCCCTCCAAACCACCACCGCTTCCCCCTTTCTCCATGCCACCATCGCCACATCCTTAATCGGGAACACTCCCTCCACACCACCGCCGCTTTTCCCTTTCTTCATGCCACCGCCGCCACATCCTCAGTTGGGAGCAGCAGCAGCCAGCAGATGCGGGGGCAACAGAGCCGGCGACGGCTTAGACGACAATGTCTGCGCGACGGCAACTGCGCGGACGACAGCGGTGGCGGCTCACGACGAAAACCTCGACGACGACCCAGGGTGTGAAGGCGGAGGCGGCGGTGGCCCCGAATCCATGGCGCCGACCAAATCCGCGCGAGGGCGGAGATCGCATGGAGGCGGCGGCGCGGCCCCGAATCCATGCCGCCGGCAAAATCCGCGCGGGGCGGAGATCGCGTGGAGGTGGCGAAGGGGTGGATGCCGCGCGGGGGTAGAGTCCTCCAGACAACGGCGGCCGGGGCTAGCGCCGACGCAGACGACAGCGGCGGTGGTTGGAGACGACGACCTTGGCAAACACAGTCGATGGGCGACGGCGAGCGTACGGGAGGCTGGGGCGGCGGTGGATAGTGTTGACGAAAAAATCGAACACACCGGCCTGGGGGATCTGCTTAGCTCCTGTGCAGGTCCAAAGATTGGTGAGATGCGGGCGTGCCAGTCAGTTTGATCCTGCAACTGACAATATATGCAAATAGTAGATCAAAACAGCCGATCGGCTGACAAGCCGATGGAGTAGTTCCAGCCGATAGCCGATAATAGCCGATGCCGATACCAGCCGATAGCGATAGGGTTTAAGCAATCGGTTATATGTCCAATGTAGATGATGATATAAAGGCAATCGGCTGATGATGATGTAATAACAATATAGTCGAGTAGAAACCAATCGGCTAGAAACAAGATATAATAAGCACTGATCCGAAGGTTAAAGCATACATCGGCTGGTGGTCCGATGTCATAAAATCCACAAGATTAGATTAAACAGTAAAACCTTCGTTGTCATCGGCAATCGACTGATGATGATGTAATAAAATAACAATATAATCCAGTAGGAACCAATCGGCTAACAATATGATATAGTAGAACAAGTATTGATCCGAAGGTTAAAGCACACATCGGCTGGAGGTCCGATGTCATGAAATCTACAAAATTAGATTAAACAGTGAAACCTTTGTTGTCATCGGCTAAATCCAACTTATATGTATATGTAATCCTTACAAGCCGATGCAACGTCCAGATAACTCATCGGCTGAAACCCCGATGAAACCCTTATTGGCAGTCAAAAGCAGGTTAGAGATTATGGTTCTAAGCACGACTTAGTAGATCAAACTTAACTGATGCAGCACCAAGTATGAAAAGAAACATAATATCTAGACAATCAATCTGTTGATTGAGTTTTCAGGGTGGTAGATGTCTAAGCTAATCTAATCTAGCAACACGATTTAGCCGGTACCGGCAGAAACCCTAAAACGAGAAGCAGCCGATAGAGCTAAATTGATATGCTAAGACTAGATTAACATAGACATATATGATAAATAGGTAAGCAAATATATCATCTAAACCAGAGCAATCCAAGAGGTCGAATGTACTGATGCAGCCTTGAACGACGCCGACGTAAACGATACAATTGCCTGGGCTGGCAGAACATTGGACTTACCCCTTAGCCGGAGATCGAACACCGATGCAGCCTAGCGTCAGGTGCCAAGTCCCGCTGGACGATAAAATAAAGTAGAAAAGATAAAAGGTGGCGATGCGCCGAATTGTATTGATCGTGAAGATAAATTATATAGACCCCGGGTGTACATATTTATACCATAGGTTGATACAAGTCCTTGTCGGACAAGAAAAAACTTTCCTAAAGATAAAAGGAAAAGATAAAGTCTCTATAGGACACTAAACACACTTTCCTAAAGATAAAAAGAAACTAACAAAATATTCCTAATTAATAGATAACTTGCCATGCCGCATTCTCTTTGAACTCTGTCGTTTATAGATAAGCTTCCTTTAGTAGATTGATTTCCTTAACCGAATATAGCAGGAATCCGACTATTGACGACTTGATAACTCCCATCGGCTGATTCCGAAATGCCGTAGCCGATAGTGACTCTAAACCGATGATAACTTTGGACTTACCAAATTTCACTGTCAACAGATAGAGAAGACTAGAAGAGGGGAGAGGGAGAAAGAGATAGAAAGTGGGACCCATAGTGAGGCCCACCATTTGGCTAGTGGAGGAGGCTGGCCACGTTTAGCCATCCAGAGAGTTCATTTGGCCATTCAAATAGCTTAGCAATCCAAATAGCAAGGTTGTTTGAGTGAGTTTTTTCAACCCAAACGTAACGGCCCCACAGTACGCGTTGAGGCTGGCCAAACGCGTCCCAGTTGCTGCCAGTGCCACTGTGACAGGCCACGCCTGCCACCTCCTCCAGTCCTCCATCCGCTTTACAGCTTTCCTTCCCGCGGAAGCAAATCGTGTCCGTCCGTTGTCCACCCCACGGCCCCACTGATCCCCTCCCATGTGATGCGCTGCCGCCGCCGCCGATACCCCGCTGCTCTTTCCCTCGCTTTCCCCTCCCCTCGTCCCCTCACGCCACTCGCCGCCGCCCATGCCGCCGCCGCTGCCGCATTCCCCGCCACCACCGGCTGCCGCGGATGCGCTCGGCCAGATCTTGCAGGCTCTGCTCCCGGCGCTGCTCTTGGCTGCGGAGTCCGTGAAGGCGCTCCACGCCCGGTGGCGCGCGGTCCACGGCACGCTGCTCGCGCTCCAGACCTCTCTCGCCGCAGCACCGGACTCGGCCGTCTCCCACCCTCTCTTCGCCGACCTGGTGGCCTCGCTCCTCCCGGTGCTCCGCTCCCTGCAAGCGCTGTCCGCGCGCTGCCAGGACCCGTCACTCCCTGGCGGCCGCCTCCGCCTCCAGAGCGACCTCGACATCGCTGCCTCCTCGCTCTCTCTGCTCCTCCACGACCTCTCGCTGCTCCTCCGCTCGGGGATCCTCTACGTCGATCCGTCGGCTTCGTCCCCCAACGCCATTGTGCTGCAGGTGCCCGCGCCAGCCGCGTCCCGGGCGGACAAGTCTCTCTTCATCCGGGACGCCTTCGCGAGGCTCCAGATCGGGGGGCTCGATCTCAAGCTCAAGGCGCTCGCCTCGCTACTGGACTTGCTTGCCAACGACATCGCCGCGGAGTCCGCGCACATCGTTGCCACCGACGGGGATGTCGCCGCGCTGCTCCGCCTGCTCGACGCGTCGTCCCACTCCGCGCTACGGGACCGTGCGGCGGCTGCCGTGGCCCACCTCGCCACGGCCTGCGTGGCTTCGCGGAAGGTTGTGTTCGACGAGGGCGGCCTTGGCCCGCTCCTTCGCGTGCTCGACTCCGGCTCAGCGCCAGCCACGCGGGAACGCGCCGTGGCGGCCATTGAAGCCATCACCGCAGACGTCGGCAGCGCGTGGGCTGTTGCGGCATACGGAGGGGTACCCATCTTGATTAATGCGTGCCGACCTGGCTCCGGGTCCCCTGTGGTACAGGCTCTCGCTGTAGCGGCGCTCAAGAATGTGGCTTCCATCGAGGATGTGCGCTCAGCACTGGTTGAAGAGGGTGGACTGCCAATTCTTGTTGATCTGCTTGCAAGCGGCACTATTGACGCACAGAAGGGTTCTGCTCTCTGCATATGGTCTCTAGCATCCTTGGGAGACCATGAGACACAATACCAGATTGTCCAAGCAGGTGCATTGCTGCCACTACTGCAGGCGCTGCACACTGCTTCTGGCCTCGATCTCCATGACACTGTCTTACGCGCTATCCACGCACTCGCAGTGGTCCCTGCTGCTGCTAGAACTCTCTGCTCATCGCCGCTCTTCTTCGCGCAACTTACAGACCTCATGTGCCGTGGTGGTAGCATCTTGCTGCAGCAGATGGCCGCTGATATGGTTGCTGAACTTGCACCTGGCGTGAGCGACGACACCAAGCGGTGCATGGCACCGTGCATTTGCATGCTGGTTAAGATGATGGAGACAGCTAAGCCAGCTACTGTACAGGAGTCAGCTGGCCGTGCCTTGCTTGCTTTGATGACCTTGAAGTTTAACCGGAAGGAATTGGTCAGGGATGAGAAGAGTGTGACTAGGTTATTGCACATGCTTGATCCGAGGAATGAAGAGATTGATAAAAAGTATCCAGTCTCAGTTGTTCTAGCTCTAGCCTTGGGTGGTGGGAATGGGACACGGAGGCGGCTTGCGGATTCTGGCATTTGCCAGCATTTACAGAAGTTGGCTGAGGCTGAGGTGCCTGGTGCAAAGAAGGCTTTGCAGAGGATTTCTGGCAATCGACTCAAGAGCTTACTCTCTAGAGGATGGAACAACTAGTCAGTCTGCCATGTTGGGGTAAATATAGAACTTTCTACATCTCTCCTTTTGATCATGATTATATTGTATGGTTGTGAACTTTACTAACTACTACCAATTTTGCTCCCAAGGCCAGAAATTTTACTCCCTCTTTAAGAAGGATGAATTTCACATACAATTTTTTTTTCCATACTGGAACTACGCATATTGCCATGTTCCAAGATAGGACTTAGTGACTGTTTTAGTTGTTTAAATCTTGCAAAAATATTATAGCATAGAGGTTATCCTGTTGTAGTCTGTTTTCCGTCATTCCTTTGCTGTATGATTGTCTAGGTTTGGTAGGAATAACATGGACAGGTTATGGGAGGATTGAGCCACAATGATTAGATGTATCTTTTCGATAGTGGTGTGCTGTTATGTACTTTGTAGCTATTTCTTTTTTTGTACTTTCAAAATGCAAATGCTTGCTGAGAAATATCATGTCATAAACT
The DNA here is from genome assembly GCA_000338895.3 of Oryza meridionalis. Lineage (NCBI taxonomy): Eukaryota > Viridiplantae > Streptophyta > Magnoliopsida > Poales > Poaceae > Oryza > Oryza meridionalis. The sequence goes on along the minus strand of CM002532.2, from coordinate 2,657,710 downwards.
GGTCTGTGGTGCCAATTCGTGTGATTGGTGGGTTGGGTAGGTGAATGATATGGCTGGCCATTGAGGGATCGGGCCAATTAATGCTTATAGCCATAGCAGGACAGTGTGCCATGTAGCATCTGGAGTGGAGGATTTGTATGTCTTTCGTATGCCTTAGCCTTAAGACAGTAGAAATGATCAAGAAGGCAAAGCAAATACTGCATTGAAGAAACCAGGAAGGAGATTAGTGAGAAGGAGAGAGTGAAAAATAATAAATTAGAAAATGTACAAGGACTCATCAAGAATATATTTGGTTTTGCACTCAACATGATTGCTTTTCCTTCAATGTAGTCACAGGGACTAATACAAATCTCTTTTATTCTTTTTTTTATTGCTCACATCAGAATCTAGTTAAAGTATGTCAATCGTGTAACATTAAAAATTTAATGCATATGGTATTGTTGAACTTTGCTAATGTAATTTAACCTAGCATGTGAATTGTATGTAAGTTCCTACAATACATATAGATAATGTAGAAAGCTGAAGCATTCCCTGCATTTGCCGATGCGCTAAAAGTTTTGTACAGCGTATTTGTGCCTTGCATCTTAGCCTTTCCCAGTCTGTCCACAGAAGACATATCCTACAAATAACTTATCTATATACGTTTGCCTATTGATTTTTAGTCATCTTAGCCTCCATCCAGTAGTTCACTATTAATGAGACATACATATAATATTATTACATATCTATAGCATGCAAATTTATGAACTGTACCATGTTGCTCATTTCAAATGCTGATGTCTATTCAATTGGATTCTGATATATGGTGGTATATCACATGCTCTCAAGCATACAAAACAACCTGTTTAAAATAAGCATAGAGAAAACTTAGCAATTTGTTAGAGTATACTCTGGATTCAGACTTTTTATGGGCAAAATTGTAACTTTTTATTGGTACAACAGGATGCATCAGTTCAGTTGACCCCATTTCTACCTGTCTTTGGTTCCAATTGCTTCCTCCACTAAGCTTTACTAGAATTCCCATTCACTTGCTGAATCATTTTCATTTAGTCTGCAAACAGAACTCTACAAAGAAAGACAAGATCATGTTTTCTTCCAGCCCATGAATCTTCTCCTACAAATTACTAGTAGTATTATGGTCAGAAGTTACTGAAGTACTGGTTCCAGCCTACCATGCCATTCTCATTATTCCTGCGTTGCAGTTTTTTTTCAGCAGGAATTCCTGCATTGCAGTTGACTGAGTAGTTGAGTCTGTTAAGCTCTAGCATAGTGTACAGATTCGATGCTGTTGCTGATAACATGTATAATTTGCATTGTTTTTTCATTACATTCCTAGCGTTTTTGTAGTTCACTTGAGCAAACTAATTCTTATGATCCCGTCTTTTTTTTTCAATTTGCAGTTGAAGAAAGCCCAATGTGGAGTGCTTATAATTATAGAAGAACCCTCAAGTATTTAAATTAGGAGTCGTCATCATACAAGACCACCGAGCAAGAGAGCGAGGAGTTCTCTGTTTCTCTGCGGCCTAAAGGTGGGCAGTAGCTGGTATTTGTAGTATATTGACAAAATAGAAGAGCATTGGATGCAGCATTTTAGGAAGTATCCTTGAGCTTCTATTTTCTTTTTGACTATTTTCCTTCTCTTTTCTTTGCCTCTCCCTTCTCCCGTGTAACTGACTTGTGAAGTTGCTGCGTGTTTGTGTGTTGCTTTGAAATGAAGGAAATGTTTCTCGTACGAGATTCTCACATTACCAGTGTTCATTTTATGCTTAAGCTGCTATCTCTATTGTGTTTGGGACACCCAGGAATGCAGAATCACATGGATCCAGAAAAAGAAAAAAAGAAAGAGGAACAAAGTTCACAACGAACATGCTGGTGGAGTATATTTATGTGGCACAAGTATAATCATACGAAATTATTCATACAGAAATATTTTTGAAGATGAATCTAATAACATCAATTTACTTAAAAATATTATATTCTAATAGAGTAATTGTTGGTCAATCCGAACAAAACAAAACATGTCTTATTGTTTTGAAATTGAGGGAGTAGCGTTTTAGAGTCTATGTAATCATCTAGCCAAAGTAATGTCTCGTTGAGTTTGAAAAGTTTAAAACGGGAGGAAGGACATTAGACTTATTCTATGGGAGCAATGTTCTTTTTTCTTTTTCACGAGTCATCACATTGATGGTTAAAAAGTAGCTCGCCTAATTGTTGGCAACTTAGCATTCCATTAAATCGTAGCTCATGTCATCATGTGGCATTCCATTAGCACCAGGATAAATCTAGTGTAGACAACACACTGAACTTAATCTTCTTTAAAACACTGAACAATTACACACATTCAGTCAAGGGCTTGAAGGGCCATGATGGTTTTTCCTTGCAATTTGAGATTCTATTCGATATACAGATTGAGCATAATTACAACATATAAAAAATTATGCACTGCCAAAAAAATACATACTGGTACTGCTAACGCAGAAACAACAATTGTATAGCTCCCGATGCATCCCTCTTATTCGCTTGAAAAACACTGAACTCATACAGTGAACTGCATTGGCAACCGATCCGGTTTCTATGCCCTTTAACATCAACTACAACTCGGGACCTATTCTCCAAAAATGATAAGGTTAAACTTGCGACTACATGTACTGGGAAGTAGTATAATGATGAAAACACAATTAAAAGGTATCACTGATAGTTTTCTTACCAAGGTAGTCTTGTTACTATGATAAACAGGTCTCTAGAGTCACCGAGAGACAATTGCCAATCTTGGCACACAGGCTGCTCTGGGTGTGCTGCTTTCTCAACATGAGAATGATGCTGGTAAATGCTTTAAACTAGAGATATCAAATAGTTCCATAAACCTTAGGTCAGATACTCTTGCTTTGGCAGCAGCAAAGCGCTGATATTCATCAAATATTGAAGTTAGGCACCAGCGTTGCAATTTCCTCAAGCAACCAACCACACAGCCAGTTCGATGCTGCACATATTTCTTTTGTTCACAATTTTGACTCAAAACTTATTGGAATTATGGGAAGGCAACTGTAACGAATTGTAATCAAGCTATTTTACCTTTCCACGCTTGCAGTGAATAAGCACCGGGTGATTTGCCACATCTACAAAAAGAATTTGATATCTAATCAGGGGGGAAAAACAATTCGACAAATTAGTAGCTTAGGTCATTTTTAAATACCTAGCACAACTTTTAGAGCCTCACGGATTCTATCTTCAGGTATGTTCACAAAGGGCTCCTGCAAGCAACATCTATTTTCAGTACCAAAACCTAGTTCCTGAACATGAAAATGACAATTTATGAAGAAGCATCTCAGGTCGCAGGAACAAGGAAGCAACAGAGTTCTGCGATATGACATATGAAAAATATATAGCAATGCAGGAGATTGTTCTGCTATTTCCCGCAAAAAAAAGAAGATAAGAAAATTAGCATACAAGCATACTACACTTTATACTTGGATAAAAATGATTAGCTTGTAAACAACGGAAACGTAGTTGAAGGCTGAATTGGTTATCCAATACTGCTCAAACAATACTAAGTTACTTAAGACCACCATTTACTGCTACAGACATTTTCTCAATTTGTCCAAAAAAAATACTGAAACACATGGCTTGAGTCCTCAAGCTAAAATCATTGAGCTTCAATACATGCCACCAGCTAAAATCGGTTCTTGCCAGCCAGTAATGGAACATAAAATAAAATTTTCAGAAGCTGGATTTTACTTCAGTTTTCCAACCCAATTCATCATGTAAAAGGTGTCTATTCCAAAATTTCCGTGTATCATAAAAGAGCCAAATTAACAATATAATCCAGAGAGAAGAACCAATTTTCCTTTTTGTTTGGCACATGCTGAGTATGAGACCTCTGGATTTAATCCACATCACAAAATTACAAGATCGAATTTTAGCTCAAACCACTATGCAATATAGGAAGTGCCATACTTTGGCAACTTATTTTTAATTATAAGATAAAAATGTGTCCACATTGTTTGTTCCTTTTGAACTGAAAAACTTCTAGGTTGTTATAACTTACTTATGATTTAACAAAATGTGTAGCTCACTGAGTATTGAAGAAAAAAAAAATACTGGAGATGCACAATCACACAACAAACAATGCGCCCAAGGATCACAGCAACATAACTGACACAAAGTTTCTGACAATTCCTATCAACAAATAGAGAGAAAGAAATGACTAAAAAACCCTTTTAACGGCGAAAAATGATATTGACCAAATCAGATGAAGCTTCTAAGGTTTTGAATTTCCATACTGATCTAGTATTGGTAGTTTCAATATGACATCAATTTATATGTTATGTATTTGTGTTGAAGTCTGGAATTATTTCCCATTTGTTCCAGAAAAGAACAATGTTTCCTATAATGCATTTATATCCTGTGTATTTGTGTTGAAGTCTACAATTATCTCCGATTTGTTCCAGAAAAGAACAATGTTTCCTATAATGTTTTTTTTAGGGGATAGGCCTTGCCTAGCAGTGTGATTTTTATAACCAAAGAGAACCCAACAGTCTTACAGAGATATGTACATAAAAGGCAAAAGCAAAAACGAAAGAACTATAAAGGTTGTAACCAATCAACAACTATTTGTCGTAGGGGATTATATGTTTCCTATAATGTTGCAATCATACTGGACTGAAACATAAAAACTTGATCCTGAACAAGCTAAAGTATGCCAGTAGAAGGGGAAAAAGACCAATGGGGATTGTCTGCAGTACTGCCCATGCTGGAGAAGTCACTGACATGTGGACCTGTGCCCACATAGTTTGCTCTCGCTCTTCTTTTGCTTTTGGGGCCAAAATGAAAGAACTATGGAGTCAAACTTTCTTTTTTCTCTAGTATATTAAGCTATATCCTCTTCTGATGCCTTAATCATACTTCTTTTAGACCATATTATCTATCCAAGCAAGGGGCTATTTGGACGTTTGAAACAAGGTATCCTACCTAAGTACTATCAGTGGCAATATGAGCAAGGGCCACAATACAATTTAACAAAGTGTTTGGGGGCTGTTGAGGTTGGCCTATGGAGGTGCACGCATATAAAAGATATTCTAACATAAGAAATAAAACCGTACTATGTGCCCTTGCATCCTCCTAGTTCCATGTGGATTTGCCCCTGATTATTATGCACTGTTAGTTTTGCACTGAAAACGCGACAATAATGTCATCTAGCACTTCACATCATTAGGACGACGTATTGCAGTTAAGACAATTGCGACATTATTTAGAAAAGTATCCGATGTCTTTTACTGATGCTACTAAACAACTTTTCCAAAATAAAAGTGACTAGATAAAGAAGCGTCTCTGCCTGTGAACAAACACTAGATCCAAATTAGAATGCCTGAAAGAGTTCTAGTTTGATTATACACGTTGACAGAAAAGATCTAACAAACATGAATCCAACAAAATGAAAATCTTTGTGAAGTACTTGCTTACTCAATTTTCTTTCACTAGTTAACTGACACATCATATCATCTACCTGAGGTAGTGTATGCACCAGATAATTGAACCAGAAACCAAAAGAACATAATGGACCACTTGAAATATCCATGAGTGGATGCTAAAGATATCTTTATATACAAGCTAATGTGCATCACATCTGAATTTAGCAACCTGAAAAACCCTAGGTTATGAAATGATTACAAAACATAAATATTTACCGAGCCCCAGTACAAAAGACCACTATGGAAGCTCAATCATCACAGGCTTTCAAATAGAGTTTATTATTTATGTCACACTAAAACAGTAATACATATAAGGGATTTTCTCTAATACATATCAGGTAGAAAGAGTACAGGCCTTAGAAGAGGTGCAAGCACAAAATAAATACAGCATATTATCTAATAAATTCCCCCCAAATCCAACCTTCATTTTGCTAACAGGTACAGGACACCTGCTACATTTACGCAAGTAGATTTTACACTGCAAAAGATTGCTATCTGATGTGTTCTACTGAATCTGGGCTTTTTTTTAGATAATGGAAGCTTTATTTAGACTCAGTTAATTACATCAAGATGATACAATCAAACTGAGTCACCCCCGGCCTCTGCATAAAATGCACAAGCCAAAAAAGAAGAAAGAAACAACTAGAACATCTCCCAAGCACAAAAGTTTGACAGAATCATATATCTTAGTGGCTATCAATCCGTAGGCTAGACCGCCACCTATGCTCCTGGGTAAAAAACTCATGTGCCACCTGGTCCAACTGTCGAGATACCGCCGTATATCTTAGTGGCTATCAATCCGTAGACTAGACCGCCACCCATGCTCCTGGGTAAAAAACTTCTGTGCCACCTGGTCCAAACGTCGAGATACCACCATAATAGTATCCCGCAGTCCCGGTTGGTGGAGGATAGCGAATCTAGGCTTTTGATAGCAGCAGCAATCACTGTCTATTTTACCTGTGCTTTGCATCAGCACATTTAAGATTTGAGTTTATCATCAAATTTCTGAAGTTGGCACTGCAGTCTTAGTTGCCAAATCTACTATGGCTTAGTAAAGTGTGGTCTAGCAGAATCAAATTATAGGACAATTTTTGTGGAGAGATGCTTTCAGCAAAAAGCACGGAGTGGAGAATGCAGAAGCTCAACTTGGAGAAGGCATCTATCTATTTTTAATAATGTCACGGATGGCTTAGTACATGGTACAAAAGTACTAAGAAGAAGATTCGAGAGTATGAAAGCACTGACAACATGAAGCCGCACACACTGCGATTTTGACAAATATTAAAACAAGGAATCCGTGACTAATCACGAGTACTAACAACGAAAGGAGATCTAATTAATTAATTAATTAGCTCAGTTACAAATAAACTAGCTGTTGATGAATCGAATCTAGGAGTTCATATATTTCTCATAGAGTTTCACAAACAAATATATGAGCCACTTTTGAACAATTTGAATCACATATATAGCTGAGACTGAGATGAACAAATTTTAATTCAGAACCGAGAAGATAGCAGGTTCAATTCAAAGTTGTTCACCTTGGAACCGTCGATTCCGAACTGGAACAGCCTGATCCCGTGGGCGCGGAGGAACTCCTGGTTCGCCTCCGGGTACGGCTCCGGGCAGAGGCACCTGAGTGGAGGGACACAAGAAACCATGGAGGTGACAACGCCATCTCGATGGACAAGGCAAGAGCAGGTGGACGGGCACTCACAGGACGGAGCGGAGGCGAAGGGACTCGACGAACGGCAGGTTGGAGATGTCGGGGAAGCCGGAGCGGTATACGCCATGATCCACCATGGCGAAGTTGAGCGGCGGCACCAGCAGCCCCTCCCCCGCCGCCGCCGCCGCCGCCGCCGCCGTCGCCTCGCCCTCCTCCTGGCGGAGCAAGATCGAGCAGGGCGGCGGCATGGCATCGTCGGTATGATCCCTATCGTCGTCCTCCTCAGCCAGCGGTGGCTGGTTCTTCCGGTGTTGGGCGTCCTGGGTCAGCACAAGGCTGCAGGTGGCCTCCTGCCGCATAGCTCGCTCGACGACGGATGCAGGGAATGTGATAGGAGAGCTGATGGTGGATTCGGATTGGATTCCTGCTCGGTGGATGTGGATGTGGCTGTGGATGAAGTGGAGTCCCCTCCGCTTGGGTTGGGTTGGGTACTTGGGTTGGCGCCGGAAGGAGGGAGGAATAGGGCGTGCGCCGTGCGGTGCCGACAAGACGCAAAGAGGTGAAGAGACAAGAGAGGCCGGAAGAAAAGAAGAAAGAAACTCCAGGTGCAGTGCATATTCGATGAATCTTCCTTACAGTCCAGAGCTGTCGCAGTTCCGTGAGTGAATTTCGCCCTGTGGAGCTTCTCTCAGTCTCCTAGAATTTCAGAAACTCCTTCGAACATTTCAGAAAATAAACTATAACCATAAACTGAAAACCTTTTTTCTATATTTTTAGAAGCTAGTGGTTTCTTAAAATTGCTTAAACAGGCCCTATGTATATGGTATGATAGAACGCGGATGCTTTTTGTGAAGACTACATGATTTACTGATTATTAAGTTTTTTTAAATTAATATATGATATCTTAAAATATTTTTCTACAGTTTTTTTATAATGTTTAGTCTTTTGAAAAGCGTAAGCATAAAAGCGAGAGGGTTTTTTTTCTCTTTTTGCAGTTCAAAGCTATAGTCATAAGAGAAAGGAGGTGACGGGGAGGATGAGATTTTGCACTGGTGACACCCTTTACATGGGTAAGCTAAACCACATCCACGTGTTTTTTTTCAACCTCATTCAGTCAGTTATATTTTGTATTTAAATTCTTAGATTTTTTTCTATTCAATATTTTACGGTATTTGCCTTAAAATTTATAAACAAATCAAACATCCACATGTTCCCTCTTCATCTTCTTCTCCGTCACTCCTCACTACTTCTCCCCTTCCGCATCAACGTTGCATCTTCCCTCTCTCTCCTTGGCGGTGCCCGAAGGAGATGAACTTGAGCTTCCATCCCCCCTTCCCAGGTCAGTCTTGAGCTCGGCCATTCAGGCCCTCACAACCACATCTAGGCGGAGCAACGCAGATTGGGGCAGCAGGGGGCAGAGATCAGGGTGGTGGAAGTGTAGATCAGGGCGGTAGCAGTAGATTTGATCACGTCAGTGGTCAGAGCGGCGGAATAGTTGTTGGCGGCACAGATCAAGTCGTCGGTGACTTGTGGAGCTTCTCAGGTAAGCCCTTCGTCTTCCATGCTTACCCCCTCACCATCTTCGTCGCCAGTCTTGAACTCATAGGATATGTGCAGTGGTGACAACCTCACCCCGTTTGTGGCGGCAACGACACGGGGCAAGACCTTTCCTAATGTGTTTCCTTACCGGTTCCTCACGTGCTAGAGCCGTGGCTCTATCGAAACCATGCATGCCTCTGGTGGGGTTCATGTCTTCATGCAGTGGTGCGACTCTCTCCTACTAGCACAAATATTCGCCACGGGCGGGGTGAGACCACACGCCAGCTAGCAGCGTTGGCCATGGCCCAAGTCTAAGTGCATGATACTCCTTGAATAAGTATTCCTAGATGTCATATAAGTCCAAGGCTCCCTTTGGGCACTCATAGTGTGAGACACTGCTATAGGAGCCTTAGAGGAGAGAGTATGAATGTATTTGGTTTCAGCCATTTCGTCACTATTTGCCAACAAATTTTGCCACACTTGCGTAAGTTGAGGCGATTAAATTCTTGGTCACACCTTAGCAAGCCTAAGGAAATCTTGCCACACTTTTTTGAGACATTGATGTGTGGGACTCAATTTTTGAATGAGAATCTTGTCATGGTAGTGGCTACCAACCAAACAGTTGTCACTATGGTCAAATTTGCCTAATCATAGACGTGGTAAAATTGTGGCTAGCAATCAAACACCCCCTATGTGCCACATATTCTAAGACCACACCCTCTATCTTACTGTACAATCAAAACTAACTCTGGATCTAGACCAGTTGTGCAACTACCTAGGACCTAGAGTAGAGAGGGCCCATTACCACCCCTACCCTTAGCCTCTAGGCATGCCTGTGGCGGTGTGCCCCCACGGCTAGTGCTTTCTCTTTGTTGTCCGCTCCGACGCTCCTTGACCGCGATGCGACGAGGGCATCAGGTTAGGCTTTACTCAATTCCTTAACTGATACTAGGCTGCCGTTAGCATTCCCTCTGTTTGGAGCGTATAAGACATCCATGCCTTTTTTTTAGTATCTAGAGATCACGCAAATCTCATAGACTATTACTAGCAGTCGAACTCATATAGGTATGTTCCTTCCAAGATGTCTGTAGGCCAACATTTCTGCTTTAAGAAAAGCCACTTGCATCACATTAATGTATGAACTAACCTGCCATATAGATTAAGATAGAAGTACATCAAACAAATGAGCCCAGTTAAGGGTCTCTCCTCCCAGTTACCTAATAGCTTGTTTTGCCTTAATAACACATTGGGATCATAGGGAGTAGGAGCTGGCTTGCAATCACTACAACCAAAGCGACTCAAGACGTTGTCCATATAGTGGGATTACACGAGTGTAACCCCACCATCATCTGTTAGTAGCTTAATGTTAAGAATAACATCAACCACCCCCAAATCTTTCATTTCAAAACTTTTGGACAGAAAAGTCCTTGACCTCCTCAATCACATTGAGGCCCAAAGATCAATATGTCATCGACATATAAATACAGGATCACTCCCTCTCCCCTACCATAGTGACAGTACATGCATTTGTTAGCTTCATTCACAACAAAGCCAACAGATGTCAGTGTTCTGTAAAACTTCTCATGCCACTGCTTAGGTTCTTGGTTAAGGTCATACGAGGACTTCAATAGTTTACACATCATTCTCTCTTTACCTTCCAGTACATACCCGTCTGGTTGATCCATATAAATCTCCTCCTCCAACTCTCCATTAAGGAAAATTGTCTTAACGTCCATCTCATGAATGAGAAGACCATGAGAGGCTACCAGAGCAAGTAGTACTCGAATCGTGGTCAAGTAAGCAACTAGTGAATAAGTGTCGAAAAAATCATCGCCTTCCTTTTGGATATAACCCTTGGTCACAAGCCTTGCCTTGTACTTTTCAACTCTACCATCAGGCCTAAACCTTTTCTTGAAAACCCACTTGCATCCTACAGGTTTGCACCTGTGGATGCTCGACGACTTCCCAAGTACATTAGGCATAATAGAGTCCATCTTGCTGTGTACCGCTTTCATCCAATAGTCAGCGTCAGGAGATGAATATGCCTCTTCTATGGTTCTTGAAGTTTCATTCACAAGGTATACGATATAGTCATCACCAAAAGACTTTGCAGTCATTTGTCTCTTACTCTTTCGAGTAGCTATAATGTTATCCTCCTCAAGATTTTCCTCAGGCATTTGATCATTGTGTTCTATCGACACAAAAGACTCAGGCTGCTTGTTGGCAATCTCAGCAGGGACGGCATCTTGATGCGGCGGCAATGGCTTCTTTCGCTTATGCATTTGCCTCCCCCGCAGAAGCAACGACGTCCTGATGTAGCAGCGGTCTTCCACAATTATGTGCCGGCAAGGGGCTCCATCTCACTTTCGGTGCTCAGGGCGATGCTGGTGTCTAGTCACGATGGTAATGGCTCAGTCTCCAGCTGCTACATCCTCTGCTAGCTTGTGTGCGGTTAATGAGAAGGCCACCTCTTCCACAACCTCCTTTGCTGATCCTACAAGAAAGCAGTTCCTGCGCCACCATCCGAATCCTCATGTGATCTTGGTTGACCGGGTTATGGAACCGTCTTTCTTTTGGTTTCTTGGCAGCAGTAACGATGCAGGGCTTGTCGTTCGGGTTGAGCTAAGATCGCTTGTTCATCCCTGGTTGGCATGATTGCAGTCCCAGCTCATCAGATTCAATGGCGAGCTTCGTGGAAATCATTTGTTGAGTTTGATGAAGCTTACCTCAAAATCTACAACTCAATAGCAATCCTCTGACTTGTGTCGTTCCCGTGGAGGCAGCTGAAATGGATTATCGGTTTGTCAAGCGGTGTGCACGTAAAAAGAGGCTCAAGGATGCAGTCGTCGCGACAATGTTGCGGTACCCTGTCGATTTGCTCCTCTATAGCTGCTCGGTTTCCTTAGTAAGTATGTTTCCTATTCTCAATTAGATTATCTGTTGGTGATGTACTAGAATTTATTCCCCTGAACCCTGTCTTTATTAATAAAATTTTATGAGTTCTTTTTTAAAAAAACAGTGTAGTAGTCATCTCACATGAATTGACTAAAAAGTCTAAAACCATTCGAATCACTTTGTTTGTCCAAAGCATTGGGATGGAAAGTTGTGAGGTTAAAGGGAACATATCCTGTACATACAAGATACACTTTGTGCCCACCAAACAACAAATATCACAGATAAATTTAGAAAAAAAAGTGTACATAAACTTTCAATAGTATTAGACCTACGTGTAAAATCTTAACCTTAAATTATTTATATTTTAACCATAACAAGTAAACAAAATTTCTAACAGTTTTAAGACTACAATAGAAGGAATTTGGAATTGATACTAAATCTCTTGAGAAGAGATCAAATTAATCTCTATAGTATAGAAACATCCAAACAGAGATTATGTTAAAAAAAAGAATTAATCTCTCTACACTTTTTGGGGTGTTTGGATAATGGGTTATGAGAGGTGGGCTGAGGAATGAAAATGACTGGAGGACGAAAAAAATTGATGACTAAGGTAGAAACTATTCCTAATACATTTAGCTAAAACACGCCCTTGAAGTCAATGCTGTCCAAGCTGGACTTACTGATGTGGTCCATGTGGAACACTTTAATATTCCGTACTTGATTTGACTGGGAGCAAAAATGTCTTTTAAGATTTCTAAGTAACGTCACAGTATAAATTGTTGTAGGTTTTAAATAAATTCATGCTTGGATCCATATATGTCCTTCGTATGTGTCCAAATTAAATCGGATGATAGTTAATCTAGACTAGGGATAAATAGGCAAAACATCTTATAATATGAAAGCATATATGCAACAGATGTTAGTTAACCTAAACAAGGATAAATCTCTACTCTCTACTACTTAAAAAGTCCATAGTGGTGGAGGTGACTCTAACCCTAACAGCCACGCGTAATACCAACTGTACGATCATGAGATCCAACGGCCTACATTTCCTTGCGCATCCCCTTGGTTGTGGATCGACTCACCCCTCCCCACCGCGCTCCGCCTCCTTCCTCCCCACAACGAGGAATTTAACTATTTGCCACTTTTAGGTTTGGCAATTATCCAAATACCCTCTTAGGTTCGCGCTTAATAATTTGCCACTAGAGAGAGGTGATTTCATAATTATTTGCCACTTTTGCTCACATGGTGTGCCACCGTGGCGTGCCCGCATGGAAAGCAACGTGGACCCCACCCGTCACCCCCTCCCCTCTCCTCCTCCTCCCTTTCCGAGTCTCCGGTCCTGACGAGGTGAACAAGGGTCCGATCCATGGCAGCAACGGCACACTGCGTCAACCTCGTCGCCGCCTCCCTTGTTGCGGCGCTGCACGTTCGCCAAGAGCCGGGGAAGGTGCCGCGGAGTAGCGCCGGCGGGCGCAGAGCCGACGGGCGTGAGGCCGACGGTCACGGAGCCGACGGGCGCAGGGCCTCGTGCGAGCCGACAGGTGCAGGGCCGGCGCGGGGTCGATGGGCATCGACGACGCAAGGCCATCGGGTCCTGACAGAGGAGGCCGGATGCTTGACGGAGACGCCACCTCCCTCTCCATGTTCACCTCCGATGCTGCTCTTGACGCCACGTCGTCGCTGCCTTGCTTCCACCACCGATCTAGAGGAGGCCATGATGGTTAGAGAAGGAGGCCGAAGAGGGAGAAGGAGAGGAGAGGTGCTGATAGGTGGGGTCCACGTTGCTTTCCATGCTACGGTGGCACGTCATGCGAGCAAAAGTGGAAAATAGTTAAGAAACCACCTCCTTCTAGTAGTAAATTATTAAGCGCGAACCTAATAAGGGTATTTGGATTATTGCCAAACGTAAAAGTGGCAAATAGTTAAATTGCCCCCTCACAACACCACCTGTCGCTGATTCCCTGCCGCATCTTCTCATCGCCCTCATGCCCGGCCGGCCACTCCGCCCCGCGCCGTCTGTCGCCGAAGCCCGTCACCATCGCGTCCGACCACCGCGTCCGACCACCGGTGGTCACCAACCCCCACCCCCAGCGACTACTCTGCCGTCTACAATTCGTCGCTGCCGCCCGTCACCTGTGGGCCGCGGCCATATAGCCGCGCAATCCCCCATCCCTATATTCCCGTCGCGCCGCCTCGCCATCTCCAGATCACTACGACCATTCCTCCAGATCAGAGCGAAGAGCTGCTCCCCATCCTCGGCTCCTCCGTTGGGATCGAGAAGCTATGCGGCCAGCCTCCAACCAAGCACCGCTAGAGAGGACAGACCTGGGGCCGAGGTGGGGAGAAGAGGAGCGCATCGCCGGTTGGCCCGTCCGTCGCTGCCCCGGGCTCCCACCTCCCGCTTTCGTGCCGACTGCCGCTACTCTTCCGGATTGGCAGAGCCCAAGCAGGAGGCATCGACAAAGGTGATGAAGGTGATGAAGGCTTCATATGAGGTAGTATGTAATATAAAATGCAGGCTTGCAGGTTTGGACCTCTTCCCTCTGATGTTATTTCAGTTTGCTGCGGAAACCCATGTTTAATTGAAGAACCTTGCCGTTCAGAGATGCAAATTAGGTGTTAATTTCTTCAGGGCACCTTCTTGCAGCAGGAATTGCTCAAATCAGGTTTGTCTCGATTCCTATTATTACCTACTCTCGTACTCTTGTTCATATCTCGTGACTGAATTCATAATGTAATATCAGATCGATTACTTCAGTAAATTCTATGTTACATAACTGATTGAATGAAGGTTGTATGTATATGGTGGAACAAGCACTGGTGGAGAAATCGTTTGTAGTCCCGGTTCGTAACCCCCCTTTAGTCCCGGTTGTCCAACCGGGACTACGAATCCGGGACTAAAGATAGCGATCTTTAGTCCCGGGTGAAATAACCGGGAGTAAAAATCTATCTTTACTCCCGGTTGGTATCACCAACCGGGATTAAAGATAGCGATGCCAGCGCTAGTACCGGCCACTGTTTTTTTTATTATTTTTTCCCAAATCGAGTTGGAACTGCACAAATCTCTTCCAAATCAACCAAATCAAGTTGCTCCCTGTATCCCCAAATCAAAATCAAAGTATCATAACAAACATAGATTCACATCACAAATTCTCAAGAAACAACACATCATAGATTATACATCACATATCCAATGAATCACAACTTTCAGATCCATCACAAATTCTTAAGAAAAAAAAATCGAGTTGCCGCCGGCCGGCAGCCGCGCACCACGCCGCCGCCCTCCCATCTGTGCGGCCCACCGGCTCCAGCCGCCCTCCCATTCGCCGCCGCCCGTCCTCCCTCCGCGCGGCCCGGCGCGCCAGCCGCCGCCGCCCGGACTCGGCCACCGGCTGCCCGCCAGCGCGGCTACGCCGCCGCCCTCCCATCCGCACGGCCCGCCGGCTCCAGCCGCCGTCCCATCCGCCGCCGCCCGCCCGCCCTCCGCACGGCCCGACGCGCCAGCCGCCGCCGCCGCCCGGACTCGGCCGCCGCCCATCCACCAGCGCGGCTACGCCGCCGCCCGCCCATCCGCCGCCGCCCGCCCAGACTCAGCCACCGGCTGCCCGCCAGCGCGGCTACGCCGCCGCCCTCCCATCCGCACGGCCCGCCGGCTCCAGCCGCCGTCCCATCCGCCGCCGCCCGCCCGCCCTCCGCACGGCCCGACGCGCCAGCCACCGCCGCCGCCCGGACTCGGCCGCCGCCCATCCACCAGCACGGCTACGCCGCCGCCCGCCCATCCGCCGCCGCCCGCCCGCCCTCCGCGCGACCGGCCACGCCAGCCGCTGCCGCTCGGACTTGGCCGCCTGGAGAAGATGAGGCGGGGAGGGGCAGGAGAGGTGAAGGGGGAGGAAGAAGGGGAGAGGAGAGGGGAGACTTCTGAGGGGGAGAGGAAAGGGCAGGGGGATAAGATAGGCGCGCGCGGACTGATAGGCGCGCGGCTCGGGGTAAAGTTTAGTCCCGGTTAATATAAACAACCGGGACTAAAAATCTATTTTTAGTCCCGGTTGTTTATACGAACCGGGACTAAAGATAATTGGGGCCCTGACTCGTCCGGACAATTTTTTGAACCGGGACTAAAAATGATCTTTAGTCCCGGTTGGTGTTACCAACCGGGACTAAAGATCAAAAAGTTTTTAACCGGGACTAAAAATGATCTTTAGTCCCGGTTTAAATAGGAACTGGGACTATTGTGGATTTTGTACAACTGACCAAAGATGGTTTCTCTAGTAGTGAAGGGTTGTTCCAAGATGAACTGGGTTACTCGCTCAGAAGATTATCAACTGAGATTCTCACCAAACCACTGTACTTAACATGGAGAAGCAAAATATTTTAATGCTAGCCTGAATTAACAAGCTTTACATTAATCTCTCCCAATTATTATGTTGTTGCAACCTATGCTGATAAATAATGTCCCTGCGCACCTTGATTCATTTATTACATTGGATTTTTTTATTGCAAAGTTTACAACTTAAGGGATCTAATTTTGATGTGAATATAGATGTCCCTTTTCAAAAGATGATAAAAAATAGTCAGTTTCAGTTTTGCTATGAACATACTTCAGTAACATGTGGTTATACATGCAGGTAAATCAATCCGTGGATTTGGTTCAGGTAATCGATGACTGATATGAACAGACTTAACAAATCGGTTTATGTTCTTGCTAATTGTTCCTGAGACTGATATTTATGTACCTGCTAATCATTATTTTCAATGAATGATCCTGAGGAATACACTAGTGATTTCCCTTGATCATTGAATGTGAGAGGTATTTAATTTGTTTGATGTGAAAGTAGATTTATTTCTAGATAATTTCTCAAGTAAACTAT
Source organism: Oryza meridionalis (assembly GCA_000338895.3). NCBI lineage: Eukaryota > Viridiplantae > Streptophyta > Magnoliopsida > Poales > Poaceae > Oryza > Oryza meridionalis. The sequence goes on along the minus strand of CM002532.2, from coordinate 2,641,274 downwards.
TGGTTGTGACTGTTCAATGTTGAGGAAAATTGCTGATTTTCTCAAAAGAGCTATGCGATCAGTAAGCTAAACACAAGCATGCAGTATTGTACATGTACAGTAAGCTGTCATGAATTATAACCATGCCAGCTAGGTGAGCAAAACTGATATTTGGATAGGTTCAAGGAAATGCAGTAAAATATCTGAAGCATATGCTATGGCAATCTGAACAGATATGCATATAGCCTGATTCACAAGCAAATAATCTGAATAGAAAAACAAGTAATGGTGGCAATAAAAATTCAGAGATGGCCATTCCCTCTTATACATGTCTGAGAAAAAAAACTGCTAATTAATTCAATGAATACAACTACAGATCTGTAGGTTGAACTTTGCTCAATTTATTTGTCTAGCTACCCGTAGGCTTCCTTTATTTCCTGTATACAATCCTGTAGATTTCTACCTTATATGTACTGAAAATTAGTAGTCATGTACTTCTATTGTATCTTGCAGCAATCAAAAGCTCGTGAAACTTGAATACACTCCGCTGAGTGAACATTAGGAGTCATGTATCTTGCAGCGGGTGCAGGAGCACATGTCAAATTCTGACAAGTACATGTAAAACACTTGATTAGTGTTTGCTAATCAGTCATGTAGAGTTATGTAATCTATCCTTTTGTTTTCCTTTTACTAGGTTCTTGCGACTTATCCTGAGAGATGTTCCAATTATGAATAAGTTCATGATTTAAAATTGCCCTGATGTATGGGAACTACTATAGAAGACATTCCAATTGTGAATAAGTTCTTGATTTAAAACTGATCCGATGTATGGGAACTACTATAGAAGTGTGGATTAATTAAAATTATTGGCAACCCGAGCCTTCATTTTACATTTTTAATGTACGCTCGACGAAAACAGAAAATTGGTGCTGATGTGCGCTCGCTCGCAGGCTTACATTGGTTTGGTTTAGAAAGAAAAAACTCATGTGTGATGTGATGGATGATGTCGAGCGCTGCAAGGGAATGACTGTAAGGGTTGAAAGTTGTTTCTAAGTTGGATCAACCTTCAAAAAAAATAAGTGAGGGGTTAATATTTTTTTTGTCAAGCTTAAAGATTGAATTCGATCCATGTGTCACTGGCTTCAAGGTAAACATGATTTTATTTTTAAATCAGGTATCTTTTCTATGCAAATATAATGAGTTAGAAAGTTTTGCAACCATATAATCATATAAGAGTTCAGAACCATATGAATGAACCATAAAAGATGGATGGCCTTAGTCAGCCCCAGCTTCTTCAGGGGCTACTGGGCAAAGAAACAACTTCTCTTAGTATTAGTCAATTCGTAAAATCCGTGATAATATATCTGTCTCAAAGGTCAAAATATGTGTAGTTGTCATAATAATTGGCAATTGAGTGGACACTTATACAACATAGCGACGTGTGATCTGTATTTTTTTTCTCAAAGATTAATAACAAATGAGAAAATAACATTAAGGAGCAAGCAGAGTATGCACCAGTTCTGCAGGTAACGGAAAATTCATTGTGCTGTAATCCCTAATTAGGAGGTCATAAAACAACATCAGGAAAATATTATCAAGAACAGATAAGAATATGGGCATGGATGTTATCCAACTTAAAACCATGAAAACCTAGCTTTCAAGGATACACTTGTCCTCAATATTGTTACTTATTTGGGAGATTCCTGTATCTAAAGTCATGATTTTCTTATCTTCACACTCAGAAACTGTGTTGGAAAAATGGTTCTTCAAGACTGCAGAGATATCTGATTCTGACGCTCCAGCCAACTTAAACCTTTCAATGGACGCATCAAGATTCTTCTTCCAATCAGCGATATCAAGTTTGAATTCCACTTGAGAACGCTCAAAAAGCATATTACCCCAGAACAGGTGAATTTGCTGCCTCATTACTGCTGCCTGCTCAGCTGCCTCCTCTGGAGTCAACTCCCCTTGACCATCTGCATTATGTTGCTTCCTCCTTTTCTTCAGTGCCTCGCTAGATGGTTCTTTTAATTCTGCCATTCTTTGCTCTTCTACTTTCTCCCACATTTCTGTTGCAGCCCTCATCTTGTGCTCAGCACTGTCAAAAAGCTTGAATGTCTGTGAAGAATCCCAAGCAGACAGGTCAACCTTGTCTGCTAGTGCAAATGACCAATGAAGCTTTGCAGTCTCAAAATGTTGCTGGCCTAAAGCAAGTAGCCCTTCATAAAAGTCCGGCTTGATTTTAAGAGCCTCCTCGTACTTGCTCCCTGCAAGAGCATACCTATCTCGCACCCAATCATAAGCCGTGCGGAGCTGAGCTGACATGACTTTCTTTGGAGCCGATTCATCTAGGGGAATGCGTTTCCTTGCGGCACACATGTGCACATTTCCCCAGTTGAATAGGGCCAAAGCAGCAACCTCTTGGAATTTAGCTGCAGCCATCTCAAAGAGGGCTTGTGCCTCCTCACTTGTAACCGTTTCCTCAAGCGCCTCAGAGCACAGCTCCATTCCCAGTTCATGCAGGTCCAGATGTGCATCTGCATCAACACCAACCTGGTTCCGGAATAAATCTGCGAACTGAAGAAGCCAATCATCAATTTCAGCTTCCTTGCACTCAGCATGGCCACAATCTTTCTTCCCTGTCAGGGTGTTCTGTTCAGCTTCAGCAACTACATTCTCCACATCTTGTTTCGTCACCTCTGCATCAGTCACCACAGCTGCTGAAGTATGTGGAGAGTTATCTTCACCTTTCACCAGCAACTCATTATCCTGCTCCAGCTTCTCCTCTTCTGTTGGCATTGGAGGCTCCTGATCTGGGCTTACTTCAACAATGTGAAGTCTCAACATTGGAAGTTTCTGACCATGCCGTGCACCATCTTCTATCACCTCACTGCCAGCTATATCAACACAGGACTCGGCCAATCGAAGTTCTGGGGAACAAGTAATGGTAACCAGATCACCATCAGCATCCTTATACTTAATCAGCACAGCCTTGGACGATGGGAATCGTGATGCCACAACTTCACGGAGTGTTCGGAAGCTGCATTTTTCTGGCATCTGCGCAAGCCTTATATCATGATCGTACACCAGCTTGAGCGGCCTTGATCTTGTGACAACCTTCTTGTCCATCAGCGCTTTGTCTTTCAACGAAAGTGAAGAGGGAACCAGAGGTGTCGGCGTGACCTTCTGGGAGCTCTCAGCAGCTGATGCGTTGGCAGAAGATGGCGGAGAGTTGGAGAAAGGCACCAACTTGGGCGATGGTGGCGACGGATTAAATTTTGACATTGGAGGAACCGATTGCTGTTGTTGAGCAGGCGGAGGAGGTGATGGTTTCTTGGGGAAAGGGCGAGCGGGGAGGGACGGGCCTAGGCCGGCAACAACAGCGGAGGCACCAAGGGCAGCAGGGGAGGGGCGGCTAGTTGGTTCGGGGGTGGAGGTGGCAGAGCCTGAGGCTGAGGAGGACGGGGATAGAATGCGGGAGCGGAGGCGGTGGACGAGGTCGACGGCGTCCTGGTGGTCGGGGTCGAGAGCGAGGAGGGCAAGGGCGTCGGTAAGCGCGAGCTCGTGGCGACCGAGCGCCTCGAGCGCGCGGGCGCGGCGAAGGAGCGCGCGCGGGAAGAGCGGCTCCGCCTGGAGAGCGAGGGAGCACTCCTCGGCGACGGCCTTGTGGTCGACGGGGCGGAGCTGGAGGAGGCAGGCGGCGCGGTTGCTGTGGAAGACGGCGCGGTCGGGGTGGCCGCGCGGGGCGAGGCGGAGAGCGAGCTCGTACTGCCGCAGCGCGCCGCCGTAGTCGCGGGACTGGAACAGGCGGTTGCCTTCCTCCTTGAGCTCGTGCGCGCGGCGCAGGAGCACGCCGGGGTCCACCAGATGCGGCGCCGCCCCGTTGGCCGCGGGGGGCTGGGACTGCGTCGGTGCCTTCGGCTCTGTTGCGGCGGGAGATGATTTGGTGGCGGCGGCGGAGGCGGAGGCGGCGGCGGCGGGTTTCTTCTTTTTTGCGCCGGATTTGCCCATGGGGATAAGTCGGGGGGAGGGAGGTGGTTTGGGAAGGCCAAGACGAAGACGACCAAAGGAGAGCAGATGGCTGTAAACCCTAGTCTCCAACGGAGAGGTAGGGTGAGCGTGAGTCTGAGAACGTTCGATCGACAAGGGTAATATTGGAATTTCGTCACAATGTTTTAGTGCTTTCACAAAAATCTATTTTGCCCATTTTAGGCCACCATAGAAGCTTATTAAAACTAGGAGGGTGCCTGGACGTTGCAACGGGAAAAACTATAATAATATTTATTAGATCATCATGATATAAGTCCAAGACCTTTCAAAAAACTCTTCTTCACTTAACAGGTAAAAAGATGTTAGATTTTCAAACAAAATGATAAAATTTTAGTAATCTATCTACCCTATAATGCACCAATTCATCTTACTCATACTCATTCATCATTGGACAAATCGGATGGCCTAAATCGCATACTGAACAATCAACGATCCAGATTACCCACCACCCCCTCCCGTAACTCCCGATCGGCCTCCCCTCCCCTTTCTCCCGTAACTCTCAATACCGGATCGGCCTCTCCTCCCCTCAATTCTCGCTCCCGCTAGGATCCACCGATCCGCCATTCTCGCTCCCGCTCGGATCCCTCCCTCCGCCATTCTCGTTCCCGCTAAGATCCCTCTCTTCGTCACGTCGCTAGGTTGCCGACGAAGGTCGCCGCCTGCTGCCGCTAGGATCCCCCTCTTTGTCGCGTCGCTAGGTTGCCGACGAAGGTCGCCACCTGCTGCCGCTAGGATCCCTCCCTCCGCCACGTCGCTAGGTCGCCGCTGAAGACGGCGACGCCTCGCCGCCTGCTGCGCACCGAAGACGGCGATGCCCGCCTCCACCTCCAGTTCATTCGCTGCTCGCCGAAGACGACGACGCCCGCCTGTTTCTGCCTGCCCTCGCCTGCATCGATCAACCGCGTTGCCGCCTGCTGCCCGCCGAAGACAGCGACGCCCGCCTGTTTCTGCCTGCTCTCGCCTGCATCGATCAACAGTGTGGATCCAGTCCACCAGATGCGTGTGAGCAAAATTGGCATTTCGTCCTTTAGTCTCTTTTTTTTTCAATTAATTATATCAACATAAAAGAATCATTACATGTTTTATACAGCACAGAATGCCTCATTTCGTCAATTTATTTTTTTCCTTTAGTGCGTGCATGAATTTAGCACTAAAATTCAAGTGCCAGTAGCGATATATGTTTTCTCAAAAGTCACCGCACTTTCAAAAATAAGTTGATGGAGGTCAAAGAATATTTGATTCTTGCACTGTTCATTTCTTTGGGAAATATTATCTGATAGACAATCAAGAGGTTTCAGAGAAAATTTAGATCATGATAAAAAAACAAAACAACATAGTGGTTGGTTATTATGCTGTCCCCGTCATGCCAAATAATAAAAAACAGCATGCAGTGTTTTTCTTTTTATACCAGAGTTAAATGGTTTTTCTTTCCTTGCAGCTGAACAAAGAGCATTCTGAGCTGCTGCATTGAGTGAGGCGAAGGTATACCTATATGATAGAAACTAAACATTATTTCCAGGATGACAACTAAGTGATTTTTCTTGTTTTTTTATCAATCTACAAATTATATGCCCTAAGAGCATGTGGATGTATATTATTGATCGTATGATCTGGGGGAAAAAAGGATGTTCCGAGAGGAACCCGAACCCCTCCTTATATAGGGGGAGGGGTCCATATTACAAAATACAGTCCATATCCCTAACGGAATATGTGATTACAGATAAAATACAATCGTAACCGACTAAGATCCCGGGTATTTCCTTGATATACAAGTATAGAAACTAACCCGAATCTCCATAAAGATATTCTATTTATATTTGGTACCGTGTACCCAACTAAACTATAGTATCCGTGTAGATATGGGATATCCATAATCTCCACAGTAGCCCCCGAGACCTTTGCAGTCGACGAAATAGCTTTCTCAGAACAAAAAGCAATAATCCGAGTGCTTCAATTCCTCCTGCTCCGGCCTGCCGAGTACTAAAATCAAAGACTGTGAAGGACGAAAATAAAACATGGTGCATCGAGTAGATGCACCTAATTAGATGTAGCCCCCGACTATGTGGTTAATTAAAAAACTAAACATGTAGTCAAGAACCGATTAGTTTCACAACCAAACATCATATAACAAAGCACGCATGGTATTCAGTAAAATACCCAGCCGACTGCTTCTCAGCTTTAATATATCAAGAATAAAAATATGAAAAGGCCCAAGTGACAAACACTCAAAAGGTCCAAAAAAGACATATTTGATAAGAATCCGAGTAAGAAACTCTTAAATTGATCGACCAAATATGATAAAAATCATGGTAATTAAGAAGTTTAATAGCCTAAGCTATAACCCTTACCATAATCAAAATAAGCATATAACATGTCAAGAGAATGACTCTTAATAAACTAGTCATCTCGAATCAACCCAAACAGCTTTTGCAGCCTAACAAAGCTTACAAAAATAGTATAACACCTTTCTGTCGGGCACCTTTTTATTTGCATCGTGGTAATTCCAAAGAATTATCAAACTGCGTTAAAAAGGATTTTAACAGCATCGGGTCACATCATTGTGAGCTCAAATTGCCAAAGCAAAAAGCGCCTAAGTCCCTAGGGATCACAACGGGCCACACTGGTAATAATATTGGGCTGAAGTACTTTACAGGCCCAGGCCCATTAGCACTCCCGATACCCTAACAGAACACCGAAGTCCAAGCGACACTTCGTCTTCCCGCTGAAGCTCTCGCCATTTCCCCACTCCTTGCTACAGTACAAAGCTGCGTCGACGAAGCTAGGGTTCATCAATCTGCCCCAATCCATTCTCAAAAATCCACGAAACTTCTCCACGCGTCCACCGCACCGATTCCCCATTCCCCTCCAACTATTTCTTAGACCGAATCAGACCATCCGACTCGCATCCATGGCGGAAGAGAGAGAAAGTTTCGAGAGTCAGTGGGCGCCCTCCGACGTGACGTAGGAGAATCTGAAGGAAATGGTGGCGCACGGCGTTCTTTCGGCGAAGGAGATCATTGGGTGGCGACCAGCGTTCGGCGAAGCGTTCCCAACCCCCGATACACACGAGGTCGTGGTATTTTTTCACTTCTTTTATGTGGATTTTCTCTTCCAACTTCAAGATTCTTCAGAGGAATTCTGAGCTTCTATGGAATTAGCCTGCATCACCTGAATCCAAACTCCATAGTGCACATTGCGAATTTCATTCATGCCTGCGAAGCTTTTCTGGGCATTAGGCCTCATTTCACCTTATCCCGCCGAGTCTTCTTCCTCAAACCCTAACCGAACAAGAGCAAACCATGCGTGGTTTGGGGCGGTGGCTTCCAACTCAGAGGAACACTAAGCCAAAAGTATTTCTCCATGCCCTTCAAGACCTCAAACAAAGGCTGGCACGCAAACTGGTTTTACGTTCAAAATCCTAAACCCGCACTCCTCGAATACTCCTGTCTTCCTCCAGTTTACCAGGACACATGGAATTCATTGCCTATGGGAGATGAAGCTGCTCAGACGGTGGAATTGATGGAACGCATGCTAAAGCTGAAGGAACAAGGTTTGCAGGGAGAACAGATCACTCGGCACTTCATCAAAAGTCGGTTAGCCCCAATTAAAGAGAGATCCCGCACGGCTTTTGAATTTGACGGCAAACATGATCCAAATCGGGAAGACCCAGATTCCCTTGACTTTAAGGTCATGAAAGAAAGAATGTACAAGATCTTCTCAAATGCCATTGTCGTCAGCTATTCACATCTGTTGCCAGTTGTACCATACAATGCATTCAACCCTCCTCCACCGGTATGTACTCAAACACTTCAACCTTCCTCAAAATATGATCTCGTCTTTTTGTTAAATCAATTGACAGTGGAAGATATTATGTCTAGGAATTTGCTCTGATGAAGTCGGATCCCCCAATCGCTCAGCGCCGATCACCTCGCCGTCAAACTGGTCAGGGGAGCGGGGGACCAAAGATCCGGTCCGAAGCCTAGCCCAACACCTCTAATCCAGCCGGCCAGGTAGATTCCCGTAAGAGGAAGTTAGTGCTGAGTGACGACGAAGGCGACAACGCTGAAAAGCCTGTAGATAGAGAAACAACCAGAAAACTGCCGAAGCAGCCTATTCCAAAGAAGAAAACATCTAGTCGTCCTACGCCGAAGATCAGGAAGTCTTCCAGGTACAAATCATATAATGATCTTCCTTGTATTGATGCACACCCAGCATGGAAATAATACTGATAACAAAAACTTGTTGGAAACCATCTGATATAGATCCTTCTGGAAAGGACTCTGATTCGGTTAATATGGAAACAAGTTCTTCCAAAGAAACCGGGCCGACTGCTGAGGATCATCCAAGTGACGATCAGCCGGTAACCGACAATGTAGAATCCGGAGATCAACCCCCGACTGGAAACCAGTCGGCCGAAGCTGAAGCCGGAGTCAATCAGGAACCCCTGACTGGAAACCAGTCGAACCCAGGGCCAAGCCAAGAGTTTCCAGAAGTTGAAGCTCAGGCTGATAGCCCTCGCGGACATGATGCTAGCGACGACCCGAGGCCTGGATCTCCTGCTAAGACGCAAAAGCCGACTCGTCCTCGCCCGGGAATCATTACGGATAAACACCTTGCCTGAAACCGTGTTAATCCAACTGACTTTAATTGATCGTCTGACCTTTATCCATGGATATATTAGGACCAATGATTGGTGATGAAGAGGAAGTTCTCCGGATACACGCGGCTGAAGACTCGCACCCACCCATTCTGGTCAAGTGGTGGGATGATGACTTGCAACCTCAAGGAATTGTGATAAACCGGCAAAAAGAAGACAAGGAGGTAGGCCTACTGAAAAAGGCACTCAACCAAGTGACTCGTATTGTAAACGTAAGTTCCTTGGCGCCTGACCTCAGCCATCTTGTTTGCCATCTAGCTCGAGCGCTCATAAAACTATTTTGCAGAGGATTCACCTTAGGAACGAGGCGAAGACCGTAACCCTAGAGAAATTAGTTCCTCATCTTGGAACCCTTGAAGCTGTCAGAAATCAACTACACGAGGCAAAAGAGCTTGCCAAGAAAACCGAGCACGATCTAAGAGATCGTATTGCCCAGCTCCAGGAGTCTAACTTCGAACTGAGTGGCTCGTCAAAAGGTATACACAAAATCTATCTGACTAACTTGTGCTATCATCTTTGTAACTGCAATTAATCGGAGTCAATGCAGTGCAAGCCACCAAGATATCTCAATTGGAGAAACGGATCCAGACTCTGGAAAGCGATAAAGCAGAGCTGGCGAGTTAGAGGGACTCAGCTTTAAAGGACGTTGAAGGTACCATCAATTGATACTCCAAAAGCCATTGCCTTCTGTATGCTGACTCGTTAATATGAATCTGTTGAAGCAGACCGCAAGATCAAGTCGCAAGCCCAATTCGACGTTCTGGTTGGCAAAATCAAAAGACTTGAAGGGGCCAGGGATGAAGTCGCTAATGTTGCTACCCCACTCGTCCAAGCGATGTTCTTCAATAACAATGGCCCGAGTACACTTGATGCTTCCGAAATCTTTGACAAGCTGAGAGTTGCTCCGGATACATATTTCAAGAACATCAAAGAAGCTGGAAGTATGGGAGCAAGTCTTGCGTTGGCGATGACCAAATCCCTTTACCCAAAAATCGACATTGATGCTGTTGATGGCTTTGCGGACGGGAGGAGCGAAGAAGCTGCTCTCGATCTTATCAACGATGCTCAGAAAGCCGCTGACAAAATAGCAGGTGATGTAGTAGAGAGATTCCAGGACACCGATCTTCGACCGACTAGTCCTGATGGCTCTGATGATGAAAAGACTGATACTGATTGATGTAACAATGATTTTGATGGTTGATGATGGAGGCACAATTTATACAATACTGATAAATTTATGCTGTGCTTGGTGTTCCATACTTAGCTTCTGATTTCTTAAAAGCCTTTGTCAAGCCTTATTGAGCCTAAAACCTGCAAAAAGCTATTAAAAACTTTCAGGCCTCATTGACTAAGTCGAAAAATCAAGCAAGGCAATGATAAATCAAGTAAGCAAATTGAATTGATAAAAATCACACTCCATTATTATTATAATAGCCCCCGACTGATAACTTCAAGGGGAAGCTTGATGTTGTCAGTCAAGACAGGGAGATACAGAAGCAAACTTAAGCATAAAAACGACGAAGATGTTCGATATTCCAAGAGTTGTCGATAGGTGTACCGTCTTCACGCGTGAGTCAATAGGAACCTGGCCGAGTGACTTCAGAGATTATAAATGGCCCTTCCCATAAAGGGGATAACTTGTGCCGATCCCGTGTAGTTTGAATTTTCCTCAAAACCAGGTCGCCGACTAAGAAAACGCGCGATCGGACGTTATGATTGTGATAACGATGCAACCCTTGCAAGTATCGGACCGACTAAATTAAGGCTGCTTCGCGGGCCTCTTCCAGTCGGTGTAGGTCATCCACTCGGTCTGCCCCGTAGCGCTCTTCGCAAAAGTTGCGAAAACACAATGATTCAAATTCTACTTCACTAGGCAACATTGCTTCTGTTCCATAAACCAGGAAGAATGGCGACTTACCCGTAGCCCGACTGGGAGTGGTGCGCAAGGACCAAAGTACAGATGGCAGTTGTTCCACCCATTTGCCAGCATAAGGATTCAGGCGGTCAAAAACTCGTGCCTTTATTCCTTGGAGTATCATGCCGTTGGCTCGCTCGACTTGCCCATTGCTCATAGGATGTGCTACGGAGGCATAACAAATCTTAATGCCAAAGTCTTCACAAAAATCTTTAAATACTCCGCCAGTGAATTGAGTGCCATTATCAGTAATAATCCGATTAGGTACCCCAAACCGATGCACAATGTTGATGAAAAAAAATCTCTAGCTTTGTCTGCCGTGATCGTGATGACCGGTTTAGCTTCAATCCACTTGGAGAATTTGTCGATAGCCACAAAGAGATGTGTGTAACCGCCGACTGCCTTTTTGAACGGGCCGACCATGTCAAGCCCCCAAACCGCAAATGGCCAGGACAGCTGGATGGTTTGCAACTCTTGGGCTGGCAGATGAGTTTGTCTGGCAAAAAATTGACAACCTTCACATGTCCGCACAATTTTGTCAGCATCGGACACAGCGGTGGGCCAGAAAAAACCTTGCCAGTAGGCCTTGCCGACAATGGTGCGTGCAGCAGCATGGTTGCCACAGATACCAGAATGTATGTCCTTCAGCAATTGTCTCCCTTCTTCTAAGGATACACAGCGTTGCAGAATTCCTGATGGACTTTTCCTGTACAGCTCGGTCTCATGAATAATATAAAGCCTGCTGCGTCTGGAAATCCGCTCGGCTTCGTCTTTTTCTTGAGGGAGTTCTTGGAAGGTCAGAAATCATATAAGAGGCTCTCTCCAGTCGGTTTCGACCATAGCTATGTCTTGAGTGTCCGCAGGTTCAGCTGTTTCTCTCTTGGGTATGGTTGGCTCATGAAGATGTTCGATGAACACATCAGAAGGAGCCGCTTCGCGTTTGGATCCAAAATTCGCTAGTCTGTCGGCTGCTTCATTATTGTGCCAAAGAACGTGAGTGAGTTCGAGTCCATTGAACTTATCTTCCAACTTTCGTACCTCTTGTCGATAAGCGATCATATTGTCGTCGAGGCAGGACCACTCTTTCATAACTTGGTTAACAACTAACTGTGAATCTCCGCGAACTATCAGACGCCTGATTCCCAAAGAGATTGCGATCCGTAGTCCGTGGAGGAGCGCCTCGTATTCTGCCACGTTGTGAGATGCGGAAAAATGTATCCATAGCACATAGCTCAGTCTTTCTCCAGTTGGGGAAATTAAAACAACTCCGGCCCCAGTGCCCGAAAGTCTCTTTGATCCGTCAAAGTGCATAGTCCAATACTCCATCTTTTCCTCGGGCGTGTCCTCCTGGCACTCGGTCCACTCGGCGACAAAGTCGGCTAAAGCTTGGGATTTGATTGAAGTTCGCGGCTTGAACGATATATCCAAGGACATCAGTTCTAAGGCCCACTTTGCGATTCGCCCGTTTGCTTCGCGATTATGGAGTATATCGCCGAGTGGAAACGATGTAACCACCGTGACCGAGTGGCCTTGGAAATAGTGGGATAATTTCCTGACGGTAATTAGAACACCATACAACAGCTTCTGAACCTGAGGATATCTCGTCTTGGAGTCGGCCAAAACCTTGCTAACGAAGTAGATCGGTCGCTGGACTTTTTGAACATGGCCTTCTTCTTCACGCTTGATAACCAGGACCGCGCTCACAACCTGAGAGGTGGCCGATACGTATAGTAATAACGGCTCTTGTGGGTGTGGTGAGGCCAAAACTGGTGGAGTAGTGAGAAGTTTCTTGAAATCTTCAAAGGCTTTCTGTGCTTCGGGTCCCCACTGGAAATTGTCTGTTTTCTTTAACAGTCTGAAGAAGGGCATCCCCCGCTCACCGAGTCTTGAAACAAACCGGCTGAGCGCCGCCATGCATCCAGTCAGTTTTTGAACATCTTTCTGGGAACTCGGCGGCTTCATGTTGAGGATTGCGTTGACTTTTTCCGGGTTGGCCTGTATGCCTCTGTGAGACACCATAAATTCAAGCAGCTTCCCTGACGGTACTCCGAAGGTGCATTTTTCAGGATTTAGTTTCATCCTGAAAGCGCGGATGCTTGCAAAGGTTTCTTCCAGATCCGTAATCAAATCATCCTTCTGCTTGGTCTTGACGACCACATCATCCACATAGGCTTCAACATTGCGACCAATTTGAGTCGAGAAACATCTCTGGATCATGCGTTGATAAGTTGCTCCAGCGTTCTTTAATCCGAAAGGCATGGTGATGTAGCAGTAGGCCCCAAAGGGCGTGATGAACGAAGTCTTCAAGCAGTCGGATTCCTTCAATCGGATCTGATGATATCCCGAGTAGCAATCCAAAAAACTGAGCTGCTCGCAGCTGGCGGTCGAGTCAACTACCTGGTCAATGTGAGGTAGCCCGAAAGGATCTTTGGGGCAAGACTTGTTGAGGTCGGTGTAATCGACACACATGCGCCATTGCCCAGTCTTCTTCCGAACTAGGACTGGGTTAGCCAGCCAGTCGGGATGAAGGACTTCTTTGATGAAGCCTGCTGCTAACAGCTTGGTCAATTCCTCCTTGATCGCGTCCTTCCTGTCTTGTGTAAAGCGGTGGAGTCGCTGTTTGATGGGTTTAGCGTCTTCCTTAACGTGCAAAGAGTGCTCAATCACCTCTCTAGGAATACCAGGCATATCATATGGTTTCCACGCAAAGATATCTTTATTGTTTCGAAGAAAGGTGATGAGCGCGCTTTCCTATTTACAATCTAACTCGGCACCTATTACAGCAGTTTTAGTAGGGTCAGAAGGATCTAGGGGAATTTTCTTGGTCTTGGCTTCGCTTTCTCTGCTCTTTGGGATCTTGGCCGTAGGCACTTCTCCTTCGCTTGCCGTGGTTGCAGCCAGTCAGATGTCTTCTCGAGCAATCGCGATCTCGCGGGTTTGAGCCATCTCGCAACTTTCCTTGTCACATGTGACGGCTTGCTTGATGTCGCTCCGTAGGGATATGACTCCTCGAGGACCAGGCATCTTCATCATCATGTAGGTGTAGTGCGGGACGGCCATGAACTTGGCTAACGCCGGGCGTCCGAGTATGGCGTGATACGCTGTTTCGAAATCAACGACTTCGAAACATATGTTCTCTGTGCGGAAGTTCTCCCGAGTACCAAAAGTGACCGGAAGAGTGATCTGGCCGAGTGGTGTTGCCGATAGCCCTGGGATGACTCCATGGAAGGGTGCATTACTCGGCTTTAACTCGGTGCGCGGGATCTGCATGTCGTCCAGGGTTTTGGCGAAGAGGATATTGAGTGCGCTGCCACCATCGATGAGAGATCTGCGAAGCTTGACGTTGCGAACCACTGGGTCTAGTACCAGGGGGTACCGCCCCGGATGGACCACTCGGTCAGGATGATCCGAGCGGTCAAACTTGATTGTTATCTCCGACCACCGAAGATATTGGGGCGTATCAGGCTGAACAGCATTGATCTCCCTTTCAGTCAGCTTTTTCTTTCTTTTAGACTCGTAAGCTAGAGGGCCGCCAAAGATATGGTTGAGCTCCTTGCACTGATCTTGAAAACCTGTCGAGGCATCATCATCATCATCGTTCTTTTTCGACGTGCTTTGTCCTCCGTCAGAGGTCTTCTGTGTATTTTTGGCATATTGCTCTGCAAACTGCTTATAGACGAAGCAATCCTTAGCTGCGTGGTTGGAGTTGGGATGATGCGGACATTGGGAGTTCATGATCTTGTCAAAAGTGTTGACACGCGGACGTTGTCGGGAGGAGTGTGTGGTAGTTGCAACAAGTTCCTCGGGCTTACGCTTGCGGTCCTTGTGATTGTTACTTCCACCCCCTCCCGTAGTCGGCGCATCTTTCTTTGGCTTCCAAGTAGGACCCGACTGCTTGGATGCAGCAATGGCGTCTTCGGTTTTGGCGTACTCATTGGCTTTTTCAAACATCTGTTTAACTGTCCTGGGAGGTTTGCGCCCGAACTTGCCGACTAGTTCTTCGTGGCGAATTCCTTTGGTGAAAGCGGCGATGATGACGTCGTCGGTAATGTCAGAGATCTTGTTGCGCTGTTCGGAGAAGCGTCGGATGTAATCTCGAAGGGATTCTCCAGACTTCTGAATGACGTTGTAGAGGTCAAACTGTGTGCCGGGGCGTTCAAAGGTGCCTTGGAAGTTGGCGATGAAGTGATCGCGAAGTTCCGCCCATGATCCAATCGTGCCACGGGGTAACCCATGGAGCCAGGATCGGGCAGAATCCGCTAGGGCCACAGGTAAGTAGTTTGCCATGGCCTTGCTGTCTCCTCCTGCTACACGGATCGCGAGACCGTAGACGGTAAGCCAGGACTCCGGATTGGTGGTGCCGTCGTACTTCTCGATTCTAGTCGGCTTGAAGCCGGCTGGCCAATCCACTCGACGCAGGTCGTTAGTAAAGGCAGCTACTCCATCCACGTCGTCGTCGCAGCGATCTGGTGAATGGCGGTGGCCTTGTGCTGCACGGCGCTGGTTGATCGTATCGCGAAGATCGATGGGACGCCGGCGAGGTGGGGAGCGAGGCCGTTCGACCCGGCGCTCCCTGTGTCGCTCAGGAGGCGAGTGAACAGAACGCTCGTCGTGGCCACTGCTCCTGCGATTGGATCCTGTACCGGCGATGTTGAGGCTTGGCTGGTGATAATCATGAGATCGGAGATGGGGAGCCCGGCTGCCAGTCGGCGTGCGGACACTTCCGGAGTTAACTGGGACCGAAGCGGCGATCATGGTCTTGGTCTGGTTCAAGATGTTGACGACGTGATCAGCTTGATTGAGTGCGTCTTCCTTGAGGAGGGTGTCGAGAAGGGTGATCGCAGCGACAGCATTCTGTTGAGGGGTGCGGAAGACCGCTGTCCCCTCGACGTCTTGCTGTCCGATGAGATCTCGCGCTCGTCACCCTGCGTCCAAGGCTTGTTGTCGTCGGTCCTCGGCCTCCTTTGCAGCCCGTTCGCGTTCTTGTTGCTCTCGCCGCAGCTGTTCTTGCTCTTGCGCTTGGCGCTCCTCTTCCAGTCGGCGTCGCTCGGCCTCCTGCTGTATGCGTCGTGCTTCTGCTTCTCGGGCTTGGCGTTGTTCTTCCGTATCGTTGTCGGCCATGAAGATGCCAAAGTAGAGAGGGGTGTAATTGTCCTCCAAGCTTTCGTCGAAGTCGTCGAGGTCGTGGTTGTCGTAGCGGTAGCCGAATTCGTCGTACTCCACGATCTCTGTTGGTCGCAAGTCGATGCCGGGAGAGCTGAAGTAGCCTTCCAATTCATCCGTCGAAGTCGTGCCGAGTGGTTGGAGTGTGACGCCGACTTCCCTGGAGCTAGGCAGGATCGGTGTTGAAGCCGACTTCCGCCTAGGCCTACGGGGAGAAGACGCCCTTGTAGTGAAGACGGCAGCCAAATCGTCGGGGAGTTTCATCAGGATTGGTGGGTAGGCCCCATCATCTTGATCTGGTGGTGTCGGAGTAGATGGGATCTCGTCCGAGTGGTTTGAAGCCGACTCGATCGAGATAAACTTGGAGTAGATCTCGGCCAAGTTCGGAATACCGAACGGGGCTGAGACCTGGTTCTTTCCCGACTGGTTTGGATCCGAGTCGAGGAGAGAAATCTTGCCGAAGTCGTTGGTGATGAAGTCGAGGCTGCCGAACCGAAACGCCTGCCCGGGAGGGAAGACGAAGTCGTCGATGCCGGAGACGGAACCCATCGCACTGATCGGCGAGAAACTTGACGCAACCCCTACCTGGCGCGCCAACTGTCGAAACAAGATTTCGGCAATACTTAAAGGGGGTGACTATCAAGCTAGAAAAGTGGATGGGTTTGAAGACAAGGAATTTTATATAGGTTCAGGCCTTCTTATTCAAGAAGTAATACCCTACTCCTGTCCGGGGATGATTCCGCCGAGTATATTATTGATCGTATGATCTGGGGGAAAAAGGGTGTCCCGAGGGGAACCCGGACCCCTCCTTATATAGGGGAAAGGGTCCATATTACAAAATACAGTCCATATCCCTAACGGAATATGTGATTACAGATAAAATACAATCGTAACCGACTAAGATCCCGGGTATTTCCTTGATATACAAGTATAGAAACTAACCCGAATCTCCATAAAGATATTCTATTTATATTTGGTACCGTGTACCCAACTAAACTATAGCATCCGTGTAGATATGGGATATCCATAATCTCCACATGTATGGAGTAGGACAGGTATATAATGGTATTCCTGTTTACCATGCAATTCTGAATTGGTGACGAAATTTCATAGGTTTTATATGAAAAGATTTTTGCATGAGCCGCAACCCTTTAATTCTGTACTACATACTAGACATACATCTATCTTAACTGATTGGGAGTTTATTTTATGCTCTGGTTTTTATGATTTTGCCCAGCCAATTCCAAGGGTCAGAAATAGAAGACCTGGAGGGAACAGAAAGAATCACCTTGCATGTGCCTAATTGCTCCAAATTAAAAGGTAAGCACATATCACTGTTTACCTTTCGGCCTGGATTTGTGCTGATTTTTGTCATCATCCAAACAATAAGCAGTAGGCTTTTTTACGCACATATAAATATGAATTATTTAATTTTTGCTAAAGAAGAACCCTGATGGATCTTTTTTGTAACTGGTTTGAAATTCAATCACCTTTAACTTGACTTGACTCCTGATTGCTAAAGAAGAACATATGCAACGCAATTCCAGTGACCAAGGTCCAGATCAAATCAGTAAGTGTTGCAGCTGAATGAGTTTTGATTTACCATTTGAAAAACAAATAGTACTTCGCGATTTAAAATAGATGTTTCTGATAAATAGCACATTGATGAACATGTCAAAGGGTTGCTTATGTCTTATAAGCTACTATACTACAATGGAGTATTTCAGCATTACCACCTTAATCTGTTATTCCCTCGTACATGAACACTGAAAACAATTATGAGTGGACATATTTTGTAAATATATGAAGCATTCGTTTTGTGGCAGCTTTAATTATAAACATGTAGAGAAAGGAGCAAAATTGATGAAATGCCTTTAGTTTTTTCTTTTGGCAAAATATTGAGGCAAAATTTCAGTTGAGGCAGGACACTATTGCAGCTGAATGAGTTTTGATTTCATCAGCATGCTATTTTCCACTAATTAATTATGTAGTTATTCTCTTGATTCTCTGATCCCTCAAATATTAATTATTCTTTTACACCTTCTATTTATCGATATAGTTATTCCTACAAAATAATTGGCATCCCGAAGTACTTCTTGCAGGCAACAAGCCCGCTGCCAGGTCGTCCACCGCCGGTCCTAGGTCGCCACCGCCCCCGATCTCTGCCTAGGCACCCGCCTCCAAGCCACCAAATCTCCCTCGCCGATCTACTTCATTGATACGCCGCTACCTCCTCCACCAACGCACTGCCACCTCATCCGCCTCAAGCGCCACCACCGCCAAACCAAATCCCCTCTGACACCGAGAGGAGGTACACAAACCCTCCTCCCCCACCCCTCCCCCTTATCTATCTCCCCATCCCTAATATGGCTCCTAATCTTTCAGTTTGTCATGCTCTGAATTCACATGTATTAGCTCTAAATTTCAGATGTTTGATATAGATTGTCCTTAGGATGCTAACTGCAAAGACCTCATTGATTATTATTATTATTATTATTATTATTATTATTATTATTATTATTATTATTATTATTATTATTATTGACGTCTGCATATTATGTTTGAGGTCTGGAAGTGACATTGAAATTGAGGTCTGAATACTATGTTTCAGGAATAGTTCTATCCAAAGTTTGGAGATGTATTGAATGTATGCAGATTTGTAAATTGTACATTCTCATTAGTCCTGATACTCTATCAAATTAGAGTCAACTAAATTATACCCAACTGTATGTTGTTCAATTTTTTTGTTGTATTTCTTCACTGAAGTTTTTCGTGTGGACTGTTTTTTCTTTTTCTTGGCCTGGACAAAATTTTCAGTATTTATTATTCTTTTATGAATGGAAATGGACCGCTATTGAGTCTGCAAAATGTTAAACCAAAACAAGATATATTGCGAGAAATGTGTATGATTACAAATATGAAATTTAATAATTTGTGAACAAAAATATTATAACAAAAAAATATTTTAATAACTATATTGACCGAAAACACTATTGGTGTCTCAGGATATATTCTATAAAATACACATCTTTTTTCTTGCATCTGACATGCATAACATTTTACAACGGTTTTGATAAAAATATTTATTCATTTTGCGTGCGTCCTTCTTATGTGTGACGTGCGTACATGTATATATAACCTTGTCATTATATTGCCTCGCACGTGGCTGATGTTTTCCATTACTTTCTTGTTTCGATGGAAAATAAAATTTAAATTATCATAAGTGTTATTTAATATACATGCAAGGGCACTAAATAATAGCATAATTTACTGACTAGGTATGGATGAAAATGGATCACCTATCGACGGCACAGGTGGCACTGGCAAAACGTTTCTGTACAAGGCGCTTCTTGCTAGAGTGCATTCCGAGGGATTAATAGCCATTGCAACTGCGACGTCTGGTATAGCAGCGTCGATTTTGCCCAGAGGATGTACCGCACACTCAAGATTCAAAATCCATCCCCATTAAGATTGCTCACAACAGCATGTGCAACTTCACGAAGCAAAGTGGCACCGCGGAATTGCTTCGCATGGCGTCCTTAATTATTTGGGATGAAGCTGCAATGACGAAGCGTCAAGCTGTTGAGACACTTGATAGGTCTCTTCAAGGCATTATGGGTTATTCATTGCCATTTGGAGGAAAGGTTATTGTTTTTGGTGGTGATTTCAGACAGGTTCTTCCCGTGGTTACACGTGGGACAAGGGCCCAGATAACTGATGCAACATTGCAGAGAACGTATTTATGGGAAAATATTAGGAAGATATTATTGTCACGTAACATGAGGGCTCAATCTGATCCATGGTTTTCGGAATATCTCCTTAGAATTGGAAATGGCACTGAAAACACTATCAGAGATGATTATGTTCGCTTGCCTGATGAAATTTTGATTCCTTATGGGGATAGCGAGGATTCAGTGAACACACTGATTGAATATGTGTTCCCGTCGCTCAATGATGAGAGAAATACGACCTCCGCAGAATATATGAGCACACGGACCATTCTCTCAACAAAAAATGATTTCGTGGATAAGCTGAACACGAATATGATCGACAGGTTTCCTAGCAAGGAAAAGATTTATCATAGCTTTGATTCCGTCGATGATGATTCCCAAAATAACTACCCTTTGGACTTTCTGAACACGATAACTCCAAATGGCCTCCCTCCACATGAGCTGAAAGTTTTAAGGTCAACTGCCCTGTTATTCTCCTCCGCACCCTTGATCCTAACAATGGACTATGCAATGGAACAAGACTAATGACAATTAATAAATCACATGGACAAACCATCCCAAATGCCGGTATCTATCTTCCGGTGCCTGTATTCTCGCATAGGCAGCTTTATGTTGCATTATCAAGAGGGGTGTCAAGGGAAACGACAAGGATTTTGGCAAAGCCTAAAAAAAAAAGTGGACCCCACAGGAAGGAGCACAAGAAATATCGTGTATAAATACGTTCTTGATTGGTGAACAATGACAGGTAATAACACATGTTTTTAAGTTTTGTCGTAAAACATCATTTCAAAATTCATGGTTTATATTCATGTTTTAGAAAAATAAATTAAAAATTCGAAACATGTTGACAATTATCTTTTTTTTTCTACAGCACGTCAGAAGAAACATGTATGGTACCGCGTGATTGTCAGTGGCATAACTATATATGTATTTTTTTGCTTCAACCTTAATAGCATCCGTTCTATGTGGAAATGTAACGCCTTTAAAATATAAAAAATCACTATGATGTTATATCTTTTTCATTTTGAGTTACCAAATGTCACCCCATAGCATAAGCATGGCCATGTAATAGAAAAATAATTGTAATATGAAAATGCACTATATTATATAAAAAAAATACCACCCACTTGCGAGGCATTATAATGACGCAGATATATACACATGCACGCCACACACAAAAAGGACGGTTATGAGATGAATAAATATTGATATCAATGCCATTGTGAATTATTTTGCGTGGCATGGAGATATGCATTATTTATCATATTATTATGCATTATGACATGGGGCACAGATATATGTATTATATATCTGCATGAATTGGTATATCTTATTATTATATTATATGCTAAATATATTTGATGTACGGCATAAAATGAACTAAATCTCAAATGTATACTTCATATAGTAATATTTTTTGCTAATATGAAAATTTTAAAAATTATTAAAGACAAATAGAGTTACACCGTAGCATTTAGCACGGGCATATTACTAGTAATTAATAGGAAAATAATACATTACGCATTCATGGCTTCATCACCGGAAGAAGGGAATATTTCGCCTTTGGCTTTACAGAGAAGAAAATAATTACCCCTAAAATTTCTATGAAATTGAGAAAAATGCTACCCTTTGTGTTCTTTTTGGACTGTGCACCGTGCAAGCTCCTATCCAGACGAGACTGTTGGCAACTTTTTTGACAAGTCGACAAGCACGATAGCAACACCTAAACGCCTTGCGGTGATATGGAGTCGCCAACCACCTCGATCTAGCCAAAGGGACAAACCAAGATGGGTTTTGTAAATAGAAAAGCTAAACCGGCTAGCGGAGCTGATTTAGAGATCAAAATCAGCCTCTAGGCCGATTTAGATCGATACGAGGATAACTACCCGTCTCGTGGGCAAAACGGAAGGTTTTCAGGACAAACCTACAAAGAGGTGTCGCACTCTCGCAGCGGTGGCGGACGGTTTACGGCGCAAACCGACAAAGATGGACTAAAACTAGGGTAAAATAGAAAACATAGTAAAAGAACGATTCAAGTAGATTGTATTCGGGGGTTTTACAATGAACCGGCCTTGTCCCTTATATAGGGGTTGGTCTTGCCCTCTACAGGCTCTCCTCCACGTCCAACTCGGGATGGAAACCAATGGAAACACGAAACGTGCCTTCCCGAGCAAGGAAACCCGAGACCCGACGAAAACAGACTCGGACTCGGACCCTGACGGTCTGACCGTCCACATACCTGCGGTCAGACCGGCCCTACTAGACGGTGAGATCGCCCACATACCTGCGGTCTGACCGGCCCTGTGAAGGAAACCCGACACTTTCCAAACTTTGGCAATTTTTCCCTATTTCGTCCATAGGTGCCAAATTTGGGTGTAAACCCATGCCCCCTACCTTTTTGCTGAACATACGTGAACCTAAAAGCATAGAACATGTTATCTCAGGGCGATAATCCAATTACCGGCCATAGGACTTCCTAAGCATCTTACCAAATGCTCGGGAAGTATTTCTTCAAGCTATCTCCCATTAATTACTCTCTGAAAACACCGCCTTGAAGTGTCTTCATCTCCTTCAAAGTCTTCAAACGCTTGTCGATGACGTCTTCAAAATTGCTTCCCATCAAGGTCTTGTAATCTTCAACCGACAAGTCGTCTTGCTTGAAATACCGAAGAGAGCCAAGACTTACCTCAACTGGCAAAACGGCAATCTCAACAATATTTTATTACTCGACTCGACTTATCTATTAGCCTAAGCGTAGTAAAGAGAAGAACTCAACAACTTAATATCATAAGATTCGGCAAAACTTCTCATTTCCTTGGACATAAAGAAGCCCCTTTAACGTTTGAGGAATACCGAATTTGTGAACAATATGCTTCAAAATAAAGTCAATTACCTCCGTACAAGTAATATTCTCGAGCGGCATGGCTTCGGTCACTTAGTGAAGTAATCCATTGCAACTAGCACGAACCAATGCCCTTTTGATGACGAAGGATAAATTTGACCAATGAAATCCAAAGCCCAACCTCGGAACGGCCATAGTTTAATGATAGGATTCAACACAGCGGTAGGCGCTAATTGAACATTGCCGATCCGTTAACAAGCTTCACTCCCTCTATAGCATTTGAAACAATCATCAATTATTTTCGGCCAATGAAACCTTACTCTCCTAAGCAACCAATTTATCTTCCGGGCCGATTGATGAATTTCACAAATCCTTCACGTACTACTCTCCTAGCAACTTTAGATTGATCATTATCTAAGTAATACTTCATCTATTTTTCGGCAATATAATATTTGAACGCTTGCCACCGAATCTTCCGATCAACCTTAACTGTAGGATCTTTCAAATATCTAATCAAAGGAATTCTCCAAGCTATTTCTAACTCATGGGCACAAATGTCCGAATTTACAATTAATTCGGCCTTTGAATCAATTGTAACATGCCCCCCAGCTCTCTGCCCGAGATCGGTCAGACCGGCCACGCAATGCCAGTCAGACCGTCCTGTCTACCTGGTCAGACCGGCCATGCAAAGCCGGTCAGACCGCCGGTACCACCGGTCAGACCGGCCGTGCAATGCTGGTCAGACCGCCCCTGGTCTATGACTTTGCCAATTTCGTCCAAACTTTTGAAATCAAGCATCGGCCTTTAGTATATAATTTTTCTTCACATAATAGCCAGATGCTTGGTGTATCAAATTATTGGACCAAAATTCCTTCTCTCTAGACATATGAAAAACTATAACATCCAACTAACATGTCTAGATGAATACTAATTCAAATGGCTTTTCAAACTATAATCATCATGGCATCAAAACTCTTAGCCATTTGAAGTATAATCAATAATGAATCACCAAAGTCATATGCCTCACACACATGAATTCCAATAAACTACAAATGTAAGTAATCGGCTAGAGCATGTATGCAAAATATTAACAATGCTAATGTTCCTAAAGAAAACCACTCTAGAGCAAATCATCACATTGACCATTGACATTAGCCGAATTACTAGTAAGCAAAATTTTCATGGTGCAATAAATATGAAATCTATATCTTATATAGTGATCCATAAAAACACATATGATTTGGCTTTTAATAAATATCAAAGAGTCATGAACTAAATCATACTTCAAACAAATTATATGCCAACCTACCAATTCTACTAACTAGAACTGGCATTTGCAACATGTATGTATAATATCAATTTGATAAGCAAAAACACACAGGTGCTAGATAGCAAGCAATGCTCTAACATGGCATAGGCATATAATGGTAAACACAATAAACTCATACCTTGCCTTAGCATCCAACAAACGGCGGCTCAAAGATGTGATGTTGTATCCATCGCCGTTCATCCTCTCTTGGTTCCCTCATGAGCATATTAATGTCTTGCCCCCCGAGAAAAATCGGCTTTCGCGACTGCACGATTTCGAAGGCAAGACGAACACCGCACCAACATCCATAGCATCATGCGAAGGAGACTTATCTCTAATGACCGATGATTCTTCTCTCATCAAATTGGATTTATCTCTACTATGGGAAATCACTGGTCTCTTAACTTTTTACCTCTTTGGGTCTCCACACTTGCCTAGGCGCTGTTCGAGGCTCTAAATTATTGCATGTCTTGTTCTCTACATCTTCGGCCTCCTTTTCTTTTTGACCTATGGCCCGAAGACGTTGTAGCCTCCTCTTTTGAGAGCAAGATAAGCCAGAAGGTATCCACTTCGGCTGTAGTTGTTTTCCAGGAGCTAAGCAATGATTCTTCATATTTTTGGTCGAAGTGGAAGCTCCTGTATTGCTCTCAATTTTCCCACTCTTCTCTAATGCCCCCCGGTCAGACCGGCCTCTGGGCCCGGTCAGACCGATAACAAGCCGTCGGTCAGACCGGCTAGGAGGGTCGGTCAGACCAGCCGTAGTCTGGCGGTTAGACTGGCCAACTGTCTCCGTCAGACCGCCATTATTGACAGTCGTGATGTCACCTTCGGTCTTCTCCGCTTGTACAGTTTTCACCGCATCTCCAGTAGGTACATGAACATCTTGAGAATCCTCATTGATAGCAATGACCTCCGGAGCTTTGGCTTCTCTCCTCACCCACACCTTCTTCACCTTTTTCACCTTTGATCTACCGGACCGATTCTTTTGTGGGAAACGGTCTTGTCTTGAGTTAGATGAATGATTTGGCACTGTCCTAAGTGATTGCTTCCATTCTTGATGACACGGCACAGGTGGTTGATGTATCCACGGCATGTAATACATAAAAGGATAACCATATAGTGACATTGGATATGGATACCATGGCATCACAACCGGAGGTTTATATGGAGTTGGTATAGTTGATGGCTCCGATAGCTTTGGTGTTTGACCAAATCTCTTCCTACGAGATGATCTTGGTCTTTTTGAATCACTAGTTTGGTTATCAAATCGTTGACCGGCTAATCCTTTCTTGTACTTATCCATAAGCATCTAAAAAGTGAGCTTCGGCTTTTTAGTCTTTTGGGAACTAGATGACTCATCCTTTGTAACTTTATGATCTTCAGCCTTCGCATTATTCTTGGGCCGAGGATCCCCAATAATAACACTTTTCCCTTTCTTTTTGCCAACATCAATAATAGAACTAACAGGGAGAGGATCACTAACAATTCCGGTCTTAGGCATAGATGTAACCGAAATAGTTTCACAAGTGACCGATGAAGTATCAATCGGTCTTTACTCCATCAAGCTTGCATCTTTGAAATAACCACGAAACTCATGCTCCATTTGTGACCATTTAGAAATTGAATTATGAGCAAGTAAACTATACCACGTAGATGCAAAGTTTGACAAAGAAAGGGGAAACAACTTCAACTTAAGCAAATCATCACTACCGGCCTTAACCACATTGATCAATAAAGCGACCGATATGCTCCATTGTAGTCATAGCATTCTCACCTGTGAATTTCGTGAACTTGGGCACCTCAAATCCTTGCGGGTATGGGACCGAATCTACGTGTTCAGGATACGGTCTTTGATATGTATGCATAGCTACTTTGGATTCTATCTCACTACTATCCCGCAAGACATTGTCATCATCTTTTCCAACATCCACATGACCGATTTGTGACTCGGTCTTAGGTGATAATGCTAATTCACTTTCGCTTGTGATATAACCTGATCCGTCACTTAGTTCGGCTATATTTTCAATGATGCTATTCTCTAAGCTAGCTACACAATCCGAACCATCACTTGGTTTGGCTATTCCATTATTATCTAAATTAATAACATAATCCAGACCAACACTTGGTTCGGCTATAATGGTTGTTGCATCATTATCCAAGCTAGCAAGACAATCCGAACCAACATTTGGTTCGGCTATAATCGTTATGGCATCACTGCACAAATTATTAAGACAATTCGAACCACCGCTTGGTTCGGCTATACATGATATTGCACTATCATCTAAACTAGCATGTAAGCTATTGTCATCCACTCGGCTTTCCTGAGCCAGAGCTTCATTCAACACATGATCAACATCAAGAAATATCTGGCCATTCAATCTCTCTTTAATAGAATCAAGCAATCCATCATATGCAATGTTGGCCAAATCTTTGTCAGTTATTTTCAAACTAAAACATCGGTTTTTAACATCCCTAAACCTTTCAATATAATCAGCAACAGATTCATTGTATTTATACCTAACCGATGTTAAATCAGACAACTTAAACTCAGTTTCATTAGTGTGAAAATAATCATGAAATTTTTATTCTAATTGAGCCCAAGTACTAATAGAATTTGCCAGTAAAGAAGTAAACCATATCAAAGCAGTACCGGATAAAGATAAAGAAAACAAGCGCAACTTACATGTATTCATACTACTAGCCCTACCACATTGCGCTAAGAATTGATCTACATGCTCGTATGTAGTCCTACTATCCTCACCACTAAACTTTGTAAATTCAGGAATTTTATAACCAGGAGGATATGGGACAGCGTCATAAAAATCAGGATACGGCTTTTGGTTCTCCCTAGCACGATCCTTCGCTTCAACCCTAAATGTAGCCCTGATAATGGCACTAATCAACTCCTCCATATTTTTAGGCCTATGTGGATCTGGTGGTGTATTTGGTGGCCTAAGGGGTGGTTGTTGCGGCGCAATATGATTATATTGGCCATACCTAGTGTCATGAGAATATCCTCTATTAGGATCATTGTAAGCATTAGGGATATGTGGAGTAGCATGACTAACAGTATTAACAGGTGATGAATAATAATTAAAATCAGTACTGCTAGTCGTGGTATGAAAACCTGGAGAAACTCCTAGGGAACCGGTCTGACCGGCCCATGGCCCGGTCTGACCGGTGGTCAGTGGTGCGGTCAGGCCGGCCACCGGAGGTCCGATCTGGTTAGGATAGGGCACGGTCTGACCTGCTATGATAGGCACGGTCTGACCAGCGTAGTACACGGTCTGACCGGCCATGGTGCGCGCAGTCTGACCGGCAAAGGATGCGGTTAGACCGGTGTCACGACCGGTCATACCGTCAGCTCGGTTTTGCATATAGCCGATTCCTGTGTAATTGGCTGTATAATCACCCATTGACCCCCTCGTAGCATTATAAGCATATTGTATAGGAGCAAAACTAGAAGTAGCATATGCATATATACAATGATTATTAATGTTCTGAATAGCAAAGGACGGGTTGGGCGAATCGAAAGTTACCTTTGGTGAAATTACAACTTGAGGTAGCGGGGCGTTTGCTCTCATGACGCCTTGATCGGTCCTAATGTATTGTGTAGCAATATTGTTGAACCCGTTCCCACTCGTCATAATTGATGAAGAAATTCCTTGATTAATTCCGGCCATATAGCTCATAGCCGAAATATTTGACCGAATAAATTAATATACGGTCTTGATTTTTTTTTTGGTATAACGGTATGTTATATAGTAAACAGATCAAAGGATATCCTCTATCATTAGAGAATATTCATCTTGACAAGAAATTATATATATTAAGATATCTCTGACAAGGGCTATAGCTCAGTTCGGTAGAGCAACTCGTTTACACGTGCGCCAATGCTTTTCAAGGGAGCTTATCTATATGATTATCAGGCTTCCTTACTTATACTACTCTTCTAAACCACGTAGGGCGAGGGTAGGGAAATTCATCCCAACCAATAGCAGTGAGTTAGCAGTCTTCATACGACGATTGTCACTGCTTATGGACCCGAACCTGGGTGATCTATCCATGACCAGGATGAAGCTTGGATGAAACTAAGCAGAGGTCCGAACCGACTGATGTTGAAGAATCAGCGGATGAGTTGTGGTTAGGGGTGAAATGGCACTCGAACCCAGAGCTAACTGGTTCTCCCCGAAATGCGTTGAGGCGCAGCAGTTGAGTGCACATCTAGGGGTAAAGCACTGTTTCGGTGCGGGCTGCGCGAGCGGTACCAAATCGAGGCAAACTCTGAATAAGCGTATGTGCAACTAGCAAATTAACCAATTTGATTTATTTGGAAGTAACCGATGTACTGTACGTGCGTTGATTTTTTTTTTTACCTGTGCACAGTAGATCGGTCTTTGATCTGAATTACTAATCCTTCTCGGTAGTGCTTGTGACCGTGTGTAGTACTGCTGCCTCCTGTTGAGTCGGCTTCGGTTTGGTAACAGCAAACACGTCGGCAAAACAGATTCGGCGAGGGAAAATAGCCAATCAACGTTATCACCGAACCAATCAATTCGGCGAAAAAAATAATTCTGTGGCAGATTGATCTCCCAAAGCCCGAACAACTAATGACACCGCTAAACCGATTAATTCGACAACAAATTATATGCGGCGGTGGTAATTAATTTCGGCCGTTCGGCCGAAACTCTTTGATTTGACGAAAACGACTAGATTAAACGAAATTGGGCCGTGATATGGCCGATTAGATCGATCCCTAGCAAAGTCGTCAAAAATCGTGTTCGCAACTTTTTTTATAAGTCGACAAGCACGATCGTAACACCTAAACGCCTTGTGGTGATATGGAGTCGCCAACCATCTCGATCTAGCTAAAGGGCCAAATCAAGATGGGTTTTGTAAATAGAAAAGCTAAACCGGCTAGCGGAGCCGATTTAGAGATCAAAATCAGCCTCTATGCTGATTTAGATCGATACGAGGATAACTACCCGTCTCGTGGGCAAAACGGAAGGTTTTCAGAACAAATCTACAAAGAGGTGTCGCACTCACGCAGCGGCGGCGGACGGTTTACGGCACAAACCGACAAAGATGGACTATAACTAGGGTAAAATAGAAAATATAGTAAAAGAACGATTCAAATAGATTGTATTCGGGGGTTTTACAGTGAACCGGCCTTGTTCCTTATATAGGGTTGGTCTTGCCCTCTACAGGCTCTCCTCCACGTTCAACTCGGTATAGAAACCAATGGAAACACGAAACATGCCTTCCCGAGCAAGGAAACCCGAGACCCGACGAAAACAGACTCGGACTCGGACCCTGACGGTCTGACCGCCCATATACCTGCGGTCAGACCGGCCCTACTAGCCGGTCAGACCGCCCACATACCTGCGGTCTGACCGGCTCCCACATACCTGCGGTCTGACCGGCTCTGTGAAGGAAACCCGGCACTTTCCAAACTTTGGCAATTTTTCCCTATTTCGTCCATACGTGCCAAATTTGGGTGTAAATAGAGACTATTAACACAAGTCAAATATTCCATCATCTATTTATCTCAATCGCATCATACACAACATGGCAAAAGATAATGTCTACCTGCAACATTACAATCTTACCATAGCACTAACAGGAAAATTACATAAAGGTTGTGTTTGGATAATGGGAAATGAGGGGTAGGATTAGGATTGGGAAATGAATGAAGGGTTAGGATTAAATGGAAGAGAAAGAATGAATAGTTAGGATTTAAAGATTTCTTTTGGTGGGTGGGAAATCATTTCCTTATCCCATTAGTCAAACAGGGCCAAAGATCAAATAAGTAGGAGGCACAGAAAATTTGGTTATTTTTGGGCTGAATCAGCAGTAATCATACAAAAGTATCGTGTCAAAGTCTCATGTTCGGATTTTTCTTAGTGATAACTCCAAATCTTCTGACCTACATGTTCTATCAATCCTATGAAATGGTGATCTACTGCGCAACAAGATCGGATTTCAGGACTACACTCAGTTATGAAAAAACTAAATTGTCAATGTGATATACCCAAAACTGTTGGGTTATTTTAAGAACCAAAGACATCTAGCAGAGTTCTGGTGAAATAGTAATGCGAAAATCAATAGGCGGACACCGCTCTTCTTCCTTAACTGGCACAACCGCTCAAGTGCATGCCTTCTTCAGCTAGAGGTCAAGCTTCACATGTTGCTGCACCCCACGATGGTAGTGGACACACACGTACGCACTGAAACGTTGTTACCTGCTCCAATGAGGGAGTACTTTGCCGATGGTTAGCTATGGCAACCTACCTTTCCATCTTGGGAGGTCTACCACCGGGCGACCAGTAACTGCAACTTACATCCAAGAAATATCATGAATATGTACCCAAATAACTTATGTGATTGAAAAAATATGTATTGATGTATGTTACAGTATTTAAGTTCATTCCAAAAACAATATTCATCGCTGTATTATACATTCTGAAAAACGAATGCTTCTATAATGTAGTTATTGAAATCAACCTCAAAGTCATCATCCTTGTTAACCACATATTTGGTTTTATCAGCTTTACCACTTGAGGCCCTCTTAATTAGCAAATTTATCTCATTATCTTGCTGCAACATTTCAGAATAATACATAACAAAGGATTCTTGTAGGACAGATTTCATAGTATGACTCGGTAAAGAATGCTTCACACTGAGCTTATAATGGGATATGAGATATAAATCCTTGTTAATTGTGATTAACTCATTATTCCTGGAAAAGACTAAATTGGTATGACAAGCAGGAAACATATTGATACCCAAAAGAGAAAATGGGTACCACATAACCTTCAAATATTGCTAGGTAGTAAGTGATCAGATCCCAGATTTAACTAAATGAAGCACAAGGATGCTATGTACAGGTAATTAATAGCCACAGTACCTTCAAATATTGCAAGGATCAACAACAGGTTGAACAGCTTTCTCTAGTTGAGAGGCCGAATCTCAACCTTAGTGTAATGGCCATATATTTTTTTCTGGATATTGGTGGAGATCTGATGATTTGCCTACAAACCAAATTCGTGGCCAAAATATTATTTAAAGAAGTGAAAGAAAGAAGTAGCAATTGACGACACAGTAGACATGAAAAGTGTAAATACGTAACTAGGAATATGGAAAATTGCATTTTTGGAATTTGCAATAATGCGATGGGCGAACGACGGGAATTGAACCCGCGCATGGTGGATTCACAATCCACTGCCTTGATCCACTTGGCTACATCCGCCCCTTATCCAGCTAAAGGATTTTCTCTTTTTTCCATTCATCATTATTCTATTTATTCTGACCTCCATACTTCGATCGAGATATTGGACATCGAATGCCACTCTTTAAAATGGAAAAAAAGGAGTAATCAGCTGTGACACGAAAAAAAACGAATCCTTTTGTAGCTCATCATTTATTAGAAAAAATAGAAAAGGTCAATATGAAGGAGGAGAAAGAAACAATAGTAACGTGGTCCCGGGCATCTAGCATTCTACCCGCAATGGTTGGCCATACAATCGCGATTCATAATGGAAAGGAACATTTACCTATTTATATAACAGATCGTATACTAGTATTCTCTTAGGACTTGGAAGTGTAGTTGTCTTTCCTTAGCCGCACAGGCAGTAAAAGTAAAGAGCTAGAGGTCGGGTCCTTCCTCTCCTCATTCAAGCCAGGCGGGAAGGCTGTTTACATACGTATAATCCGCTTGTCAATTCTTTATATCAGACTCACTCGTCAAAGCAATTGAACTTCATTGAGGGAACAGGGGCTTTCTTTAGGAGATAAATCAGAGACAAATAGAAGTGAGAACAAGAAGCCCCTTCTGTCATAGCTATCGCACGCACCCTCCTTTCGTTATTCCACCTTGAGCCTAGTGTAGTTGGGGAGAGGAGACCCCTGGGGTCAAGGTTGAATCAATAGATCACAGTCTTGGATCAAAGGGATAAGCCAGATGTCAGTGGGAAGGCGGATTTTGCATTTGGAGGCTTTCTTGCATACCTTTTCGAATTCTTTTTGTATAGCTCAGTTACTTCTTCAGGAAGAGCTCTTGGACCAGGTGATTAGGAGAATTCCTAGATTTGCAACTCAACGCTTCCGACCAGGCAAGCCCCAGTACATTTCTCAATAAGGATGAAAAGCTTCCAGGAACCTTTGGCGTAGGGGGCTGTGAATCGATGAATTGGAGGACAGACCGCTTTTACTAGTTATTCTTGCTGGGGTATTGGGCAATCAAGACCAGCCAGTGACTTAATGAGGAAGGGGGGGAGCGATAGCGACAACCGATCCAGGGCCGTAAGACAAGATCGACTTCCTTTTGCACCAGTTCCATTTGTTGAAGGAAAGAGCCCCTTCCTACGGTGACTCTCGGGTGAGGCAAGGCATATTGAGATTTCAGAGCCCACTTTATTAAAAACTTCGATTTGAAGCCGAGAACCCACCTGAAAACAATCATTTGACTAAAAAATTCGTTGGATAGGTGCATCACGAAATCGGTACTCAATCCCTTGCTTGTTCGTGGGATGGGAGTTTGATTGCTCGTTGCGCTTGCTTGCTTAGCTCGTTACCTTTTTATTATCTCCGATTATTGAATCAAAATCAGCCAATCTTCCTCTTTCTTGGCGCTATGCTACGGGCGGGCTAGGGGTACCGGGCTCGTACTTGCTTGCATCCCCGCCTAGATGCTCTTGACTGGACGAGTGAAGCGAGCGAAGCGAAGCCCTAAGTTCAATGTATAAGCCCCGGGCTATCCTACTAAACATATTCCCACCATACGGAAAACCCACTCAATCTTCTGTCAAAATGACCCATCAGATTTGTCCTTTCGGGCATATAGAGTCAGTCTCATCCAGAGCATCACGAGCTTAACCACTACTACCATACCTTTTTCTAGAAGGAAGGATAGCACGTGAGATTATCCAAGCTTAGAGTATGAAAATAGGAGCTCTTCTTACCAGCTTTGCTTTCCTCTAGAAGAGACAGGCTTACTGAAACTAGCACTAGCAGCGCGTCTTGTCCTCAGTCAAATCCAATTCAATAAAGAACAAGAAAATGTAGGTGAACAAAGAAAGAAGGCAACTGCACTGCTCTAAGCCGTATGTCATGTGCAGGTACTGTCCAGTTGAGTCTGCTTTATTTCAGAGCTTCTAATGTCCGTATGCTGTCGCGGTTTGGTCAAGTCTAAATGCTCATTATGGTGGCTCATGCGACCTACAATTTAAATAGAGCTAGTTTGGCTGCCAAGAGGCACCTGCCAAGAAGACTCAAGCTGTTGATTTCAGCTTTCATAGGGGTCTTTTGGGGGTTGTTTAAGCATAGGGATGGGCGAGTGTGGGCTACAATGCCACCGGACTTGCTGTGGGTAGCTCAAGAGGTCTGCCTATGGTTCAATTGACAGGTGGTTGTTTTTTCGGGTTGTAGTTTTTTTTTAAAGTTTTTTATGTTTCATGTACATGATGATAGAGATCTGTCAATTTGGGATTTTGACACCCACTAGTTTTATAAAACTTAGATGCGAGGAGGTTTCTTTTAGAGCACTCTTCATTGAGTCCTCTGCGAGCCTTATGAGTTCAGATCCTCTACTGTGCAGAAGCTCACTCTTAGCGATTCATCTTATCTCATGAACGAAAGGAGACTGCTCCGGTGTGCGGGTGAAGGGGACGAGACCTTGTGCCTTCCTAGTATCGAAGCATCTTTGCCGGAGCTCCTTGTTAGAGAAAAGTTGGTCGAATTTTAAATATTTAGAGCTTTTCATTATATAAATTTACCAACTAGAAAATACTTGACTATTTGACTTTACTTATTCATAAGTTGGCGCTGTGTTTACTCCTGAAAAGATAGTGCTTACTTAAGTAAGGCATTAGGGGTGGACTGTCAGTATATGAAAGAGTACTTTTGGCAATACTAATGGCAATATCTAACAGAAGACACATTATTCGCAACCTTTCAGCATTCAAATTATCCACAGAGCTGGAAAAATCACTCTGCCCTTACAGTTCAAAGCCCTAACCAAGTTCATTTAGAGTATGGGGGTTCTTTACAGAGTGGCTTACTCTTCAGAAGGGCTAGACCCTGGGACTCCGCTTTGTTGCTAGCTTTTCGTTTAGTGGTGGGTTAAATAAGTAAAGAGTAGTTACATCCATGATGATGCAGTGAAGATTATTTAGGAACAACTCACGCTATGAATAGCTCTTTGATTTGTGTTAGCTAATGCCACACTCTATAGAGGTCTAACTGGTTGCGAAGTTTCTTATTGTGCGAAGCAAAACATATCTGGGATTAAGTCCACTACGGGATATTGGTGGAGATCTGATGATTTGCCTACAAACCAAATTCGTGGCCAAAATATTATTTAAAGAAGTGAAAGAAAGAAGTAGCAATTGACGACACAGTAGACATGAAAAGTTGTCAATTTGTGAAAAAAATTGTTAGATTACTATCATATAATAACTATATATAGTACTATATGTAAAAATATGCTGTTTTCGCAGGATCAGTAGCCACACCATCTTTAGATATAATATGTCCCAAATATTCCAAAGTGGGTGCAGCAAAGGAGCATTTAGAGAGTTTAGCAAATAACTGATGATTCTATAATGTCTGAAAGACTAGCTCCAAATAGGACAAATGCTTAGCCCAAGAGTGACTATATACCAGGATATCATCCATGAAAACCAAGACAAACTTCCTCATAAATGGAGCAAATATAGAATTCATCAAATACTGAAATGTAGTTGGTGCATTTGTAAGCCTGAAAGGCATTACTCTAAATTGAAAATGACCATGGTGTGTTTTGAAAGCTGTTTTGTACTCATCCTCAGGCAACATTCTGATTTGATGATATCCACTCCTCAAATCTAACTTCGAAAAGTATTGAGCCCCAGCTAATTCATCAAGCAACTCATCCACAATTGGAAGATGAAATTTGTTCTTAACGGTTAAAGTATTCAAATGACAATAATCCACACAAAACCTCCAAGTGTTATCCTTCTTCTTAACTAATAGGACAGGTGAAGCAAAAGGACTACAGCTATGAGTGATTAGACCAGCCTCCAACATTTCACAAACTTGTTTTTCAATCTCATCTTTTTGAGCAGGAGAATACCTGTAAGGCCGACAATTGACTGGAACTGCACCAGGCAGTAATGGCAAGGCATGATCCACAGCTCTATGAGGAGGTAAAGAGTCAGGGACAGAGAATACAGATTGATATTTGTCCAACAAGGCTTGTACTGCAGATGGTATAACAGAGTTCAAGGGAGGAGTAATCTGTTGAACAACAGCCATAGCCCAAATATCATTACCCTGAAACCAAGTCATAATCTGATCAGGAGTTGCTGTAGTCAAAGAATGCATAGCACTGGCCTGAATCCCTTGTAAAGTAACCCAAGAACCCTGATGATTGAAAGAAATAGTCTTCAAATTCCAATCACATTGCATGGGACTATGTTGTTCCAACCAATCCATTCCCAATACCATATCATAAGCTCCCGGAGCTAGTACTTTGACAGGAAACTGAAATGTCTGTCCCTGCAATAGCCACCGAAAGTGTGGTACATGAGAAGCACAAGTCAAGAGAGCTCCATTAGCTACTTTAACATCATAAGAAGGATGAGGTACTATTGACAGTTGCAACTTCTGACACAAAGCTTCATTAATGAAACTATGTGAGCTTCTAGAATCAACTAAAATCAGTACCACCTGATCTTTTACCAATGCCCTTAACTGAATGGTCTTAGGAGCCACAGAACCAGAAATGGGTTGAATAGACAATAGCATATTCTCTGGTTGAGTCTCCAAACAGGCCACCACATCTAACATTTCATTAGTCAATATTTCAGAATTTTGCTCCACTTCCATTGCCTTCAACTGTGGACCCTCTTGCTTAGCACAAACATGTCTAGGTGCATATTTGTCTCCACACTTAAAGCATAAACCATGAGTTTTGCGATACTCCTTCAACTGTTACGCCTTCCAAATGTCTCCTGGTACTTTTGCTGGTGTATCTATTCCCTTAGTCAGATACCCTTCCTTCTTATGAACTCCCTTTTTCATACAGTGTGCACTCTCAAAGATTAAAGCAACCTGAAAAGCTTGATGAACGTTTTTAGGCAATTGAGCAGCAACTGAATAGCGCAATTCATCTTTCAATCCTTTGAGAAATTGAGACAACAGAAAGAGATTACTGAGGGTAGGATCATATCAACGCAGATGATACACCAATTGGACAAACTTGGAGCGATATTCAGTAACAGTTTGAGACAATAACAGTAATTCATCCATTTTGTCTTTAGCAATATTGACCTCAAATTCCCCCAGCACTGCTTCACGAAACTGTTCCCAAGAGTGTCTTCCCACCTCCTGCTTCCAAGCTTAGTACCAATGAGCCGCATCACCAACCAAGTTCAGGGATGCTGCCGACACTTTGAAACCCTCCACAATTTGATATAATTTGAAATAAGTGTCACAATTATCCACCCAAACTCTAACATCAGTACCATCAAACTTCGGGAAATCCATTTTAGGGGTCCAATTTCGTTTGTGTTCTACTTCAGCATGATCACGCGCAGCAGAGTGAATGGGCTGAACAGAGGCATACCCATTCAGATTAGGAAGCGGTGGTGGAGTTGGTGGTGTCGATGACGTAGAAGCCGTCGATGGAGTTTGCAGAATCGGAGCCTTGCCGGGGCGAGTCGAGGTTGGCGCAGCGTGTGGGTTTCCTTCCTTGAGTTTCTTGGTCACGAGAGCTTGCTCCATCTGCACTTGCCCAAGGGAATCCATGGATAGATCCACCTTCGCTTACAGTTTCCCCAATTGCTCCCCATACTGCTCCAATTTCTAATCAATTATCTCCAGCTTGGATCCCATTACGTTCACCTCCTCCACTTTCTTCACCAACGACTGGATCATGTCCGCAAGCCGACCTTCCATAGCTTCCATGGCGGCTACCACTTACCGCACTTGCACACCTTGCTTCGCTGGTGCCGTGGTGTGCCTTTCCTTCCGATCGAACCCGACGCGAGATTAACTGCAAAACTCGCAGAGATTGCAAACTCGGCCACTGGATTTACCGATCAAAATCAAGGCAGGATGCGCGGGCTCTGATACCAAGTTGTTACGACCTAACTCTGTCGAGATTGCCACCGGTGATCACCGGAGTTCAGGAAGAACAAGTTTCTAGAAATGGGGAGAAGATGCGTGGAGAAGAAGAAGTTGTTCTCGAATTTTCTTTTTCATTTCTTCATTGTCGATTCCGATACAGTGCCGTGGGGTTATATATATGTCCCCTTCCTTACAGCTGGCCGAAGGCCCACAATTCAGTCTCCCAATCCAATTACATGTTTTCTAACATGGAATACGTAACTCGTCTATACGCTTTACTCTGCTTTGCCTTTCTTCTTCTCCTCTGCTTTAGACTTTCGACTCTGTCGTGGCTGCAGCTATGACAAGAGCTAGCCGGGTTCTGGGGCTAAGGCGCTTACCTGGGGGAAGCGGGGAAGGGAGAGAGAGAGAGAGAGCGAGTGAGATCGCCGTGGTGGTGAAATCGGTGGCGGAGGAGGGGATCGGGGAGTGGGATTAGGTTCGGAAGCAATGCAAAGAGGGGTGAGGAGCTGGTAGGGGAGGGAGCTTGTGGGGGAGGACGGTGGCGGCACCAGCGGTTTGGAAGGGCAGGGGCGGTGAGGGGAATTGGCAGCGGCGCGGCGCGGCCAGCGTAGATCGGAGGTAGTTGCGAGGGAGAGAGCGGAGCGGAGGTGCGGAGGGAGGGAGCGACCGAGAGAGGGGAGGACGCGTGCGCGGCGTGTGGATTGGGGCGTGCGCGGCGTGCGGAGCAAGAGAAAGACGATCTGAGCCATTGGATTAGATGATCCGACGTTTCATATTTCACGTGTCTGTCAAGTGCGTCTGCTATGTCAGAAGTCACGACCACTACTACGAATTTTTCAGTAGTAGAGAAGAGATAGAGAAGATAGAGATACGCGAGTTTAGACCATATATAATAGTGTTTATTAACGGGTTGCCTACATTGTCATGCAACTAAATATGATAGCATGGAAGAAAGAGAGAGATGAGAGAAAAGGGAAACATGGTTGTAACGCATGACAACTACTCAAAGCCAAATCTTAGAATTCATTAAAGAAAATCTTGTTGGATGGCGTGGAGAAAAAAAAAAGAGTAATCAAAATAAGTAAATTGCACCTGTGGTCCTTAAATTTGTAAGTAAGTTTCACCTTGATCCACAAACTTACAACTCGCACATCGCGATCTCAACTTGTTTGTTGTATCATTCCAATCCAAAACCTAGTGTGTACGTGGTCTTACCTACGTGGCATGCCACATGGAAGATGACAAAGCAAAATTTTCCGTTGCCCCGTTTTTTCTCCCAATCTTCACGTTTCTCTTCTTCCTCCACCACTAGATGCACCGCAACGGCGGCAGCGAGCAAGCAATAGAGAGAGAGGAAGGCAGTGAGAGAGACGATGCTGGCCTCCGAAGAAAGAGGCACTAGTGCCGGGGTTGGTCTAACGACGGAGCGGAGGCTCAGGGCCGGAGCGAACGATGGTGACTACAAGCTTCTCGCACTCTCCCTTCTCTCCACCTTGAGCTCCGCTTGATTGTGACCAGGAGCTCCTCGTCGTTGCCGCTGCTTCTTCAAATCGACAATACCGTGTGTTGGTATTTATTACGATCATAGATAAATCCGCAAGCACACAAATACTGTTCTAGCATTTCACCCATGAGTATTTCCAAGGTTATCGTTATAGGGAAGATGATGATATAAATATAGATTTGGAATGCCACAAACAATTACAAACAATCATGGATCTATCTTTGTGTTTGATGAGTTTGTCCAGTTTGCAAAAAATATGGGGATCAAATTGTTGAATTCCTCACCATATTATGCACATGCTAATGGGCAGGCAGAAGCATCTAATAAAAGCTTGATCAAATTAATCAAGAGGAAGATTTCTGATTTTCCCAGGCAATGGCATACCAGATTAGCAGAAGCGTTGTGGTCCTATCGGATGGCTTGTCATGGATCAATCCAAGTCCCTCCTTACAAACCTGTTTATGGGCATGAAGCAGTTTTACCGTGGGAAAGTAATATCGGCTCAAGGAGGATTACTTTACAAAATGATTTGACAGCCGATGATTATCGTAATCTCATGGTAGATGAGTTAGAAGAGTTGGTTCAATCCAGATTGTGTGCTTTGGAAAAAGTAACAAGGGATAAGGAGAGAGTTGCTCGTCATTATAATAAGAAGGTTGTACCGAAGTCTTTTTCGGAGGGTGAGCTTGTTTGGAAGTTGATTTTGCCGATAGGGACTCGTGATATAAAATTCGGCAAGTGGTCACCGAATTGGGAAGGACCTTTTCGGATCAACAAGTCTGTTTCTAAAGGGGCTTGTATGTTGCAAGGGCTTGATGAAGAAGTTTTTGGAATAGCTCTTAATGGAAAGTATTTGAAGAAATATTACCCAAATGTTTGGGTTAATTCATGATCAGTTGTGTTGTGCCAATACATGATAGCCGATGTATTAGCATCGCCTTTAGATGGCCGATAAATGTATTATCGCCCTTAGTATGCTCTTTCTTCATGGTCGGTTCGATTATGCCGATGTATGATAGCCGATGTATTGACATAGCCTTTACATGGCCGGTAAGTGCATTATCGCCCTTAGCATAATTTTATGTCAATCTTTGCCCTTATTGCAAAATTAGGGGGGCATAAATGGGGGCAGATTAAATATATGGGCTTTCAAAAAAAAATTACAGATAAGGCATATTGGAGCAAGTAAACTGATAAGAAGCATGAAAACTAGCAAAATGTTGTTTAAGTTCCTATTACAAAGATTTGTCCATAGCAAGGTGTTCACCCAGATACAAGATTGTTAATTGTCGATATAGCTAGTTGCCTAATTTGTTCTACTTCATCTATGGCTTGAGCATCGATTGCATCGGTACCGGGATCACCTTCAAGGACTTGCTCAAATCTGAGAGATGCTTGATGGATTTTTTTAGTTTGGACCTCTACTCCTCTATGGCCTTGGGAATATCGGCAAGCTTCTGTTCCTCTTATGCTATTTCAGCTCTGCATCTTTCAAGTTCAGCTGTTAATTCTAATTCCCTGGTTCTAAGCCGATCTATATTGGTTTGAGTAAACCTTGGCCCAGCTTCTATCTCATCAAGTTTGGCTTTTTCTTCATTGATGGATAGTCAATTGGCTTGAATTGTGGCTTCTAACTCAGCTCTTTCGCGCCTATCTGCAATCCTTTGCCTTGCTCTTTCCAGTTTGAACCAATGTTGTTCTAAATATACAGCTGGAGAGATAATGTCAGCTTGGACTTTAGGGATTTGGCTATGGATTTCTTCAAATCTGGCCCTAATTGGCCCACAGTCAATGACTAGGGAATCTAAGGAGCACCCTAGCCGATGGGCGATATCCAAGAGTTTAGCCTTGAGGTCATCGTTGAGAGGAACTAAGGCCTTGCTAGTGGTTTACTCTTCCTCTTCATCTATGAACTCCCTAATGTCAAAGGAAAACATATCGGCTAAGACCTGAAAAAG
Source organism: Oryza meridionalis (assembly GCA_000338895.3). Classification (NCBI taxonomy): domain Eukaryota; kingdom Viridiplantae; phylum Streptophyta; class Magnoliopsida; order Poales; family Poaceae; genus Oryza; species Oryza meridionalis. The sequence goes on along the minus strand of CM002532.2, from coordinate 2,601,056 downwards.
GATAAGTTAAGACTATTAGCAATGCAAACGTTGTAGCCGATATGTATAGATCTAAAAATAAACTTACAGGAACAGCGGGAGTTGGTTGTTCTGGTACTTCTATATGATGACTATCCCTAGCCGATGGAGTTCGCTCACTTGATTCATGTTGAGAAGGAGATGGAGAACGAGGAGGCTAAAAAAAGACAGAATAAATATAGCATCGGTTGATGAGAATACAAAGAAATAAATTGAGTTATGAGTTACTGGTGGAGGTGGTGCCGATGGTTTCTTCTTAGTGGCTATTTTCTTCTTCACCAGAAAGAGTTTTTGTCAGAATCAGAGTATGATCTATAAATTGAATGAAAGCAATACTTAGAGAGAGACATACTAGAGTTTGACGAGTTCGGCGTCTTGGAGGACTTGGTGTGCTCTTAGGGCTCGGTGGATCGGCTAGAGTCGTTTGCACTGTTTCCCTTGCCTCACTTACGTCGGCAGCAGCATCATCAATGGCTTCTTCCATCTCTTCATGAGCCAAGAATTCTTCTACATCTGGGTCTATGGTTGGCAGATCATCGGCAGTAGCAATCTTTTGTTTCTTTGTGGCTTTCTTTTTAGTAACAGGAGGTTTAGCAGCCGATGGTTGAGCAACTGATTTCCTGGTCCTTTTCCTTTTCCCAATATCAGTAGGGATTGGTTCACGAGGTTGACCATGAAGTACAGAAGTTGTCTTGGGGGCATTATAGCCGATAATGGAAGGAGCCAGCCCAACACCGTTTGGAAGAATCCCTACAACATAGTGGATGGGTTCCCCGCTCTAGCTAGCATGAGGAGGTGAAGAATATGTAGTCTGCAAGCGAGAGAAAAGGAAATTAAGTGTTGATAATAAATCGGTATCAGCTTAATAAAATAATTTTTGATAAAAGAAGAATGCTTACTTGTGGAACCAAGTCCGGGAGGATGGTAGTCAAGTATATTGAAGCCGATTGATGAAAAAGATGTTTTTTTCCATTCAATCCACCATCGGTCAAAAGTAGGGATGGCAATTTCCCCCGCGGGGCCGGGGGAGATTTTCGACCTGCGGGTGCATCGGGTACGGGGCCCCGCATTTGGGCGGGGAGGGGACGGGGGACTAATTTCACCCGTGGGTGACCCGCGGGGCCCTGAGGGGTACATATAAACCTCAAAGTATAGGTCAAAGAAAGCCAAAAAGCCCATGTAATAGCCAATGTAAACTTACAGCTAATTCCCTGGCTGAATTTTTATGATGATATTTAAGTATTCATGCTATTTTTTATGGTGTGTTAATTATGTACAATATTTGTTTTTGCTGAAATGATGATTATGTTGTATTTTTTGAGCTAATTGGATGGAGATGCTACCTAATGCAGGGCCCCGCAGGGGTCGGGGGCGGGTGATGTTTTCAACCCGCATCCATGGTCGGGGCCGGGGGGGGGGGGCAGGGGGTGAAGTTGGGGGTCGGGGTCGGGGGCGTTCCAGCCCAACCCGGCCCCGCCCCGCCCTGTTGCCATCCCTAGTCAAAAGTTGTACTCCTTATCAAGGCCAACTCAATGTTATCAATGCTGCCTAGTGGGTGCCTTGAATGTTAAGAAGTCTGTCCATCATAAGGGCTGATGTGGTTTCTCCCCTAGTGATGCGGACATCACTAACTCGGATACACACAATAATCCTCCAACGGTCATTCAAGGACCGATAACAAGAGCTCGTGCGCGACAATTAAATTTAGAGGTGAGCTCGTTCCTATGTTCTTCTTTGTATGAATTTGAGAATAGATTGCTACCTAATGATTATATTGTGATTAGGAACAATGGAGGGGACAAAGAGACACTTGGAGAAGGACTTAGAGCCATGGAGGATCATCGAGGACGTGCAAGTCAAGGTGGAGGGCCAAACCAAGTCGACGTCGGGTGCAATTCGGAGTCCAGGACCAGTCTGCACTAAAACGGTCGCCCAGGTCGCATACTTGCTCAGATTGGGGCGTTCTTTATATGTATGGAAAGCTAAGAAGATAAACTTTCCAATGGTTTTGGTCCCATGTCCAAATTCTTTCCGAGTCAATGAGAATTGACCGAATAAGTTGACGTCCAGAATCTATTCCGGTGCTGTGTCACCGTATTTGGGCCTATGGCCCGTGTATCGTGTTGGAAACCATTAGGGTTGCGTCGAGAGGGGGTTGCACGACCCTAAATTCTATATATCAGTACCCGCTGCCATCTTTAGGTTTTTGGGTTTTGCTTAGATTAATCTGTCGAGAACAGTTTCGCCGCTAGATCGATTTGTAAGACCCCAACTCGTGAGCTTAATCATTCATCTACAATTTTGGTTGTTTTCTATCTCGTTCTTGTTTGTGTTCTTCGATTGGCAAACAGGGATTAGCCTTCTCGGCGAGGTCATCCGTGTCTCGATACGGGTGATAACCAGAGGAGAGTGGTGCTGCGATTGCGGGGCTCAAGAGCGTGCGCGTTCAAGAAGCCGGATCGATTTGTGTCGCGATTCCGTCCAAATCGTTGTTTATCAGAACCTTTCGGAAGATCGGGAACCCTAGTGCACATCACCTAGTTTGGATCTTGTCTACAAAGAACAAGCCGATGGGCAGTTGGCCTAATCCAAGTTGTCTAGCAGCACTCGTGGGATGATAAAAACTCATATGAGATCTGAGTATTTCTGCCTTGGTGGATGCCGTGGATTGCTCAAATCTCTCATGGTTGATTTCTTCAAATCTGAAATCGGCTGGGAGTTCAAAGTCTGCAGAATGCTGATAGGCAAACCAAATTCTGGAATCCCTTGGAAATCCGATTTCCTTCATCATCTTCAATCGGCTCGTCAATAGATGGGAAAATTGCTTGATTCAATGCTGATCTTTTGAAAACCTTAACAGTGTGCAAGTTTAGCCATAGTTGTATGAACCACCAAGGGCCACCTGTGCTGATAATGTCACGCCCAGAAATTCATGAACCAGAATTTCTAAGCTGAATGTGCATTAAAACCCCTGTCCAGGACCAGCCAGGGTACACAAATGACAATTGTCGACATACAGATCCACGTCTTACAAAAATATAAAAGATTACAAATGCAGCGAAAAAGGTAGAGGCAAACTAAACTTAAGAGCTTGGCTTTTGCAGTGGGGCGACTCCACTCCACAGGCATCCTTGACGGCAGCGACGAAACCAACCTCTCTGAGACGGCTCCAACTGGGAAGAACTTCAACTCTAGTGTGCGGAAGGAGAGCAAGACTGAGTACTCAGCAAGTCATACCGAAAGAGGAGGTATGATGCAGGATATAACCAAAGGAGGCTAGGGGTATTTGCACAAAGTAGGCATTTAAAAGCAGTAGTTGAAAGCAGTAAAACCATTACAGTAAATTAAGCAATATTAACCAATCACTGCTCAACGCTACACCACATTGAGGCAGGCCCAAACCACCACCTGAACTAACTAGTTCCATTAAGCTAAACTAGGGGTGAGACTAATCACGGTGAATCTGGTTGATTGCCCATAACCGCGGGCACGGCTATTCGAATAGTTTTACTCTGGCCAGAGGTGTACAACTGTACCCACAAGACACGATTCCGCACATGTCGCCATGCCCCGAAGTATCACCATGATATTGCAAAGGGGGAAATCGTGACAAGACCCTTCGCATAACCCTTCCCTAACCATCTACACCATGCTAAGATTTCACCCCCACCCCTCAACAGGCAGTGGGCAATCCCCTCGTGCGCCACAGTGAACCCGACGGCTGGACAACCGGACACCCCGGTCGACCCAACTCCATCACGCCCACCCTCACCACCGGTGCCTAGGAAAGGGTCGAGCTATACTACAAGTCAAGCAGTTACCCGCTCCCGCTTGTGGTAAGCATGATAAGTCTCCCAGGGTTTCCCGTGAACCGGCCCTTAATTGCCATGGGTGCGACCAGCAAAACCATACACCCACAACCCTTCATTTAGTGTATTTTAATTAACTAACACCACTGCGGTGGCACCAATCTAAAGTCATACCAAAAGCTAATGTCTATGCATTAATGTGATTTCCCATTTCTACCGTATAGTTCAACAAATCACCTTTCCCTCGTTCCATATTCCAGCCTTGGGGGAATCGAACCCTACCGGCGTGGCTGGTTTTACTCATTCATCGTATCACACGTCCAACTATCCAAATCCTTCTTATGACTTAGATCCGACGGCTCCCTTCCATCCCTCTCTCGCCGAAAACAGTGCCGATCCCCTCCCCTCCCCTCTCTGCGATCCCCTCGCCTTCGCGCTCTTATCCTCTCTCGCAGAAAAAACATCCCATCCCTAAAACAACGCCGTCCGCGCTCATCGCTCTCCATCGCGTCGCCATTGTCCCCTTCGTCAGCCTCCCCCTCGCCATCCATCAGCCCCCCAGGTCCCCTCAACCCTAACCGCGCTGCCTCAACCGGTCGCCGCCGCCGCCTCACCCTGTGCCCTCGCCAGATCGATTCCGCGATGCCCTGCCTCCTTGCCTTGCTCGCCTTGGAGCATCTCGCGCTGGATCCCGCAGGTCGCGCCCCTATTCACGGCCACCGTGGACCGATCTGCGACTGACGATTGCGATTTGTTTTTTTTATGCGTCGGACTCGTGAATTTTGTACGGATGACCCAATTTCGGTGTCTGATGTTATTCCCCTTTGCATCTTTTAGGAAATTTTGTGGAAATGCTAATGACCACCGCAATCAGCAAGGAGGCAATCGCCCAGGTTTCTCCCTTCTACGATTCCCTTCTGATGTTACCTTCGTAATCTTGGCATGTGGAATTTTTTAACACGTCCTAGGGATTGATGACAGAGTGTACGTAACATGAGTCATGTTTTGGGCTTTGATCAGATATTCCCTGTATTAAGAAATCGTGCATTCTTACTTTGGGATTTGTTCCGTCGGGTTGTTTAACATTGCAGTGCTTCTTTGTGGATTCCTTCCTTTAATCTGAACAAAAAGGACTCAGAGCTGCTATGTTGAGTTCATCAGAGGTATATGTGTGGCAAACTCCACTCTCTATATTTCTCTAATCATTTTCTAGGTAAGCTGTAAGTAATCTGCTACGATGAAGTCATGCTCACAATGAACAATCATTACTATGTAGTTAGGCTCACTAAAATTTGATGGCTTGCATCTGCAATATTTTAATCCTTATGCACATGCAAATTAACCTTTTTCAGATCAGTGCAGTACAATCCAACTTTTGATTATTGATACGTATAGTCTTCAGTTTTCAACTGATCAATACAAGAACCTTAATTGTAAGTCTCATCTTTTGTACTTGACTTTGTGTATACATTATATATTGACAAGGAACATGGAAAGTTTCAAATTGCTGTCAGATATATGTTTCCTAAGTTTGATTATTTGTTTAATCTTGCTGCTAATAATCGCCATTGATCTCAGCTACACACCCCTTATATAATTGTTTAGCGGCTATTTATCTAGAATGTAAAAAGAAAAAAAAGGGGGCCTTGTTTAATGGCACTAACTGCACATTGGTAATATATCATACTATTAGGTAAATATTTACTGATGTACTTTACACTCCTATTATGCAAATGCTAAGTTACAATATGTACTTTACACTCCTATTATGCAAACGCTCTAGGCATATATCTTTTTTGAACACATATATTTTTCACAAGAGGTAGTAGTTAGCAGGTGATAAACTGATAACGAGATAGCAGCAAGGCATGGATTGAGCGATTAAGCTTCATTTAAGACTGTATAGCACCTTCGCCACACACAACCGTCGTTCAAGCAAGCGTCGTCATCGTCTTAGAGCGAGCGAGCGAACGGTGGGTTCAGGGTCATCGCTCGGTGGGTTCAGGGTCAGTGCCGAGACGGCTCGTGCTGGCCAACGGTGTCGCCGCTGCCGTCATCATCACCATCACCGACCTCTTCTCTCAGGTGGGGTTCCTGTACCTTCTCACTCGGTCAGCAGTAAAAATCCATAATTTTTTTTACTCTCCCTATTCTTGCCTGGAACCATGGCTTGGTTTTTGATATGAATCTTTATCTATGTTAATTTGTCTCAGAGACATAAGAAGTGTGTTTATAAATATAGCGCCGAGGCGGCTCATGCTAACCAACGGCGTCGTCGCCGCCGCCATCATCACCGTGACTGACCTCTCCTCTCAGGTGGGGTTCATGTACCTTCTGACTCGGTCGGCAGTAAAAATCCATATTATTTTACTCTCCCTGTTCTTGCCTGGAATCGCAGCTTGGTTTGTGATATGAAGCTTTATCTCTGTTAATTTGTCTCAGTGGCATAAGATGTGTGTTTATCTCATGTTCAATTATGCTAGGGGCCTTTGATCTGTCAGCAACCTGAGTAATGGCCTATATTTTATTGCCACACATCAAATCGCACTGGGAATTTATCTGCAAATTTGTTTTGCTATATTGATGTCATGAGATAGGTACTGCCATTAAGTACTTGGCGTTTATTTCTTTTGTTGATGGGGGATAATATATGCGTTATTTCTTTTGTTGATGGGGGATAATTGATGTCATAAGATTAGTTGATGATCTTCAATACAATAATTGCTTCAGTATAAGACTACTGTCTTCTTTGCCTTGAGCAGAATTCCTTTGACTATCCTGTTCAGGTGATGTGAGAGCGTTTTGACTCGTAGAGTATCTTCATTGCTCTGCCAGAAGTTATACTTCTGCTCAACAAAAGAGTTTGGTAAGATTTGAACGGTTGGTTGTACAGAACATGCCAGTTGATTGACGGGATGTACCCAGTTTGGAGCCCATATAACTTGTGTATTTCTTATTTGCAATTAATCCCAACATTTAAAGGTGGTGTTGAAATGGTCATGTTTGGCGTTTGAGGTTATAAATTAGTGGCGTTGTATTATGCTTTCATGCTGCTATTGACAAATCAAATTGATGTATGTTATTTCAAAACTTTGAATATAAAATCGCATTGTAAATTGGTTTCAACTCACGTTTGTTTATATTTTGTCATTTACATATGGATCGAAATGCTTCCTCCAACGGAGATAAAACTAATGTTTCTTCGAGTGTCGTGGATGTGTACTATTTTATACTTCCACCCATTTCTTTATAAAAAACCATCTTTCCCCGCCCCTCGGCGCCGTGTCCTTGGTGAGCTCCTCCTCTCCCTCCTAGCGCCGTGCGCCGTCGCTTCCGTGCGTGCGTCGCCGCCTTGCGCCGCCGCCGCTCGTCGCCGGTGGCCTTCGGGCCCGGCGCGTCGTCGCCACGCTGCCGTGTGCTCGGCCGGCCGGATTGCCGCTGTCCCGCTCACCTGTGCCGCCTGACCCCCTAGCCGCGCCGCTCCCTCGCGTGAGCGGCCGCCGCCCGCGTGCGCCGCCGTTCCCCGCGCCGTCGCCGGCCGTCGCCGCCGGTAGTCGCGCCGCCGCACGCCGTCGCTCGGCCGGGCCAGCCTGAGCCGTGCCCGTGCCCCAGCGCGTCGCCCCGTGGCCGCCCGATCGGCTAGGGCTGATCCGGGCCGTCGGTTCCCGTGGACCGGCGGTAGACCGCCTCGGTGGTCCCGGTCCACGGTGGACCGGCGCCCTTGTGTCGCTGACCCGTGGGGCCCGCTTGCCAACGCCGCTCCTCCCCCTTGATGACGTCAGCGCGTCCCTTTTCCTTTGAGAAAACAATTAATAATTGCGCAATAATTCGGCAATAATTCTATAAATTCATTTAAACGGCTCAAAACTTCTAAAATTCATATCTAATTCATATGAACTCCGAATTGAGCCGTTCAACTTGCAAAATTCATCTAAAATTGATCTCTACATGTTTGTTTACTTTTTATGTACTGTTCCCTTGGTGTTTTTTAGATTTTTTTCTTGTTTTGCGTGCTAGCGTATAGAATCCGTCGTTTTGGAAGTCTGCGGTCTCGAGGAAAAGAGTTCAGAAGATTAAAGTGAAGAAGCAAGGCAAGTCACACATTCCCCTTGAGCATGTTGATCCCAATTTATAAATGTTTTATTGTGTGCAAATAAATATGCATCGTTTTGCTAATTACATGGGAATAGGGTTTACCTATCTGCTTGCTTGTGCCATGTTATTTGATGTCTGTCCTTTGTCAACCTTGGGTGACAAATCGACTAGCTTGTGTTACTTTGATGACCTAGCTAGAACTATATGCTTAGCCATACTTAATTACCACTAACTCAGTAGATGGGATAATTGCAGTATTAGACATGTTAGTATCATGATGAGCTGCGTGCTCGAGACATCTGGCCATGTTTCATGGTCGTAATTATCAAACTAAAATACGACAGAATGGTGGGCTGTGGGTGCATGGTTTTGCTAGTCGCACCCATGGCAACTAAGGACCGGTTCGCGGGATGCACTGGAAAACATACAGCGCTTGCCACAAGCGGGAACGAGTAACTACCTGACTTGAAGTATAGCTTTTCTCTGGCCGATGCATCCAGGCAAGGGTGGGCGTGATGGAGCGGGGCGGACCCTGCGACGGCCTCTGTCGCTTCCGGATTCACCTAGGCACGAGAGGGGACTGCCCGCTGCCTGCTGGGGGCGGGGGTGAAACCTGAGGTGTGGTGTGCTTGGTCAAAGCGGATTATATGAAGGGTCTTGTCACAATCACTCGGCATGGTGACGTGTCCGGCCGGGTACGGTGACATGCCGGTGGATTGTGTCTTGTGGGTACAGTTGTGCACCTCTGGCCAGAGTAAAACTATTCGAATAGCCGTGCCCGCGGTTATGGGCGATTGACCAGAATCACCGTGATTAGTCTCGCACTTAATAAATCGACCCAATGCACTATAGTTCAGGTGGGTTGGTTGGGCCTGTTTAACGTGGTGTAGCGTTGACCAACGGAGATTTAATAATTACCTTAATTACTCAACCGTTTTACTGTTTGCTAAATAAAATGTTTTACAACCGCCTTTATGCAAATAGCCACCAACCGTCCTTGTATCCCCTTGCACGTCTGCATCATTGGTGTGGCTTGCTGAGGACGGTGGTTGTACTCAGCCTTGCTATTATTTTCCCCCTTTTTAGAAGTGTAGTGCTTCTGAGCTGAAGACGAAGTTAGAGGACCAAGGCTCAGACACCAGTTGAGTTTTTGCCTGTGGAGTGGAGCTGAAGCCCCGCTAGGATCGCCTTTTTCCGCCGCTGCTGCTTTCGTTTCGGTGTGAGGACTAAGTGCCTCTTCTGTAAGTATTTTACGCTTTGTTTACGTTTGGATCTGTATATTTACTTGTCGTTTTGTGTACCCTGGCTGGTCCTGGACAGGGATTTAATACACAAAATAGTCTGGAAATTTGGGCTAAATTTCTGGGCGTGAGACGCGAGATGCTCCAAGGCGAGCAAGGCAAGGAGGCAGGGCATCGCGGAATCGATCTGGCGAGGGCACAGGGTGAGGCGGCGGCGGCGACCGGTTGAGGTAGCGCGGTTAGGGTTGAGGGGACCTGGGGGGCGGATGGATGGCGAGGGGGGCGGCTGGCGAAGGGGACAATGGCGACGCGATGGAGAGCGATGAGCGCGGACGGCGGCGTTGTTTTAGGGATGGGATGTTTTTTCTGCGAGAGAGGATAGGAGTGGGAAGGCGAGGGGATCGCAGAGAGGGGAGGGGAGGGGATCGGCACTGTTTTTGGCGAGAGAGGGATGGGAGGGAGCCGTCGGATCTAAGTCATAAGAAGGATTTGGATCGTTGGATGTGTGACATGATGAATGATGAATAAGTAAAACCATTTGTTGAACTATAGGGTAGAATTGAAGACAAATAGAATTGCACTGTAGCGTTACTAAGGGCATATTACTAGCGTGTACTAGTTGAACTAAGCATGGCCAAGCATTTCCTAAATTAACATCTAGTCATTTTAATACCCAAGTTATCAATGGTATAAGGTAAATAATATATGGCTGAGTAATAGGACCCATCCCACATGACATTGTAAAATAATGCAACATTTAATAGAAATACGGGACATTTGTAAATTGGGTACAATATGATCAATTGTATTGCATGACTTGCCTTGCTCTCGCACTGATGAGACCACAACAACGTCTTCGAGGAATCGCGGATCTACGAAACGGCCGAAATCTACGCGACAAACAAAGCACACAAGCAAAATATGCTATAAGTCTACTAAAACGGGAAACAAAACCATTTTTAATGGATTCTAGGGATTTTTACGAATTTACTGAGAATTGATTGGACTTAAACGGACCTCGGATGAATTAGTTATGAATTTTAGAAGATTCTCTGTGTTTTTACTATAAAAAGAAAATGCCTTAAATATTTATTGCGCAATATATCCTAGGATGACGTCATCCAAGGAGGGGGGCGGCGCTGACATGCGGGCCCCACGGGTCAGCTTCTAAAGTGGGAGGGAGAGGCGCCGGCATGCGGGCCCCACCTGGCAGTGCCTCAAAGGGGGCCGGTCCACCGTGGACCGGGACCACGCGGCTGGTCCACCGCCGGTCCACAGGACCGACGGTCCAGATCGGCCTCGAGGCCGATCAGATGGTGCGGGCGGCAGTTGCTAGGCTCGGCTCGGCTTCAAGCCGGCTGGGCGGCTACAGTGGTGCGGCGACGGCACGTGGTCACCGGCAACAGCAACCAGCAGCGCGGGAGGCGGCGGCGGACGGCGCGAAAGGCGGCGGCGTTGGCCGAAGGCGACGACGCACGTGCGGAGGGCAGCAGCGCTCACGGGAGAGAGGGAAGGAAGGAGGAGAGGGGATCCTCACCGGCGAGTTTGGCGGCTGGACCGGAGGATGAAGGCGGCGGCGATGGCCTGGCAATGTGAAGGGGCGGGCGGGCGGCTTCGACACCTAAGGAGAGAGCTGAGAGGGGTTAGAGCGGAGGGAAGGTGACCACGGCAGCCACCATTGTTGGCCGGAGACAGAGGGGATGGATAACTCACTGGTGCGCGAGGGGAAAGGTGCTCTGATGGGATTCCGGCGATGCGAGGCGGTGGCCGAGATGACCCACGCGGCGGCGAAGCTAACGGCGCCGGCGGCGTGGCTAGGAGGTGGCCCTAGCGGCGGCTAGTGGTTGCCGGAGGTTGGCGGCGGGCGCGGAGCTCGGGAGAGCGGCGCAGCGGCGGTAGGAGGCACGGGAGGGAGCGGCGAGAGCGGAAAATGAGGGAGGGGGCTCGGAGGAGGCTTTTTATGGACGAGCGAGAGGCGAACGAGGCCGGGAGGGACCTCTATTTGGCTAGCGACGTGGGAAGGTGGGGAGGGAGAGAAAGAGAGGGATTCAAAATCGAATCCCGCCCATTTGCGGCACACACGTGAGCGGGAAAGGGGGGTGTTGGCGGCGACGTGGGTGCGGGGCGCGGGAGGGGCGGGAACGGCGGCGGCGCGGGCGGTTTTGTCGGGTCCCAAAACAAATGATTCAGAAACCGATATGTTTAGACTGTATCAAGCCCTGGATCAGTAGATTGATACAGATTAAACAATCTGGATCTTCATTGCATACATTTGAACAAGGCTCTAGTGGATATGTTACTAAAAAATATACGGGTATTTACAAACTTGTGGCTAACTAATACAGCAGGAGCTATAGAATGAACCAACTCTAATGTTTTGCTATAGAGTTAAACCATCTAACTATACTAGACTTGAAGACTAGGTTTAAAGAAAACTAACTTATGTGATTGTACTTCCGGCTTCGATAAGAACTCCAAATTGACTCTGAAAAAGGTGGGGTTGAAGCAAGGGTGAGTACAACGTACTAAGCAAGCTATTATATTCAATATGAATGTATGAAATAGTAGCATTTGAGTAAGGCTAGATTTAATTGCAGAAAGCAGAGAATGTAGAAGAAGAAAGCCTGTAATGACTTTAATGCAACAGTATTTAGTAAAATCTTGAATTAGGTTTCTAACCAAATACCATATGAGTCCCGATACTCAAATCCGTGAGCACGGCTATTCGAATAGATTCATGGTCACTTTACTGCAGTAAATGTACGCTTTACCCGCAGTCCACGACTTGCCAATATTCATTAGCTTAGTCATGGCCCAGTATTAGGTTACTAACAATTGTGGCACCTGTTCCATGAACTCTAGTCCCCATGCACTCTGAACGTAACATTATCAGCAGCGAGAGGAGTTCTGGCGTTCCCGGGGTTTTTAGAGAGAACTGGTTGAGAGACCCCGTCATCTCAACCAGGTTTCCATAAAATCACACACACAGCTCATGAGCGAAAATCAATATATTTACCTGCGCCTTGGTAAATATCATAAGATGCCCTGCTCGGCATAAGATTGCCTCCTGCGCGAGGACTTACAAAAGGAACCACTATACAGAGGGACCATATTTTTAATTAACATAATAACTAGGTCTGTCCCCATTCTAGAAGCTGCAGTCGTACTCGTTCGTTTGACATAAGTATTTGGTGGCAATCATATCGACTAGGACAGTACTAGCCACCCGGAAATCAACCAAATCTTACGTACTATCCCAATCTAAGTTCATTATATTTTTTATGTAGTCTAACTAGGCAAGGCTAAGCAAAAGCTAGCATATAACTGGTTTGCTATATGTTCAGGTTATGCATTCAAAAATATGAATGGCTAATGCATAGAATAAAGATATAGAATATAGCATAATTATACTCAAAGGGGAGGAATAATAACTTGCCTTGCTCCAATGCAAATAAATCCAAGATAGGCAACGTGATTATTCGGTCTGCGAGATGCCACAGGTTGCCATCCAAAAAACAATAGACTATTGAAGAAAAGAAAGAACCAAATTCAATAAAAGTCATTGAATAACAAGAAAAATGACAAAATGGGGAGAAGGGCTAGGTTTAGGGTGTAAATATCTCCTTTATAGGGTATATGGATTATTGGGCTAATATTCATGTGTAAGTTCTAAAGAGTTGAAGGCTAGAGGGGATTAAGCAACCAAGGTTGCTTAATTTTATGTGTGGGCTTGATTGCTGAAAGGATAGGATGTATATTGGGCAATTGAACTAGTTCAACTGGTATATGGCTAGTATTGGCTGGTGGTAGGTTTAGGTAGTATTATACCTAAGGTTTAGTAGTATTTGAGCTGATCATGGAGTAGGGCAGTATTTCGGCTAGAGTTTGGTTATTTACTAGTCATTGCTAGAGTTGGGTAGCATGACGACTAGGTTTGGTTATCATTTCTAGCCGATGTCGATAGACAGCCTATCGGCTAGAAGAATAGGAGGTGGGTGTAGGTTTAGTAGGGTGAAAGTGTTACTCCGACAACCGTGAGTGGTGGCGGAGCAGCTAGGGTCACACAGAGCTCGAGAGCTAACTATGTGGTGTGCTGTGAAGGTCGAAGAAATAGTGAAGCTCCGACCACTGTACGCATCGAGGCGTGAGGTGCCAGGAGCAGCACTTCGACCTTGGGTTTAGGTTTTGCCTGCCTTTACAACCAACGGTTTGACATCGGGGATAGTAAACCGCGAACGTCTCTATGGAAGGCGTAAAGTTTCAACCGGCGGCTTTTTAGTGGCTAAAGGGTAATTGGGATAAAAGAAAATATTTGAAAAGACAAATATAAATTCAAACGGTATTTGAATAAATTCAAATAAAATAGCAAATTGGGTATCAAAATATAGGGTTTGAATTTAGATGAATTTAGGTCCAAGTTTTAGTGGAATCAGATTTACGGTTTAGGAGATATAGGCTTCTAAAGATTGGATTTGAATTAAATAGAGAAAATACGAAGAGACACTGTGCAGGGGCCCACCTGTCAAGGAATCTTCTTTTCTTTTTATTTTTCCTTCTCTTCTTCTTCTTCCTTCGTTTCTCTTCTTCTTCAGCACGAGCAAACACAGAGAGGTAGAGAGACAGGGCGCCGGTGCTTCAGTGGTCGGAAGGCGGCGACGTCGGCGGCGAAACGTGTTCCCGAGCAACGCGCACCTAGGGAGGGTGGTAGTAGGCAGAAAGAGTGAGGGAGATGGCCGGAACGGCGACAACAAGAGCTCACCTTTGGCCGGCAATGGTGGTGACAATGGTGGCTTAGGTTGGAGGGGGAAAGAAGGGGGAAATGGGCAAAATAGATTCGCCAGAGTGAGGAGAGGCTAGTGGTGCAAGGATTCGAGAGGTGGAGCTGTAGAGGAGGAGATCGGCCAATGGCTCGTGATGGTTAACATGGCAGGAGAGAGAGATGAATCTCGGGTTCGAGTGTGGAGGGGGAAAGGAGTGACCTCGTCGGCAATTTATAGGTCGCGGAGAGGCGGTTGCCGAAGGCGGTTGTAGAGGAGAAGGATGAATGGGTCATGGCGCCGGTGAAGTGGAGGAGACAGCGCCGGCTTTGCCTTCTGATTGGTCGACGACGGCAGCGCTCACACGTGGCGGCCGCGGTATGGTTGAGCGCCGGCGGTAGAGAGGCACGGCACGGCGACGGCTTGGCGTGGAGAGAAGGGCAACGGCGGCCGGCTCTGTTCTCTTAGCGGCGACGGAAGGGAGTTGGCGGCGGCGTGCGCGCGAGAAAATTGCAATATTAGGACTGCAAACATGGTGGCTTCGCTGTTTTGACACTCCGTGTGGATGACAAATGGGCCCATCTGTGTCTACGAAATGTGGGTCCAGTATCATTATAGCAAAGGTTAATGTTTGCAGTGTCATAATTGCAACTTCCCCGGCGTGCTATAGGAGGAGAAGGGCGGTTTTGGCTATGGGCCGATTTGGGCCGGCTCGGCTTAGCTGGGCCGGCAGCCCAAGAGGGAGGAGGAAAAGGCGGCTCGGCTGGAGGCTGGGCCGTCCTAGGCCAAAGAGGAAGATGGGCTGAAAGGGAGAGAGGATTTTCGGCCCAATAGAATTGTTTGTGAATTTCTAATGGAACTTGAATAGGAAAGTTTGAAAGGAAATTATATTTGGATATAATTTCCAAAAGAGATATTTTTCTAGTTTATTTGAGTGCAATATCTTAGAGGTGGCATATAATGGAATTTTTTGATGCACTCAAATGAGAGAGGGATATATAATTGGGAATGTGAGAGGAAAATGGAGGGAATGGAATAAATATAATTTTAGCCCAAAATATGTGGTAGAAGTCTAGAGAATTAATTATGGGCTAAATGAGGTTTTGGATTTGGGATGGAAGGATGAAATATATATTTCTTAGCACAAAGATCAATTATTCACAATATTTGCAATAATACTATTCTTGTGCCGAAGAGGAAATTAAGCCACAGAGATTAAATTAGTGGCTAGATCAAAAGGAGGAATTTGGATATTTGGAACGATAATCAAAGGATGGGTTTAAGATCAAAGGATGGGTTAACAATTAATTCCAATTAAATTGGAATTACTTTGGTTTAGGTTCAAGGGCAAAATTAGGAAGGTTTCTTGGACCATAATCCATAAAAAATAGAAAGGGTTTTCAAACTAAATTTGAATAAAAAATTTTAGTCAAAAGAAGGTTTTTAAATTAAAACCCAAATCAAGAAACACCTTAATTTAACCAAATATATTTTGAAAGGAAAAACACAAAAGAAATTAAATACGAGAGAGGGATTTTATGCAAGTTAGTTTTAGGAGGTCCCTCTAATTATATTTTCCTAGGTTTAAAAGGTTATTAAGAACATAAGAAGCGACATTATGCAAGAGTAGAAAATGACACATTTTTAGGATGTTACAGGTTTAGGCGGCGGTTGCCGGCCGGTTAGAGGTAGGGGACGACCCGACAGGTGGGCCCCACCTATCGGTGTCCTAGAGAGGAGGGAGTGGGGCGCGGGGCGGCCCAACGAAGAGGAGGCCGAGCGCGGGAGGAAATGAGCCGACGGCCCAACAAAGGGAAAAGGAGGAAAATGGAAAATGGAAAAAGGGAAAATGATTTCCAGGGATTAAATATTGCGGATAAATGAATTTTAGTTGGTTAAAATTATTTATAGGGCTCTGAAACTTATGTTAAAATTCCTGTTAATGTATTGTGACATGTGGGACCCAAGAATAATCCCACAATGCCATTTCCATTTATTGATTGCATTTATTAATTAAGGAATTAGCTCTAGATTAATTTAAACCATTTCTTTGGACGATTTATTTAACCAATTTTAAAGCAAGAGAGGGGAAACTTTAGGACGTGACAAACCTACCCCGCTTAAACGGAATCTCGACCCTGAGATTCGGAAGAGCTAGCGAAAAGGTGCAGATGGGCGGCCTTCAACTCATCTTCCCTTTCCCAAGTGGCCTCTTCCTCTGAGTGGTGGCTCCACTGAACTTTGCATAATCTGATTACTTTGTTTCTGGTCCTTCTCTCGCTGGTCTCAAGGATGCGGACTGGCTTCTCCACATACGTCAGATCTTCCTAATGTCGATATGCTTTGAGCTAGCTTGTTCCTCGGGTACCCTCAAGCACTTCTTCAGCTGGGATACGTGAAACACATCATGGATGCTAGCCATGTTGGAGGGAAGCTCAAGCTGGTAAGCAACCTCACCTCTACGTTCCAAGATCCGGTATGGTCCCACAAAGCGTGGTTCCAACTTTCCTTTAGTTTGAAAGCGGTGTACTCCCCTGAGCTGAGTGACACGAAGGTACACACTATCCCTGCTTCGAAAGTGAGCTCCCTTCGACGGTTGTCTGCGTAGCTTTTCTGCTGAGACTGGGCGATTCTCAATCTTTCCCTAACAGTTCTGACTTTCTCCTTTGCCTCATTTAAGACTTCTGTACCAAACAACTGGTGTTCCCCTGTCTGATCCCAGAAGAGCGGAGTGCGACACTGTCACACCCCGAAGTTCTCCTCCCAAGCCAAAATTTTAATTTTATAAACGACCCCAAGAAAAGGCAGGTGAAATCAAGAGAAAACCCTAAGAAAGTAATGCAAATAATAATCGGATTGGACATGTGGAATTTTTCTTGAGTTCTACATGTCGAAATTCACTAACAGGACTTTTAGTGGAATTTTCAGAGCCCTAGAAATAATTTTAACCAATTAAAATTGAGCAAGCAATATTTTAATTCCAGGGAAAATCCTTTTTCCTTTTTCTTTTTCTTTTTCCTCTCTTTTTCCTCCTTTTTGTCGAATGGGCCGTCGGCCCATTCCTCCTTTCCTCCCCCCCCTCCTCTCTGCTGGGCTGGCCGGAGGCCGAGGCCCAGCCCGGCAGCCAGGCCGCCCCGCTGCCTCCTCTCTCGGGGTCGCCGACAGGTGGGGCCCACCTGTCGGGCCCGTCTCCCTCCTCCCGCCGCTCCCGCTCGCGCCGCCGCTCCCGCAACCGTCGCCGCGCCCGCGCCTCCGCCTTCTCCGGGCCACGTCGGAGAATATTTTTCTTGGGCTCTGATATATTTTAGTACGATGAATCTGAACAGATATATGTTTGGATATTAAATGTTTGAACACATCTTAAGGTGCAAGATGCAGAGCGTCGTCATTCTTGTAGCCAACCTTACCGGCACGGCCAGCCGCTAATTAACCACTCCAATGAATGCATCACAGCATCGGACTATACAGTACGTGCGGCTCTGAGCTCCTGACATGTAGTTGTACGTGCCCTACTCGTCACCGCCCAGGACCAGCTTGCACAGTGCAGCGTCATGGATGATCAAGATGGCTAATCCTGGATTACTCGAGGTTTTCACACGCACCATTAGACAGGATTGAGTTTGTTTTTTCTTTTTTTGTTTGGAGTATGTCGTTTGGCCACGTCCGCGCGTGCGCCGCGCTCTCCGCGCCCATTCCCCTCTCTCTCCCGCTCGCGCCCGCGCCCGAGATGGCCGGGATTCGAATTTCGAATCCCGCCTCTCTCTCCCTCCCCACTCCCCACGTCGGCCGGCGATTCCCGCCTCTCCCGGCCACGTCCGGCCCTCTCTCCCCTTATTTAAGCTTCACCGCCGCTCCCTCTCCCTTTTTCTCCATTGCGCCGACCTCTCCCGAGCTCCCCATCGCTCCCGCGCCATGCAACCACCCGCCGCCGCCGTTTTTGCTACTTCGGCCGCCGCTAGCCGCCGCTAGGGTCGCCGCCGCACCGCGCCGTCGTCGCCGTCGGGTTCGCGGGGTCGAGATCTACCTCGGCCGCCCCTCCCCCGTCGAGGTTCGCCGCCGGAACACCCGTCTCCTCGCGCTCCGGTGGGTTTAACCCCTACCGCCGCTTTCGGCCTCGAATGCCGGTCGCCGGGGTCTATCTCCCTCTCTCTAATCCCTCTCTTCTCCTTCCTTAGGGCACGCCGAAGCTCGTCTGCCGGTCGCCGTCGCCTCCCGTGGCTTGCCGTCGCCGTTCGCCATCGTCTTCCTCCGCGCCGGCCACCCTCGGTGAGGCATCCCCTCTCCTCTCCTTCCCCGTTTCCCCGTGCGTCGCCGCCGCCCGCGCTCGCCGTCGCTTTGGGTCGTTGCCGCCGTCCGCTGCCGCCGCTTTCGCGTCGCCTCCGCCGCCGGATGCCGTCGCCGGCGACGCGACGCGCACGCACCGCCGCCGCTAGCCCCGGGTCGGCCGATCGGCTTTGATGCCGATCCGAGCCCGGGGGCTGCCGCCGCCGCCGTCCGTCCGATCGGCCCGAGGGCGATCCGGGCCGTCGGTCCCGTGGACCGGCGGTGGACCACCCGCGTGGTCCCGGTCCACGGTGGACCACCCCCCCCCCTTGAGTCGCTGCCGAGCGGGGCCCGCGTGCCAGCGCCCTCCTCTCTCTCCCGTGCCGCTGACCGGTGGGTCCCGCTTGCCGGCGCCGCACCCCCCCCCCCCTTGATGACGTCAGCCCTGGTTAATATTGCGCAATAAAATTATTTAAGGATTTTTGTTATAGTAATAAACACAGTGAATCTTCTAAAATTCATATCTAATTCATCCGAGCTCCGTTTAATCCCATTCAAGTCTCAGTAAATCAAGAAAAATGTGTAGAATCCATTAAAAATGGTTTTGTTCCCTGTTTCAGTAGTCTTATAGCCTGTTTGCAATGTTTGCTTTGTATGTCGCTAGATTCCGGTTCCTTCGACGCTCCGGTGTACTTCGAAATAGTCGCCAAGGTTCCTCCAGCAGCAGAGCAAGGCAAGTCATGCTTGTCACTTGAACATGTTGATCCTATATTGCAAATGCTCTATTGTTTCCTTTCAAATATTGCATTGTTTTATAATATTACTATGGGATGGTTACCTATTGTTACAGCCATGTTTTTTGGATACCATGCTCCTTTGTTAGCTTGGGTTATAACATGATTAGAGTTTGGACTAGGAATTGCTTAGCCATGCTTAGTTCAACTAGCACATAATGGGGAATCTCATTTAAAACCTAGACCATAGGTTTATATGATAATGTTGGTTTAATACCACCGCTCTGGTGTTGGTTAAATAAAATGAACCACATGGTGGGCTGTGGGTGCATGGTTTTGCTGGTCGCACCCATGGCAGTTAAGGACCGGTTCGCGGGATGCCCTGGAAGAATTTATCGTACTTACCACAAGCCAGCGTGGGCAACGGCTGGGCTTGTAGTGTAGCTTTCCTCTAGTCGACGCATCCAGGCAAGGGTGGGCGTGATGGAGCGGGGCGGGCCCTGCGACGGCCTCTGTCGCTTCCGGATTCACCTAGGCACGAGAGGGGACTGCCCGTTGCCCGCTGGGGACGGGGGTGAAACCTGAGGTGTGGTGTGCTTGGCTAGAGGGGGTTATGCGAAGGGTCCTGTCACGGCCTCTTTCCGGTATGTCGTGGTGGCATGTCGGCGCACGGAAACGTGTCGTGGGGCTGTGTCTTGTGGGTACAGTTGTACACCTCTGATCAGAGTAAAACTATTCGAATAGCCGTGCCCGCGGTTATGGGCGGTCAACCAGATTCACCGTGATTAGTTTCACTTCGGTGTAATCCTTTAATTTGGATAGTTTAGGTGGATGGTTGGGCCTGTTGCAACGTGGTGTAGCGTTGGACAGTGGATGATTAATACTGCTTAATTATTACAACTGTTTAAATCTTTCAATCCCCGTTTATAAATGCTCGCTTTATGCAAATGAATCCCTTTAGCTCTTCTTTGATGATTCCCTGCATCATACCTCTATCCCGGTATGACTTGCTGAGTACAGTGGGTAGTACTCAGTCTTGCTCTACTTTTCCCAACCTCAGAGTTCGAGTTCGGGTCAGATGAAGGTGTCTCTGAGGAGTAGGCTTCGTCCGTGCCGTCGAGGATGCCTGTGGAGTGGTGTTCCCGCTGCAGTTTAGTCAAGGCTTAGCTCCAGTTTCTTTTGTTTTCCGCTGCATTTATGTAAGACTTTATGATGTTTGTAAGACGTGGATCTGTATGTCAACATTGTCGTTTGTGTACCCCGGCTGGTCCTGGACGGGGATTTTAATGCACATTCTGCTTGGAATTCTATTCGGGAATTTCTGGGCGTGACAGACACCTCCATCCATACAGTGCTTCAAACGGTGCCATTTGCATACTGGCCTGGTAACTGTTGTTGTATGAGAACTCAGCATACGGCAAGCTTTTGTCCCATGCTCCACCAAAATCAAGCGCACAGGCTCTCAACATGTCCTCCAATATTTGATTGACTTGCTCGGTTTGGCCATCAGTCTGTGGATGATAGGCTGTACTGAAGTTCAGACAGGTTTCCAATTCCTCTTGCAATTTCTGCCAGAACTTTGAAGTGAACTGGCTCCCTCAATCAGATACGATCTTCTTAGGTACCCCATGTAGACACATTATTCTTGCCAAGTAAAGCTCTGCCAGCTTCTTCCCTGAATAGGTAGTACGCACCGAAATGAAGTGAGCCACTTTGATGAGTCGATCAACAACTACCCAAATAGAATCGTGCCCCGATGACGTCCTGGGCAAACCGGTGATGAAGTCCATTCCGATTTCTTCCCACATCCATTCTGGAATTTGAAGTGGTTGTAGCAAACCTGCTGGCCTTTGGTGCTCGGCCTTTACTCGCTAGCAGACATCACATAGTGCGACAAATTCAGCTATTTCCCTTCTCATGCTGATACACCAGAATTTCTCTTTGAGGTCTTGGTACATCTTGGTACTGCCGGGATGAATTGAATATTGAGTTTGATGAGCTTCTGTGAGTATCAGGTGTTCCTTGTTTCTAGGTATGCACAATCTTTCTCCCATCCAGATTGCTCCGTGTTCATCTTCAGTGAAACCTCGGGCTTTTCCAACCCTCATGTTCTTTTTGAGTTTCGCTATCTCAAGATCGCTTGCTTGAGCTATGCGAACCTGCTCCACCGGTGTGGGTTGTGCCTCTAGGGCAGCCACGAATCCGTGCTCAACTATACCAAGGTTCAAGTGTTCCAAATCACGTTGAACCTCACCACATAATTGCTCTACCCATGCGACGTTGCAGTAACTCTTCCTGCTCAAGGCATCTGCAACCACATTAGCCTTATGTGGGGACACCCGATAAAGTCATGGTGCCCCACGAATACGTAACTGCCCAGGATGTTCAGTTACGCATGAAATGATATAAAAGCATAAACTTCGATTATACAATACTTAAGTCACTTAGTTCACAACACAACATAAATACAAACCATTACATATATGGCCTATAAAGCCTTATTTCTACAAACAGATAAACTGGTAGACTCCACCACAGGAACTGCTTGAGCGTAGGATGACCTAGAAACCATAGCTGTCCCACTCTAACGGGTCAACAGGATCTTCACAAGCATCCTCCTCCTTATGATCTAAACCCATTTATGACTACAAAAGGTATTCAGCAAGACATGCTTATGATAGCAAATGCAGTAATTGCAATATAAAACATGCAGTATTAAGAGCTGGAAGTAGGGATGTCAATTGAGCGCGACGGGCACTGGTAGTGCCTACCCATACCCATGCCCGTGAGATTATTTGTGCCCGTGGGTATACCCATTACTACATGACGGGTAAGGATGGTTGCCCATGCCCATTGCCCGCGGGCGCCTTGTGCCCGCGGGCGTGCCCGTTTACCCGCCACAACAAAAGCAGTGGAACAAAAAGTCTACAAGCTTCTAATTTCGAATTGAACTTAAAACATCAAATATTCTCCGCCTCGGTGTCGTGTCTCTCCTCTGGCGGTGATAGAGTAAGGGGGGGGAGAAATAATAAGGGAAATAAAAGGGAAACCGTAGAAAACAAAGAACGTGGCTTATGTATTCTAGCCTACATGTAAGTTAGATTTCGCGAGTAAACGGGCAAAGCGGGCATGGGTAGTGATTACCCATACCCATGCCCATTTACCCCTTGGGCATAGCTTTTGACCCAATAAGATACCCATAGGTATAAAATGGAGAACAAACCCAACCCTAATAGGGTTTTTACCCACGGGTAAACGGGCAAACGGGCACAATTGCCATCCCTAGCTGGAAGGTTTAAACCCTAACCTTAACAGTTATTTCATAGAGCGTATCTTAATAAGCATTTGATATAAACAACACTATTAAACATTTGATTTAAACAATAATAACGAGCATAAAAATATAAATGTTACTTATAAATAAGTTGAATAGAACATCAAGTAAAAAATAAGTTAACCATATTAATTAATAGCC
This sequence comes from Oryza meridionalis, assembly GCA_000338895.3. Classification (NCBI taxonomy): domain Eukaryota; kingdom Viridiplantae; phylum Streptophyta; class Magnoliopsida; order Poales; family Poaceae; genus Oryza; species Oryza meridionalis. The sequence goes on along the minus strand of CM002532.2, from coordinate 2,578,664 downwards.
ATTTAGTTTAACTTGTGCCCATAATCTGGAATCACCCATAGACACATCTCCATTAACCGGGACGGCGTATTCGAATACTCAACGACTCTGCAGCGTCTGCCCAGCTTTACCCACACGATACCCACAGCTGGCCTCGCTGAAAAGTAACAAGGTGTAATATTGCTCCATATATCTCTCCCTTCTACCTAGTAAGTTAAAGGATGCTCGGGATGTTGCTCGGAGTCATCCGGTCCGAGATATGTACCAACCTACCTCCGCATCCACTTACCATTGTTCGTTACTCGATGGGCAGCCCAGAACTTCATGGGCCCATAGGGTAGTTCTGAACTCTCGGGGCCCATCGAGCCCACATATATAAATCATATAAACATGAACCATGTCACTTTGCTTCACACACTTGAAAGCTAATGGCCAGTACACCGAAAGGCCTGCAGAAGTTCAATCAATTGGAGCAATATACGGTCAGGTTCGACAAATCGATCGTGTGGATGGGCAAAACTATGTCATTCTTATTGACACAAGGGGGTTGATTATTATATCAATTTTAAATAAGAAATAACCATAAATATAACCATAAATCCGTCATGACCATAAACAGGCCCATAAAACCAAACACATGATCTCTATCATGTGTACCACCCGCTCACAAGTGGTGCCAACAATTCTTAGCATATAGCCATAAATAGTTCCATAAGCATGTTTTTATATGCAATAATAATAACCATATTAAATCGATAGCATGCTAAATAATTAACAGTTTGTTTAAATGTTTATCAAATTTTGTCCTAAGCTTGTTAGACTCTAAGGCTCATTAAGGTATTTATAATAACAACAGAAAATATAATGCAATAATAGCAATATAATTAATTTAAAAGAATTCGTGCAATCTATCGTACTCCAAAGGACAAGTACGCTACTAAAATAACTCTCTATCTACTGGGATTAAATTGTTCACGGGAGGGTGCATGTCTTGCAACCTTCGGGCTCGATGTAGTCGTACAAACCGTCTCCTCCTGGCGCGGAGATTTCACTTGCTCCGACTACCGGACCAACGTCAGCGTTTTCTATTTACGCAACAACCATCACCACAATAAATAACAGAAAAACAAAGATAGCCCAAAAGAAAATAGTATCACAAAGTACAACAATGGGTGAAAAGGATTTAAAGAAATAATTTTAGGGATTTTTGGAATTTCGGTGAACGGCGAACCCTAGGGCTAACATTAGGGTCGCGACAACGGGTGCTCGGATTGCAACGAAACTGACACGGATGGATTCGGAATATTTATAGGAGTTAGGAATATGTCTCGGATTTTGTTTTTGAGGTCAAACAGATGGTCAACCTGATAGGGATTTTTGGAATTTCGGTGAACGGAGAACCCTAGGGCTAAAATTAGGGTCGCAACAACAGGTGCTCGGATTGCAACGAAACTGACACAGATGGATTTGGAATATTTATAGGAGTTTGGAATAGGTCTCGGATTTTGTTTTTGAGGTCAAACAGATGGTCAACCTGATAGAATAAGAAAAATGATTTTTCTGATTTATTTTTCAACAGGAAAGTCGGATTTCCTGTTCTTCTCGTTCTGTGGAATCCCACATTGTCGGCGGCAGAGGAGGCCGGTTTTGGACAGGGGGGCACCGGTTTTGTGATCTATGGGTCGAGGAGATTCCGTTTTTACGGTTGGCGGCGAGAGAAGCGCCGGCGGCGAGGCTGGTGGCGGCGGGCAGAAACGGGAGGCGGAGGCGGCCATGGCGACGGCGACTCCGGTGAACTCCGAGAAGGGTGGCGGCCTGATGAGGTTCATTGAGGCTAGAGGAGTCCCAGGGTGGCGATAGCCGAAGCTAAGGCGGACTGGAGCGGCGGCGCGCCATGTGGCCGGCGGCGGCCGAACAGAGCAGCGATGCCGGGAGGCAGCGCCGGCGATGTTCCGGCAACGCATTTGATGAGGAAAGAGAGGGGAAAGGGAGTAATAAGCATGGAGAATCCGTTTGTACCTTCAATTTCAGAAGATTTGCAACGTATGCGACGAATTTTGGAGCTCAATCAATGGTGCAAAATTAGGGTTTCGGGGATTTTTCCTCCGATGTCGACGATTGAGTCAGCGGGAGTTGGGGCGGATTTGAGGAGGTGAAAGAGGTCAAAATTTTAGTTCTTTCGCCTCTGGTCTTGAGCCTTCTAGTTGAGGAACGAAGGAGTTACGGAAGCGGGAAGCTGGAGGTGTCGTCCGGGCATTCGTTCGTCGTTCGTCCTCGTGTGCGCGCGTGCGGGCGTGTGGCGTGCGCGGGCTGGCACGAGCTGGGCACGAGCGCGCACGAGCGCAGTGCGGGATTGGCGCGAGGCAACACGGGGCGGCACAGGCGCTGGCTCGGCCTAGCCGAGTAGAGGAAGAAAGAAAAGAAAAACAGAGAAAGGGAAAGAGAGGGAGAAGAACAGAAGAAAAAATATAGAAAAGGAAAATTAGGGTGGAAATAGAGAAAAGAAAAATATGGGGAAGATTAAAGTAGATAGAATTTGAATTGATGTGGAATTTAGACAGTCCGACATTCGGGATAGAATTAAATCGGATCAAAGGAATTATTTGAGGGATGATATGCACTTTGCGACAAAATTAAACGAGAAAAGAAACATCAAAAATAAGCATGGAAAATAATATTTTAAATAAAGTCTAACTCGACGGTTATATTTTTAGTGAATCAAAGCAAACTAAATCAGTTTTAAATAGTTGTCAAATTTTAGGGCTGTTACACCTTACCGGGATGGTAGTGTATTCCCATATCATAATCTTTGATTAGCTCCAACCATCTTCACTGTCGGAGATTCAAATCAGGTTGGGCGAAGATGTACTTTAGGCTTTTGTGATCTGTATATACCTCACAATGGTTACCGATGAGATAGTGCCGCCAAATCTTTAGAGCATGAACAACTGCGGCCAATTCCAGATCGTGGGTCGGGTAGTTGCCTTCATGAGGACGCAACTGTTGTGAAGCATAAGCAACCACTCTGCCATCTTGCATCAACACACACCCCAATCCTTGGTGGGTTGCATTACAATAGACCTAGAAGTCTTATATCTGATCTGGCAAAATTAGAACTGGTGTAGATACCAACCGTCGTTTAAGTTCTTCAAAACTCCTATTGCATTCAGCAAACCAGATAAACTTTTCTTCCTTTTTCAATAGTTGGGTCATTGGCTTGGCAATTTTAGAGAAGTTCCCAGATGAAAGACTTAAACGAACCTCGGATGAATTAGTTATGAATTTTAGAAGATTCTCTGTGTTTTTATTGTAAAAGAAAATGCCTTAATTATTTATTGCGCAATATATCCCAGCCTGACGTCATCCAAGGAGGGGGGCGGCGCCAACATGCGGGCGCCATGGGTCAGCTGCTAAAGGGAGAGGGAGAGGCGCCGGCATGTGGGCCCACCTGCAGCGTCTCAAAGGGGGCCGGTCCACCGTGGACCGGGACCACGCGGGTGGTCCACCGCCGGTCCACGGGACCGACGGTCCAGATCGGCCCCGAGGCCGATCGGACGGCACGGGCAGCGGCTGCCGGGCTCGGCTTGGCTTCAAGCCGGCCGTCCGGCTATGGTGGTGTGACAGCGGCACGCGGTCACTGGCGACGGCAACTGGCAGCGCGAGAGGAAGCGGCGGACGGTGCGAAAGGCGGCAGCGTCAGCCGAAGGCGGCGGCGCTCACGGGAGAGAGGGAAGGAAGGAGGAGAGGGGATCCTCACTGGTGAGTATGGCGGCCAGAGCAGAGGATGAAGGCGGCGGCGATGGCCCGGCGATTCGAAGAGGCAGACGGGCGGCGTCGACACCTAAGGAGAGAGCTGAGAGGGGTTAGGGCGGAGGGAAGGTGACCACGGTGGCCACCATTGTTGGCCAGAGATGGAGGGGGATGGATAACTCACCGGCGCGCAAGGGGAAAGGCGCTCCGATGGGATTCCAGCGATGCGAGGCGGCGGCCGAGATGACCCACGCGGCGGCGGCGTGGCTAGGAGGTGGCCCTAGCGGCGGCTAGCGGTGTTGGAGGTCAGCGGCAGGCGGCGGAGCTCGGGAGAGCGGCGTAGCGGCGGTAGGAGGCACGGGAGGGAGCGGCGAGAGCGGAAAACGAGATGGGGGGCTCAGGGGAGGCTTTTTATGGGCGAGCGAGAGGCGGACGAGGCCGGGAGGGACCTCTATTTGGCCGGTGACGTGGGAAGGTGGGGAGGGGGGAGAGAGAGAGGGATTCAAAATTGAATCCCACCCATTTGTGGCGCGCGCGCAAGCGGGAAAGACGGGGGCGTGGGCGGCGATGTGGGTGTGGGGCCCGGGAGGGGCGGGAATAGCGGCGGCGTGGGCGGTTTCGGCGGCGGTTGCCGACCGACTGGAGGTAGGGGACGACCCGACAGGTGGGCCCCACCTGTCAGTGTCCTTGAGAGGAGGGAGTGGTGTAACATCCTCAAATTTTAAACTAAAATTTGACTGCATCATGCTGGCTTTTGACTTGAATTAATCTTGATCTAGCAATTCAAAATCTTCCTTAAAGATCCCCTTTTTATTCTTAATTTTGGTTCAAGAATTATCCCTAGAAGCCCTCCAATTTATTTTATTTCTAAAACTTTAGAATAATTGTCCTAACCTAAACCCTAGTGTTTCTCGTAAAAGTCTCCCAAATTTTGAAACCTAGAAAACCCCTCTATTTACTCCTCTATTAGTAGAACCATTCCCTAGTTCAAAAACCTAGCAAAACTTGTCCAAAGACCCTAGGTAAATTCTTCTCTTTTTAGCCAAATATATTCAAATTTCTGAAAAGAACTGTTCATCGCACACAAAGTGCTCGATGAAATGTCTAGCCCAGCCCGAGTAGCCCAATCTCCACCCCAACTTTTGCAAAGTCTAGATTAGATCCTAGGGGACCACAACCCTCTAAAAACTGTGACTTTGCATCACCTTTCCACCCTTTGCCGCTCGACTTTGGCGCCCCACGCGTCACGCACGCTGAGCCGTCGCGCATCGGTCTCACGGCCAACCGCGCGCGTCCGATCGCCTTGGCACGCCACCAACCGTCCAGTGCACCCTAATTCACCACCGCCACACCAATCTCGACGCCATGGAACCCGGGACGGCCGCTGCCGCAGCCTCGCCACCGCCTGCCGCCGTGCGTGCCCACCTAATTCCAACGCCGAGATCGATTTCGCCTCTACCGCGGACGAAACTGCCAAATTTCGCCGCATGTTTGAGTTAAAGTGTGGCAGTAACTTTTCCCTCTCACGAATCGAACCAAACACAGTTGAGCCAACTGTTTCCTCCTTCGCAGCCGCCGCGCGTCAAGCCCGGAACGGCGCCAGCACGCCGCCAACCATTTTCACCCCCGGTAAAGCCGCGTCGCCACTATCAAACATTCAAATATTCTCTCCCGCCACCCAAATTGGCATTCCCTTCCCTCTCACAACCCCTGCCATCTTTGCCAAACTCGGCTTTTGACCTCATCAATGGCGATCACCACGCCCGAGCTCATCCGATCGGCAAGGCCCTATAAATAGGACCCCAGACCCCTTCTCATTCATCATCAATCATCATCGACCACAACCATCCTACACCCAAGCCCTGTTCCGCCCATACACCATACCCACAACCGCTGTTCGTCGATCGAACACCTAGTGTACGATCACCTCCACACCTATACATATACCCCTAGTCCTAACCAACTACCCGAACACCTTCTCCTAGTCGTGTTCCATCATTCCAAAGCCAAGCCGAAGCTCTGCGACGACTTTCACCTCACTGCATTTGACTGAGCTCCGCCGCCACCGTCGTGCCCTGTTTTTGCCGCCGTGAAGATTTTTCGGCTGCATCTCGCTGTTTCAAGCTAACTCGGTGAGCTCTTTTGTTTCAAGCATCTACATACTACCTAGATTCCCTTTTTGCATTCCTTTAGCACTAATTTAGCCCCTACTCTCGACCGCCGCCAATGGAGGCACTCACGGCCGCATGCCTTCCACACCTTGTCAATAGTTGTTAAGTTTCCTAAACCCTTCTAGGCACACTAGACATACTCGTAATACACTCTCCGAGCCATGCCTACCCTCCACAATCCCAATCGCCCTTACGACTCATCTATACGGCCACCCTAGCCGTCATGCCACTTACACAGTAAATTAACCCCTCCGCCGCCACTCACCATCGCCGGAGAACCCTAGCAACCTCCCCTCCGCCCGCAAGCACTTCCCCCTCCAATCGCCGCCGCAATCCCTAACCCTAGCGCCGCCAGTCACAAATGTGGAACGGCTGGAGGAAGAAGAAGAAGAGAAGAGAGAGACTGACTGGTGGGACCATGCACAGTAGTTTTTAACTTTTTCTCAATTTAATTTGAATCTCAGACTTTAGAAGCACATAAATTTAAAAATATAGATCCAAATCCAGTGAAACTTGGACCAAAATTCCTCTAAATTCATTCTCTACCTTCTGAGTCTATTTTTGCTATTTTCTCATTTTATTTTATTTTTCGCATTTTTGGATTGTCTTTGAATTCTTTTTAAACTTGAATTTTTGAATGGCTAACCCTAGGTCTTGATGACTCTTCTGAAATTTTGAATAATACCAATCAATCTCAGGACATCGAGCAAGGCAAGTTATTGTTCACCTCTTGATCATTTGAGCCCATATTTCAATAAATTATATTTATGCCCTTTATTTCAAATATCTCTTTTATATGCATAATTTAACCATAGAAACCAGATAACATAGTTATGCTTATTTTTCTTACAATCAAGTTAAAATGCTCTATACTTAGATTGGAACGGTACGCTAGAATTGGTTGATTTCCGGGTGGCTAGTACTGTTCCAACCAACATAAGACTGCCCAAATACTTGTGAAGAACAAACGAGTACGACCACAGTTCTAGGATGCGAACAAACCTAGTTATTATGTTATTTAACAATGTGGTACCTCTGTATAGTGGTTCTATTTTTAAGTCCTCGCGCAGGAGGTGAACTTATGCCAAGTAGGACAATGGTGATATTTACCGAGGCGCAAGTAACTATTTGAGATGAATTATTATATCACGTGATTTATTTTATACACCCTGATTGCGATGACATGGTGTCATACAATTAGTCCTCTCTAAATACCCCGGGAACGCCAGAACTCCTCACGCTGCTGATAACGTACGTTCAGAGCGTATGAGGACTAGAGTTCATGGAACAGGTGCCACTATTGTTAGTAACCTAATGCTGGGCCATGACTAAAGCTGATGATTATCGACACGTTGTGAGCTGTGGGTAAAGCGTACATTTACTGCAGTAAAGTATAAATGAATCTATTCGAATAGTCGTGTTCACGGTTTTGAGCATTGGGACTCATATAGTATTTGCTTAGAAACTTGATAATTGTATCTTGTTAAATTCTTGCTTAATCTACCAGATTGCCTTTATTTGCTTTATGCAAAGAACCCCACTATATATCCATGCATAACATATTTCCGCAATATCTTGCTGAGTATTGTGAATACTCACCCTTGCTCAATTTAACCCTTTTTCAGATCTGGGTCAAGAGGAGGACCCTTATGACTACTACTATGACCACCCCGATAATTTAGAGAACCCTTAGAGTTTGTTCCTTCCTAGTCAAACTACAATAGACTTCCGCTCTATAATAGTAACCCTATGTATAATTAGTTAAGCAACCATCTTTGTAAATCCCAAGTATTGTAAACTTTACATATGCAATGAAGAACCAGCTATATTATATGTATCAATATTTATCTAGGCCTTGATAGATTAATCATTGTCGGATCCAAGTCATTAGTTTTGGGACCTGATAAGTGGGGCGCGGGCTAGCCCAACGAAGAGGAGGCCGAGCGTAGGAGGAAATGGGCTGACGGCCCAACAAAGGGAAAAGGAGGAAAAAGGGAAAAAGGAAAAAGGGAAAATGATTTCCATGGATTAAATATTGCGGATAAATCAATTTTAATTGGTTAAAATTATTTATAGGGCTCTGAAAATTCCGCTAAAAATCCTGTTAATGTATTGTGACATGTGGAACCCAAGAAAAATCCCACAATGCCATTTCCAATTATTGATTGCGTTTATTAATTAAGGAATTAGCTCTAGGTTAATTGAAACCATTTCTTCGAATGATTTATTTAACCAATTTTAAAGCAAGAGAGAGGAAACTTTAAGGCGTGACAGATAACAACGTCTGAAGCAATTCTAGTCGTTGCTGAGCTCAAAGTTTGGTAAATTGCCCCTAGGAGATATTTACCCAGAGGAAATTGTCTCTTGTCGACTAAGGCTTCGGCTAGGTGTTGCCAATTGGTGGTAGGACTGCAGCTAGGACCACAAAACAGGAACTTCTCCAGCCACATCATCAGAAAAGTTACATGTTCCTGCAGGGTTACAGGTCCATTTCCCATGTTCATTTTGATATATCCAGTCCAACCCCCAATACTTCTAGTCTTGTAGGAAAATTTGCTTTTGGTGTTTAAGCTGACCGGGTTAGCTGATGAAGTGATATCCAAGCCTGTGAGCATGGTAATATCTAAGAGAGTTGGTGTCATCTGCCCTTGGCCGAATAAGAAAGCATTGAAGGTATCTGACCAGAAGTAGGTTGCAGCCGATAGTATAGATTCATCTTTGTTCGTATTGGCTATAGTGAGGGCTAAGCACTGTGAAAATCCCAAGTTCTTCCCAGTGGGTTTGTTTGCTAGCTGATACCCTTCTGTACCAATCTGGCCAGGGTTTTACACTAGAAGGCCAAGATTTAAAGATTCCACTCCAATGACCAAAGCTAGGGTTGGTCTGTCTAAAGGGGATTCTGTTGGTTTCAGCATTAGTAAATAGAGTGGGATCTGGATTGCCGATTGGGCCTAAGAAAAACTGATTTGGATAGCACAGACTAGGAATTGCGATCTGATGGGAAAGATGATAGAGTAAAGAAGGAAGAAAAGGAGGATTATGAAGACAAAATTAGATTGCAACAAGAAAAGATAATGCTTTAGCCGACGGGCTTACCTCGGGAAACTCGGCCATTGGAGCGCTTGAGGGATTGGTGGAGGTCGACATTGCCGGAGTTGGGATCACCGCCGAACCAGGAGGTCGCCTGTGAGCTCGCCGAAGGTCTCGAGGAAATCGCCGATAAGATTGGGGAATGTTTTGGCTAAAAACATTGAAAACGGAAGTGACAGCGTGAAAATTTCAAAGCAGTGGTTGCTATTTAAAAGAAGCGCGATAACGGCCGAAACAGAAAAGAAACCCTAGATACGGGCGGAGATAGGATTGAGCAAATCCATAACATTACAAATATAGTGGACTTGGGGGGCATGTGTTAACGACCAAATTTGGTAAATCATAGATCGGATTTGGAGTTAAAGTCGAAGCGGATCTGGAAAGGGTTCTTTCCTTGGAAATAGAGTGCACATCGGTTATGAACAGCATCGACTGTTGTCTGCATCGGCTAATACTGAATCGGACAAGGAGAAGCCGATGTAGCCGATCTCAGGAAGATGGTTCTAGAATCATTGTTGGGAAGGTTGAGGCGCCGCACAAGCATTGCCATGTATGGATTGAGTCCAAAGAAGGCAATTGTATCTATTAATTAGGATATTCTGGTAGTTTTTCTTAGAGATATTTTTGGTAAGAGTCCGCTTAAGGGACTTGTTCGTATTTTAAATTGTAATAGAGATAGAGTCGTGTCCGGCAAGGACATATCATGTACTTTGGGTATAAATATGACCCAATACCTTGTAAACAGATAACACCAATTCAATAATACTCTCGGCGCATCACCACCTTTTTCTATTTCAATTGTTTCGACGAGTTCTTGCTTTCGAGTTGGGCTACAACGGTTTTGATCTCTGGCGAAAAGGTAAAACTTGTTATGGCGGTTTGCGTTCTCAGGATTAGTGCTTATATCTCCATGACACTTTAATCTTGTCTATGTAAATCGTCGAGTTATCATATATGCTATAATCTGATCGATATTACTATCTAACTTCATCGGCTAGCCTCTATCATTGAAAATAGCCGATAGGGTTAGATATTAATGCTGAGGTAGATTATATAGTGTATCTACCATCTTAAAAAGGCTATCATTAACTTGTTTAGATTTTATATTTCTCTTCATGCTTAATGCTGCATCAGTTAGGTTTGATCTATTAAGTAATGCTCTGAATTATAATATCTAGCTTGTCTTATGATCGCTAATAGAGATAGCATCGGAGTTTCAGCCGATTCTACTTGGTTTAGTTATCTTGTTCTTTATATGTTACTTGATATACTAAATCTGCTATTTATATTAAGATCTCACTTATTTAAAATATATTAAGCTATACCATCGGTCCGTTAGGTTATCCTGATTTCGCTTGCCATCTAATTTTTGGTTTCATCTAGGGCCGGCCACCATCACGGTAAGTACCTGCACAATATACATACATATGAATTGTTCCTTTAGAAGATGAGTTTCCGATTGAAAATAATATACATACGACATTGCTGTCCAACGCCAGTGTACGACCAAAGCAACGACGAAAGCCTCACACGCAATAGATGATTCATGCCGCGATAAATCTTGGCGTACGCCTGTTAGCTACGCCCATACCGTAACATGGTCGGACAACAATCGGATGACAACGCAGTAGTTTCAAATATACTTATTCACAGGGTGAAACTGTTACCATATATATTTTTTAAATCCCGTTGCAACGCACGCCCTTGCAAGTAATAGAAAATTCCTCCATTCCATAAAAAATTAACCTAGTACCACATATGACACAACCTATTACTATAAATCTAGATATTACTCCCTCCATTCCTAATTGATCTACATATTATTCTTTTGAAAATATTCCTAAATGATCTTCATATTTGTGTTCATTTATTAAGTCTATTCGTTATCTGTGTATTGGGTAAATGAGCATTGATGCATGCATCCATACACATAAGTGCTTTGATTTGCTATTGGCTAGGAAATAGTGGGGATTATGCATGTATCAAGTTTATTGGTAAAGTAAATGTAGCATGAGAGAGTTATTGTATTTTCTTTGTTTGGGTGCACTCATGTAATATGTAGATCAATTAGGAATAGAGGGAGTATATCATATCCGATTATTCGTTTTTTAGACATGTTCAATGGTAGAGACGGGTATGGTCTCTTAAACAATACAAGATTATTTAGAGACCAT